>CM029565.1:16934189-17472738 GCA_017309665.1 Coelopa frigida
AACAAGTTGAAGAGGAAAAACACGTCCAGTTGGAGGACGAAAACGTGGTGGAAGTGGACGAAAGGACGACGGAAAAATCAAAAGATTACTGTGGATCCAACAGAAATACCACAAGCAACATTATCTGTGCAACCAACAGCAACAACAACAACCATAACATCAACAACAACAACAGCATTATCTGTTTCACCAACTGCTATAAAAACAATATTTATACCAAAGAGAAGAATAATATCAACAACAACATCAGTAGAAACAACAACAAAAACAGCGGAAATAACTCCGTGGACAGAGAATAAAATAACTTCAGAGGCAACAACAACTGCAACAACTGCAACAACAATAACAACTAGAACAACAATAACGAAAAATATTATTAACTACTGGATGCCATCATCATCATCATCAGCAGCAGCAGAAGATAAACCAAAGCAACAAAAACAAGAACTACAGGAATACCATCTGAAGCATTACCATCTGAAGCAGCAACAGCAGCAGCAACAACAACAACAACATCATCCATACAAGCAGCAGCAGCAACAACAAACAAAACGTCGTCGAAAGGATATTTTAAATGGTTTTCCGTTTTTGTTGTTGGCCGCCCTCTTACTCCTGAATGCTTCGGGTGAGTTTCATTCTATCTCTTTCTCTCTCTTTCTTTATTCTTGTCCGACTTTAGCAGATATATTTTTATTGTTGTTGTTGTTGTTCTGGTTGCTGCTGTTGTCGTCGTCATTGGCATAGTTTTTGTTGGTGGTCGAATGCAACATCAACCGTTGTTCAATTTATTTCCGCCGCTGCTAACGACATTAAGGAGGTTTTTTTTGCCCCCCCGACCTTCCATCCGCAACAATCCCAACTATCGCCCATTCTCCTTCGCTCCCCTTCTCCCTCTCTCTCCTTTTCCCTCCCTCCACCACTTGACTCGTAATTTTCGCATTTTTTTGGAAGATTTTTCCTCCTTTCATGTCGTTTGGTGCTGGAATTATTTTCGGGAATTCGAATTATTGTCCGGAGCAAATTGTATTATAAAATATATGTGTATATGTTTTTTCCAATGGAATATTTCGGAATGAAATTTTCAAGGATAAAATTCACATGAATATTTTAGACGAAAAAATTAGCTGAATTCTGATTTCACCTCCGAAGCGAGAAATTTTAATGGAGACGAAAATACTTCATTGCCGATTTCATTTATTAATTCATTGCTTTTTTTTAAATAAATGAAAACTAAATATTCTTTACGGAATTAAAATTGAAATAGTCATAAACTGTTCAGCGGAAATTTGTACTAAAATTTAAAAAAAATCAGTTTTTCGTAGTAATTTGGTTTAAAAGGAAATTTAAATGCTCTTTTAATTGTTGCCCAAAGAGAAATAGGGATCAAATATCCCTAGAACAAAATTTGCAGAAAAACATTTGATCCTGGTAATTGCATCAAAGGTAGTTTTCCAGGAATTATTACAGGAAATGTTGGGCCCTGGAACATGCCTGAAAAACTGTCTCCTGCAAACACGAGTTTCCAAAGAATTTTCATGTAGTTTGAGAGATGTAGGTTTTTTTTTTATTAAGATTTTCTCAGAAAGATGATACGAGAATTATACAGATTTTATTCGGTCTGAGTTCTGGAGAAACTCTTCTGCAGTTTTCTCCCAAATTCTACAATTATTGTTCTTGATTTGGCCTCAAGTTTGGGCTCTAACGCATTTTTCGGAAGTCCTTGTGGCATAGTTTTGGTTCTATGGGTTGCCAAGGTGTTTCAATGGGTTACAAAGGTGCTTCGATTCGTTGACTTAGTGGTTTATTTGATCAAATAAAATATGGTCTACAATGTTTTATTTCAAGTGCTTTTCACTTTTTGTTAGTTTTTCACCTTTTGTTGGGTTTTCACCTTTTGTTAGTGTTCCACCTTTTGTTAGATTTTCGCCTTTCGTTTGTTTTTTGTATTTTTTTTCTTCTCGCATTCGCTGATTTCCTTGCGGTTGCTCTGATTGTGTCCTGTTTGCTCTTTTCTCCTTCTCGCTAATGCTTTCCATGGCTCCCATGTGATTGTGGGCGAGTGTCGCCAAGGGGCGGAGATGTCTACGTGTGTGTGTGAGTGTATGTGTGTGTTCTGGTGATTTATTTCATGGTTGTTTCCGTGGCTTTCACGTTCCATTCACTTCGCCGAAAATAAACACGCTTTATTAGTCTCTGGCGTGGTTTTATTTCGACGTGCTTTTTCAATAATTCATTTATTCCTTCTCTCTCTCCCACTCCAACTTCGTTTCTATTCCCTTTCACTCTTTTTCTATTCCCATCCCACTCGCACTTCTCTCGTTCTCTATATTTTTCTCCCTTTCACTCCTTTCCGATTCGTTAGCGTGTAGTTTTTGTTGTTGACTTTGTCATCGGTTTAAATTTCCACTTTCTTCTCTCTCTTTTCTATCGGTCCGTTTCTTTCCATCTCTTTCTCTCTTTGCTATTGCTTCCATATTCCTTCTCTCTCTTTTCTATTGCTTTCTCTTTCTATTATTTGCTGCTACCACGGCGATGAATGAATGAGCGAATGAACGGAGGAAAGAATGAATTATTCATTAATTTCTGCAATTGATTTATTTTCCGATTCGTTCTTGGAGGGACTCCTTTTGTTGTTGTTTTTCTCTACTGCTTATTGTTGTTGTTTTCTATTCCTTGTTGTTGTTGTTTTCTACTCCTTGGCCCTGTTTTGTCGTTATTAGTGGTTCCGATTTTGTCATCGAATTTTATTAACAAATCACAGAGTTTTCGCAGTCTCAAGAATATCTGATTGGGATTTTCGTTCTGGTAATTGAAATTCTGCTGAATCAATGCGAGGATGAAGTTCTGGATCTGATTATGGCAAATACTTTCATCGCCAAATCATGATCTAATTTTCATACAAATTGATAATTCTGACTGCAAATTCTGAATTTCAATCGAAGTTTCAAAGTCTAGTCAAAATTATTCTGAAAGCTTTTTAGTAGCCAGGGAAATTTAAAATTTATTTTTTTCAGAAAAAAAATATAAAATTTTGTTTGCTTACTTTTATTACATACATTTTTTGATTACATTAAATTTTCCTAAATCCTTAAAAATAATTTTCTTAATTATATAACATATTTTTTTTACTCATGTTTTTATTAAAAAAAAATTTAAATTTTTTATATTATATTTATTTTTTTGATTAGATTTTTGTAAAGTTTATTTTTTTGATTAGATTTTTGTAAAGTTTTTGTATGTCAAATTTATGGAATAATTAAAAAGGATGAAAAATATAAATTTACAATTTCATTGTTTAATTAATATTTCTGTTTTTTCGTGGACAAAATAAATTTTTAAATTTTTTAATTTTCGGAATTAAATTTTTATAATAGTTTTTTGTTTCTAGTTTAATTTTCAAATTCAGTTTTCATTAAAATTTATGTGTTTCTTGAAGCAAATCTGAAATTAATTATATGAAAAATGAGAACTTAAATGAAATTAATGAAGATAGAAATTTATGAACAAAATTCTTTGCTGTTGATTTCCGAGAAAAATCCGGTCAGACTTCTGAAGAATCCTTTTCTGCTTCTTCTTCTACTAAATACCAATCATTCCATAGGCTTCAATCATCTCGTATTTGATGCTGCTTCGAAGCCTTCGCAACACATCGAAGATTTCGGAAACTTCATTAATAACAGAAGGCATTTTTCCATGTTTCACTCGAGTTACCATGTTACCTTTTTCTCCTCTTCTCTTTCCACTTCAGTCTCCTTCGACTCCAGCCTTCTCCGACTCCTTCTCTCTCTCAGTATGTTTCTCTACCTTTTACTTTTCCTACCTTTAGTTAAAACAAGGGAATTAGGTCTTAACTTGGTTCTGACTTCGAGCGAAGGAGACGGAGTGAAACTGAGGGAGGTGGTGAGAACGGAGCGGAACGAAATAAAGGCAGTCGGAACGAAAGGATAAAAAGGAAGGTGGGGTAAGAGGGAGAGAAAGGAGGGAGGGAAAGGGATGGCAACATTTTTAAAACATTTCTAAGAACCTCTACGACGTCGACGAAGTTCGGGTGGAACTACTACTAAAAACCCGCAAAAAGAGGAAGAAATGTAAATTGTAAGTTTTTTGCAAGAAGCTTAAATCAGACAGAAAACGCACAACAACAACAATGAAATAATACCAATAACAATAAGTAATAACAACAACAATAAGTAATAACAACAACAATATCAACAACAACGAAATCACCATACAGAACTACAATAATCAGAACATCTGCAAATGCAACAAAATCCTGATGGGTGGCTAACAACAGAAGCAACAATTACAGCAATAACAAAAATGACAACAACATACTTGAATTACAACAACCATATAAAACAACAACAACATGACCAATTACAACAACAAAATCCGCACAAAATAACAACAAAACCAGAGACTGCGAAACTTTTTCACACAACTTGGCGAAAATTCAGCTCTTTTGGCGAGAAGCAAAAAAAAGAGAGTAAGAGAAAAACGAACGAACAACTGAATGAACGAAATACGACGAACACAAGAACGAAATACGACGAACACATGTTAGGGATTGTGGGAGCGAGAGAACAAGAGTAGAAGCGAGAGGGAGAGGAATAGGTCGCTGGGTCTCGAGCTCGAGGAGACGTCTGTCGCCCGGCTCTCGCTCTGCCGCTGCGGCGACGGTTCGAAAAATTAACCAAAATTAAAAGCTGCCGTACACTGAGAGAAATACAAAATAAAAGAAAAGAAGAAAAAGAAAAGGAAAAAGGAAAATAAAGAAGAGCGAAGAAAGACAGAAAAAACACACCCACACATATACGCTCTCTGTCTCTGTCTGTGTCTCTCGATGCAAAAACTTCTCGCTTCCGGCGGAAACGACGACGACTACAACAAGGAGTAAAAGGAGAAGGATTTAAAGTGAATAGAGTAGGGGTAAGATGTAGAGAAGGAGTAGAGAGTAGAATGAAGGAAAAGTGAGAGGGATGGAGACTAAGAGTGATGTGAGAGGGAGATCGGGAGGATGTGAGCAAAATAAAAAAGAGAGCAATGCACAAAGTTTGGAGCGAATTAGGTCAGTTGACGCAATGCGCTTCGTTGGCTCTCTGAGACGCCTATAGAGAGAGTGAGAGTGGATGGAGGAGTTGTAGATGCAGTGGTAAAAGGAGTAGGCGAAGGAGTAAGCGAAGGAGTAGGATAAGGTTAAGAAGAAAAATATAGAGAAAAAATAAAAAGAAGTAGATGGTTAAAAGAACCAAAGACGGAAGTTAAGAAGATGGCGAGAAGTACACTTTTTTCTACGGTGTCGATTTTCGTCTGACATTTTTCAGCCTTCGACGTTCTTAGCTTCCTCTCTCTCTTCCTCTTTCTCCTCCTCTCTCACTCTCTCTAATAGCTCCTCAATCTCTTTGACTTCTTCTTCCCCCTTCCACCCGTCGATCGCCCACACGCACACTAAGTTCGCCGCTATGTTGCGTGCGGCAAGGCGTTGCCACACTTTCGTTCGGTTAAATTCGCCGCCACCGAACATAATTTACAGTTTAACGAGAAATAACTTATTTTGCTCAAGTAGACGAGGATGGTGAAGAAGGAGGAGGAGAAGAAGAAAAAGTGGAAACCTTAGACGGAGCCCAGAAGCCACATGAGTCGTGAGCGCCACAACAAGCCAGAGAGAGGGAGATAGTGAGAGACAGAGAGGGTAGACAAGAGGGAGAGCGACCTAGAGGGAGAGAAAGGAGTCCTTGAGTGAGAGAGATGGGGTTTGAGAATGGCAGACTGCGAAGGAGAAAACACTCCGAGCGCAATTAAAATGTTGAAAAGCGTTGCCAGATGAAACCGACGCTCGATGGTTTGGAGCCTGCTGCATAGAAGAATGGTAGAGAGATGAGGACATGAGGAGAATTTGGAGAGGGAGAGAGAGAGGGACACGAAGGAAGAGAAGGAGGGAGGTAGGAAGAGAAATGCATGACGCATATTTTAAACGAAATTGAAAATTCTCCACTTACTCGTTTTTGCTCCTTATTCTTTCTCCCCTCACTCTCTTCGCCCTCACTCTTTTTTTCTTCATCCTTTCTCCCCTTACTCCTTCTTTCTTTTCTCTCCCTAATTCTTTCTCCGCTCAGCCTTGCACTTTTTCTTGTTGCCCCATTCGTCTCGCTTCACTACTTCATTTCCTTCGCATTATTTTTCTTCTTCTGTAACCATTGCTTCTTCTTATCCTTTTCCCTCTTCTTTGCCTTAGATTTTCTTCTTCCATCGGAATTTGTTCTAGGCTTTAATTGCGTTTCTCTGGAAATTTATTAATTGCAGCTAAATTTTTTTCTCCAATTACGTCCCGGAACTTGTCGAGGTGGAAATTTGTCAGTTGTTTATCGGAATCTCGGAAGCTCGAGCAATGGCTCATTACTTATTCCTAAAATAGCCAGAAAAATATCATGGCAAAAGTTTTTCCTAATTGAAAATTACGAAAGTGGATCCTTCAAAGGATCTGCTTGTGAATTGTGACCTTTTGTCCCAAAGGGATTCGCGGTTCACTGTCTCGCTCTAATTAATATTTCATAATTAACCTTTTATTTTGAGGAACTCCAAAAGGAATAAATAACCATTTCATTTTAGTTATTTATTTATTTATTTTATTATTATAATTATTTTATTGTCATTCTTTAAAGATGACATTATATTTTTATTTTTTATAATTGACTAAGAAATAGTATTATAGTAGTATTCGTTTTCTGAACAGTATTTATTTTCTAAAACTTTTATGAAACTCGGTTTCAAAGGAACTTTAGGTGCATCATCTCATCTCTTGATATCTATTTCTTATGCTCCTGCACCTATAGAAGTTTCATTCCCACGTAAACTGAATGCATTTTTCAGATGCCTTTGGGAGAACTCGGTGAAGGAGCCCAAGATCTGAACGTGGTATAAATTTCAATTCCATGAAAGAAAATTGTTAATAAAATAAATATAAAAAATAAAAAAATATATAAATAAAAAAATTCTAAAAAACATTTTACTCGTTATACTAGTAACACGGAAAATAGTAATAAAAAAATGGAAACAAAAAAATTAGCGAAATGCGAATACTATAAAAAAGATATGAACTATAAAAAAAATAAGAAGTATGAAAAATATAAGACATAAATATATATAAAAATTATAAAATGAAATGATGAAAAATAAAATAATTTTAAAATGTTTAAGAAATTATAAAAATATAAAATATTTATGAAAAATATAAAAGACATAAAAATATATATAATATATAAGAAATATAAAAAATATAATATATATATAAAAATATAATATATATATAAAAATATAAAAATTATATAAAAATTAAGTACCATAAAAATTTTAAGAGATGTAAAAATATATGATAAATTCAGAAAACATAAAACTTTAAAACCTATAATAATTATGAAGAGTACGAGGAAATACTAAACAAATAACATTGAATGGTACTAAAGAAACACAACAACCATGGGATCCTCTTAAAAAAAAAGAAACACAACAAGCAGAAATATGCAGAAGGATAAAAGGATACGAGGAATACGGTGCGGAAAATTAACTGCATCACGTAAACATAACATCGCTCAGGCCACAAAATAAATGCTTCCATAGAAATTCCAATACATTTATCTTCTCTTTATTCTCTCTTTTTCTCTCTTGCACTATCTTCTTTTTACTCCGTTTTTACTTCTTTTCACTCCCTCTTTCCCTTTCACTCCAGCGCTCCCTTTGCTTAGTTTATTGTTATTTTTAAATGCTGCGTTTATTTTTGTGTAAAACCTTCTGAGAAAAATTTCACCCCATTCCCAGCTTCTACTACTACTATTTTGCGAGTACCATGTTTAGAACTATTTTTTGGCTCGCTATTTTTCCCTCTGGCACTTCGTTCATTCTTCTCGCTTCAGTTGGTTTCACTTGTTCTCGGCTTTTTTCACTCCTTCTTTCTTCTTCGTAGTTTTGTTCGGTCCTCATGCCTTGGAGTCACTCCTTTAGCAGTAGAATGCTAAATGCCTTTCGCTCCGATTGTTCTCTTTCGCTCCACTCTCTCCCTTTTTCTCCTATTTACTTCGGTCACTCCCTTTATCTTCGTTCGCTCCTTTTGCACTCCACAAACTCCGGACTCGGCTGGACTCAAACCAAGGACTCGAGGACGATGTGATAATGGAAGAAATATTTGCATGCATGTGGGCCATAAGTAATGTATTGCAGCCAGACGGAATAGGAACGACATAGCAACAACAACAAAATCGACAACAACAAAAACATCATGAAAAAATCCTACAACTCCAAGAAGAAGAAGAAAAGTAGGAGTCCTCGAAGAAATAGAGCTCAAAGAGGAAGAGTAAAAAACAGGACCAGCTGAAGGATAAATAAAAAAACACAAAGCACCAGTAGAAGGAGATGCCAGAGTGCAGTAAAAAGATATATTCTAGAGTTACTTATTGCCATGAGGCTGCGACAACAACAACAATAGCTACAGCGACAACAACAATAAGCCTTAGGAAATGTCTCGTTGGAACTTGAGACAAACGACACTTTGGTTGCCAACTGGGCAGAGTTGAAGCCTTCATTTTATTGATTGATTGACAGATCAAAACCCGATACTGGCCGAACGATTTCGTGTGTATGTGTGTGACCAAAGGGATGAGGGACACGGGATCAAAGAGTCGCCTAGGATTTCAAAAAAACCACCGGGAGATCGAGGAGAAGTCGATGGAGACCGAAGAGAAGTCGAGAGGTCCAGGAGACAGGAGTCGACCCGAAGTCCTTGTGATCTCTCCAACCTGCCCGAAGGCGAATGATGGACAGACAGCTCCTTTAGTCGGAATTTCAAGGTATTCCAACAAATGATTACGAGTTATGGCAACAATGTGAAAGGGATAATCATGCGACTGAAAGGCCTTCGAGAAACCTTCAAGATACTCCCCCAGGTCGTTTCAACAAAGGTCACTTATCTCTATCTCTTGAGGGATTCACCAAGGAAACCATTAGTATCGTTTTCTTCCTCTCACCCCCTTCAAGGAGGCGGGTGTTCTGTAGACGATATCGCTCGCACTTGGTCCTTGAGCCAGTTGTGAAAATGAGAACCAGGCCTCGTCGCAATCGTTTAATCAGGCTGCCTTCAACTGAAGTTCAATAATTTTGTGCTGAGAAAAAAGAAAAGAAAAGACGTGGAACTATGCCATGTTCTCAAGTCTTGTTGTATTGTTGCTTTGGCAACGATCCAAGCAGCTGCTTTCTATCTATCTCCCTCCCTCGCATTTTCTTTCACTCTCTTTCTCTATTCTTGGTTTCTCGATCCAAGGATGTATTTTCATTATTATTATTATTATAAACGACTTACTTAATAGTTCTGCTGCAGTTGAGAAAGTTTCGTCGAATTGAAATCCATTCCATTGGATGGCATGCCTTGGTGAATAGAAAATCGTCAGCAATGCATTTGCTTCGTAGGTGGCCGATGGTGGGGTTGAACGATGGAATGGGTGTGTGAACGAACAACGGGTGTTGGCTCCATCTGCATGTTGTTCTTTTTGTTCTTGTTGTTGTTGTTTATTCTCCCTAGAGGCGATAGTTTGAGTTGGGTTCAGCTGAGTTTGAGTTTGCTGCGTTTAAAGTTTCATCGGCGACGGCAACCCATTGACTTCGTTCTCTTCTCTTTCCCACTTGCATCACTTTTCTCCTTCACTCCTCCCTCTCCACTCTCTTCTTTCACTCCTCCCTCTCCACAATCTCAAAATCGTTCAAATGCCCGTTTTCAATGGAGTCGTTTGTGTTTCCGTTTCCAGTAAATGAATGGAGAAATAAAAAAATTAATCCCGAAATGTTTCTGGAAAATTTGGGACATTTTCATTTGGTCATTCCGAGCATTTGAAATGTCTTATTCGAAGTTTTTGAATATAGGAAATTAAATTTTTTTTTACATAAATTTTGCTTTTTACTAATTAAAACTTATGATTATTAAATTAAATTTATTAATTATTGCAAATAGTTTTCTTTCAACTTTTTCGATATAAAATTTAATATTGTAATATTTGAATTTTCGTTAATATAGTTCATTTTAGATTTAATAGGAAACTAAATCTTCGTGTTCTTTTTGGTTTATTTTTTTTATTTATATATCGAGAAAATAATTTTCAAAAATTTCTCTTTAACTATTTTCGATGTAAAAATAAATAATATATATTATTATCTAGGAAAATATATTTAATTTGAAAATAAATTTTCTATTACTCAAATATGTTTTTATCAACCAACTTCGATGAGGAAGATGGCAAGGAATATACTTATATTTAATTGAGAAATAATTTTTTTTGCACACAAATTAATTTTATGACAAAAAAATGTAATGCGAAAAATATAAAAAAAAATATTCTCCAACCAAATTCGATGAAAAATATCATTGATATAAATTAGTTAATTATTCACTACCTCGAATTATAAGATTATGATGTAATCCAAACTCTCTCTAATTAAAGCTAAAATTACAATTACATGCTTTCTTACAACATTAACCTCATGACCTTCTTACCTTATTACAATGTGCTCTCCTGTTGTTCTTTACGATTCCGGCTCATGTGTCGGACCTTTGGAGCACTCTCATTTACCACACTCCACCTCAACTAACTTTATTCTACCCTACCTTACCTCATCCTACCTCACCTCACTCTACCCCACTTCACTCCACCTCACCCCACTCTACCTCACCTCACAACAGCCGCTAATTCCATTAAAACCCCCTCAGCAACTATGCGGCTGCATCACATCGGAATATTTCCACACAATGTGGCTTTCTGATACAATAAACCAACTCCAACAACTCCTTCAGGTAGCTGAAAAGTCTCTCCAACTCACCACCCCTTTGAATTCAACACCCTTGAACTCACCATCCCATTCAACTTCCCACCCCCTTCAACTCACCACGTCGCGTTTTTCCCTCCTCAATTCTCCACCACTCACTCGGATGAGATCCGAGCGTGAGTAAAAACTCATATAATTTATATTGTGAAGGAAAAGTTTCCTTTTTGTCAACATGTTATTTTTGTTAGTAGTTATTTTTGTAGTTGTTGTTGCAGTTGTTGTGTTAGCTTTTCGACGAAAACATGTGGGAAATCCAATCGCACCCCTGCCCCATTCATATTGCCTTGTGGAAACCATCATCACAGAAGCCCAACTGCTGGAAGCCAACGAAACCCAGACCCCAAGAGTAAGGATGCAATTAAATACGTGTTAACTTTTCGAGGTTTTCCTCTCAGTCTAGAATTAGAGTAGAGAACAAATGAGGGAAAAGAGAGGGAGGGAGGGAGGCGAAGGCTTTACTGTCATTTTTGTAGGCGGCAATTATTTTTCATTTGCGACACTCTGAAGCCGCATAAATAAACCGGAAAGTTCGAAAGTTTCATCAACAAAAAGTACACTTTTTTCCCTATAATTTACTAACAAATGTTACGAAAAGTGGTAGCAAAAAAGTTCATCGAAAAACTTACCAAAAAAGTGTATTAAAAATGGTTACAAAAAAGTATGGTCCTAAAAGTATTGTCATTTCCATAAAACTTTATTGTAGTGGAAAAAAGTTAATGAGATATGAGTGAACTAGATAAGCAGAAACTGTTGTGTTGGTTTTTGGAAACAAATTTCCCACGTAATTCGACAAAAGAGAGACAAAATGAGAATATAGAGAAAAAAAGAAAAAAGAGTTCTAAAAGGCTATTAAAGACCTTCGAACTTTTCACAGTTCCCTGTAGCTTTTGTCCAAGAAAACCTATTCTCAAACCTAGAGCTTATTTTCAGTTTTTATTTGCTTTGGACCGCTTGCCTCTTGGACTTAGCCTTACCAGCCCTGGTCCAATATCTTTCTATCTTTTTACTCTCCCTATCTCTTTCTTTATGTCTCTCTCTCCCTATCGTTCTTTCTCTTTGGTTCCCAATGGACTCAGTGATTACCTTTTCATCGCTTTATAATATCGACCTTTCTTTGCGTAGTTTGTTTGGTGTCACCTTTGCTTCTTTTTCTTCCACCTCCTTGTGCCATTCACTTGTCTGTTATTTCCACTCTTTCCTCCTTTACTTTTTCTCCTCTCTCTCTCTCTCTCTCTGTCTCTTCTCTCTCTCTCTCTGCCTCTTATCTCTATCTCCGTATCCTTTTCTAACTCGTCCTTTTTCCTTGTATTCATTACTTCGTTTTATTCCTTTAAACCTTCTGAGGCTTCGCTTTGTTTTCATTTTTTTAGTTCACGTTTTTCACTTGTCTTCTCCGTTTTTTTCTCCCATTATCGCTATTTGCTACTCTTTTTTGTTCCATATTCCATGTTCTTTAACCTCTTCTTCTTCTTCCTCGTCCTTTAGATGCCTACAACATTTTTCTGTGTGTGATTTTTTTCCTTCCTCCACTTGTGCACTCGAGGAGCTTCTGGCTGCAATCCGAGATATCGGATCGTCTGGCGTATCGCATCCTTCGAGTCGACGCCCATCCTTGACGCCCCCCGCCCTCCTTCGATTCGTTTCCAGTCCCTCCTTCGATTGATATTCAACCCCTCCCTCGATTCATCTCCAACCCCTCCCTCGATTCTCCAACCCCTCTCCTCCCCTTGTTTCATCGCAGCAACGCCTTCTTCGACGCTTCTCCTTCTGCCGACTCCACTCGTTTCGAGCATCCTTGCAGCATTAATAAATAAAAGTAGCCGAACGTGCAGCGACGGCAGATTTTGGCAGGCTTCCGGTGAATCCTTCTGGTTGCCGCCAACCACCCATCCTCACGTCTCAACTCCATCGTTCTGAAGAACCTCCCTCCTTCGTCGTTCTCTTGAATGGAAGGATTTACGAGGGACTCGACAGTACCTGGCCTTGGCTCCTTTTCAACCTTTGCCTTTAGTCCGAGGAACTCTCTTTGTCCGACTCGGGTGCGGCTTTTGTCGCTGTCCGAGGAACTCGTCCTTCGTCCATATCGTCCTCGTAGTCGTCATCGTCCCCTTCACCATTCTCATCGTTCCCTTCACCCTCTTCTTCATCTCCATCGTTGCCGTCGTCCGGTTTTCTTTCCACGTTCGCAAATTGGCGGAATGTGTTTAATTAAGTCACAGGCTCAGCCAACAAATGGGCACCACTGGCGGGCCCTGCCTCCGATAAGCTCACATACGTGCGTCCGTGTATGGGAATGACTCCTTCCACACATACATGCATGTTTGTGGATGTATGTAGATGTGTGCTAGTGTTTGCTCTGTGAGCATAATCTTGCTCATTTTGTTGCGGGACAGCAAAAACTTTGGCTTTGTTTGCAGAGGATTTTGATACCGTGTGCGATGGTTGGTTGTTGTTGGTGGTAGAAGTGTTGTTGTTGTTGTTGCTGATGGAGTCTTGTAATTGTAGTTGTTGTCAGCGATTTGTTGGCAACAAATAAGGTTGGCTACTGCTATAAGTCATTGAAGCCGCCGTGAACGGTGAGCGATGGAAGCGAGAGTGAAAGGAGAGAGAGTTACACCGAAAGAAATCGCTAAATTGAAAGAAATTACTAACATTATATAAGGGAGCTGACGGAATATCAATATATCAGGAAAAAATATACATACAAATGGTTCAGAAAATTTGAAGGACGGTTTTTATCAAACAAATAGAAAATAAAATATTCTTAATCGAATGCAATATATAAAATTATATTAATTTTTTGATTAAAAAAATGATTTTAAAATATTAAATTGAAAATTAAACAATAGAATGAAATACTACAAAATATTTTTTATTTTATTTAATAATTAAATCTCTGAAACTCTGAAATTATACTCTAAAGATCTTTTAAAATTAAGAAAAAAATTAAATTTGAACGTTGAAAATTGCAGAATTTTCCCTCAGTGTGCGAATTGTATTGGAGCCAATACTTTTATCATAATTCCAGAGCAAAATCAAAGTTCATCCACGCCCATCTCCCTCTCCCCCTCCCTCCACACGATGATAATAAATAGAGCAGCAACAAGCAATGAGAAATGAGAGAAAAGATTAGAGATCGACAAATGCCAACCGAAGAGATAAAATAACATATATTGAAAACAAAAACAGAAACAAAAGTAGAGAAAACATAAGGCTAAAAATAAAATAAGAGAAAATGTTTGAGATAAATGTGAAATCAACAGAAATTGCTTTTTTATGATGATGCATGTCCAGAGAAAGGACATTAAATTAAAGCGGACGAGCGAGAGAAAGAGTTCAGCCACAGAAACGGTCGTGAGTGGGTGTGAGGGAGACAGGAAGATGAGTGTGTGAGTGAGACGGCAGACAGGTCGTGCGAGTCAACCACATGCTACGACAAGATGCCACGTGACTGTAGTAGAAAGGATATATTTTTATTTTTTCCCTCTCCTACTCACAGTCTATCTCTCCCTCATTCTATCTCCCTTTCTCTGCCTTTGTCTGTCTCCCTCTCTGTTTGGACACAAGCCTGTGGTTTGAGCTGTGTCGTTGTTGTTGTTGTTATGGTTATTTTATTATTGTTATTGTTGTCGTTGGGATCTGAGCAAAGCGCTTATGCTATTTTGAAATATTTTACGGATTTTTGGCTCACTTTTGACTCCCGTCGACTTCGACCACGCCCACTGCCAGCGCCTTTGAAGTGAGTGTGCAAGTTGTTGTTGTTGTCGGTTTATGTTGTTGTTACTTGTTGTTGTCGGTACATGTTGTTGTCATTGTGTGTAGTCATTCACAATTTATTAGGCAATTTTTTAGATACATATCATGTCATTGCAGCAATTTCCACTGAAAATGCATTTTAAATTCTTGACGTGCGATGACTTAAATAGATAATCCAGCCAAAGTGTTACTGAGCGGGTGGACAGGATGTGCATAACGAACTTGCGGCTAGACTTTCAGTCCAAGGAATCAGATTTCCGTCTGAGAAATCTGATGTTATTCTAAAGAATCAAATTTCAGCCGGAAGAATCAAAATTCAGGAAGAAGAATCTGAGTTTAGGAGGATGAATCGAAGTTTGGGTGGAAGAAGAATCAAAATTTAGAGGGAAGAATCATGATTCAAGATTAAGAATAAAAATGCAGGAGAAAGAATCAAGATTCAGAATGAAGAAATCAAAATTCAAGATGAAGAAATCAAAAAGAAGAAATCAAAATTTAAGATGAAGAAATCACAATTTAGAAGGAAGAATAAAATAAAGGATGAAGAATCAGAATTCCGGAAGAATAACTCAAAATTCAGGAGAAAGAATTAAAAATCAGGAAAAAGTATTAAAGATCAGGAAGAAGAATTAAAATTCAGTTGCAAAAAGCAAAATTTAGGAGGAAAAATAAACATTTGGAAGGAAGAACCAAAATCAAAAGAAAGAATCTAAATTTAGGAAAAAGATTCAAAATTCAGCAAGAAGAAACAAAAATTCAAACGGAAGAATCGGTTAGAGATTCAGAGTTCAGTCAGAAGGAATAATTTGAAGAATCGTTTTTTGAAGAGGAATTATGGCTTAGTATGAATTATCAAGTAATTTATAATAACGACTTGATTCATCACCGAATTTAATATCATATTCTGAATTTATCTTAATGTTCTCAATTTAGCAGAATTTTCTCAATTTAGCAGAATATTCTGAATTTGTCATAATGTTCTCAATTTAGCAGAATTTTCTCAGTTTACCAGAATATTCTGAATATAGCAAAATATTCGCAGAACATTTAAATAATTCATAACATCATTATCTGTCGCAAAATATCGAAAACATCCAATAAAATCTCGCTCTTCTTCTCATTTCCGAAAGTGTCCGAGAAGAAATCCATTGAAACTGATTGATTTCAATTACGGCGAATCCATCACGACCAGCATAATCACCGAGTCAATAACAGTCAATTGTCTCATTCCCCCACAGTTTTCGGAATAATTTCCACCCACAATCATTCACACCCAGATTCGACGCTTGTATAATTCGAACATCATCCTCTCCCCACCTCTCGTGTCCTTGTCCTTGTCAAAGTTATTATTTATTTCCTCGTCAATTAATTGCAATTAATCATCCGTAACTATTAACATTTCAGAGCAGTAATTGAAAAACCAACGAGCACGAACGAACGAACGAGCGAGCGAGCGTCCTTGACATAATTAATTTCAAGCACGTGACTAACATCGCCTTCGTCATCCGCTCTCCATTCTTATTGTCTTCGCACCCCTGGTCATCAGCCCCCCTTTGTCGTCATCCCCTCCCCCCTGATCTCGGATGATTCGATCTTTGGGAGAATTTTCTAATTATTGTAATCAACATTAGAACAATTACAGACCACTGTTGGGCGCCATCGCGCGGCCGAGTCCGCAATGCAGAGATGGAGAAGGAAAGAGGAATAAAGAGGAGAAGGAAGAGAGGAAGGAGACAAAATGAGGGGGACAAAAAGAGAAAGATAGAGTGGCATCGGGAGTCCACTCGCGGTAATGATGCGTCCGAAATTCATGCTGCCGCAATGATAAATCGAGCGTTAACTAATTGAGTGCAAATTTGAGATGAGCCCGAGCGCCCTCCGGAAACCAACCGAAACCCTGAACCGTACTTAGCAAACTTCCTCACTCTCTTTCTCCATCCTCTCTTTCCCCCTCTCACCCCATCCTCTTGTCCTCTCTCCCCATTTTTAATCTCCTCCATTGAGTTCCCTCCTCTCGCCTCGACACGACTCTTGCCAAGTGGGCAGTGCAGGGTTTCGTCTTAATTAATGTCAGCGAATGTTCTGTTCAATCGACCGTAATCGGCCACAAGTGCATGAGACGAGAGTGTCGTCGTCGTCATCATCGTTGTCGTCATTGTTGTAATTGTTGTAGTCACCAGGACTATCGTCGACCATGACCATCCGCTTTGGGGTCCTTTTGGAGAAGCCTCATCGGAGCCAAATCATCATTTTCAATACATCATCTATCATGGCTTCCAATATCATTATCATTGTACTCGGCGTCATAATCGGCCACAGAATAATCCTACTTAAGTTAATTTCCTAGTTTTCATGATCATCAGCTGCATTCTCTTCATCATTATCATTTTTATCATCATCCTCATCCTCTTTATCATCATCATCTTGTGCAACATCTTCATAATTTTCATCATCATCATCATCGTCGTCAGCAACATAATTTTCACCCTCGTCATCTTCACCCTCATCATCGTTCTCATCGTTCACAATCGTCCTTCTCCCTCATCATCGTCTTCCTCTTCAACATCATCGTTCTCATTATGATCATTTTCACCCTCATCATCGTCGTCAGCTCGCTAATCAACGCGGTTCTCTGAAGCCCCATCGAGCAGCTTCCGACGAACCCAGCCAAACGGACGCCTCTTCACTTCCGCCGCCCTCTCGTTGGGCGACTGTCCAGCCACGCCCCCTCCTGCCACTCAACCGCTCTCTCACCACTCTCTCGACTACTTTACAGTTTTAATTCCTGCTCATTTATGCTGCGAAACGCTTTGGATTCGAATGGGATTCGGTTACCATTCAATTCGATTCACTTCGCTTCGCTTCTCCACCAGATTCATTTCACCATCGTTTGGAGTCGTGTCGAAGCGCATTGCCACGCCTCCCGACAACGCCCACTGGAAGGTGGATGGGATAGATGTGATGGGGTTAACAGAGAAGACCGGAGTAGAACAGACAACCACATAAATCATAATTAGCAGACAGAGTGTGCTCAGAGCTGGAAACACAGTTATTAAAATAGATTACAGTCTGGTCCTCTTCACTTCCGTATGTCTGTGTGTGGGTTTGCTCACTATCTGTATGCGTGTGATTGTGTATGTGTGTGTGTGTGTGATTGTGGTTGATTGCCATTTACTTTGCGCTCAATTTCCAATCGAGTGTTACTTTGGTAATGCTCAGTACACTTCATCTAATTACTGCGCATTCCGGCGTATTATTTGCCCATATGACCAAAGGTAGACCTCGCTCCACTGATGATGGTCATCATGAGGGGGGGTCGGAGCAAGGAGTCGGGTCAGGGGAAATTCAATTATGATCGGTTGGAATGAGATGGAATGGAATGCAGCATGTCGTACCGCAGCCAATTGCGAATGACATGAACATGCTCCATAGGATTGAATTTGCTGATATTAGTTCTGTTTGTGATTTACACTCGGAATTCCATTCCAAATCTATATCATGAAACTTGATAACCTGATTAGTTGTTGATTTAATTGCGTTCTTATAGAAAGAATAGAAAGCCATTTGAAGAAACAATAGATCAATTTCATGTATCACTGAATTAATCTCATGACTCAATTTTATGAAACATGTAATTGATCAATTCCTTCTGGGCCGTCTGGAAAGGCAATAATATTCCTGAATATAGACATAGGTGAATTTAATCAACTTAAAAATCCACAACAAAAGATTAATTTTTGAAAATAATTACTTGTAAATTTCCAGCAACTCTATTCCAACCTCTATTCACCTCTATTCACTTTATTCTTTCGAGATGGAATTTCTCTAATCACTCATCAAGCTATTCCTGATGGCATGGAAAAGCGCTTTCATCTCACGTCCCGCCCACTGTCGACAGCCACAAAGAAGCCGGCGATTTGAACCCATGATTATTATTGTGCTTATGACATGACATAATCTCCTTTGTCATGCATCGTCGTGTATGTTGTCTACAATTACTGTCATAATGACTGTATGCGGCATGTCTTCAATCAACCGGAAGTCGACGCCTCCCAAACATCAACCGATTACGATAAATTTCAAATAATATTGAAATTATAATCACAGTCAGTCAGGGAGCCATTGAGAACGGTGCGACAGCCGGCTGGTGAGGGGGAATATCGTCGGTGGAACAACAAAAACAACGAAGGTCCTTTGTGAGAACGTGAACTGCGCCATTTCGTAATGTAATCCCCAATAATACCGAGGGACGACACGAGCAATGTGTGCAAAATAACTTGGAAAATCTGTCCATGAAAATAGAAAATTGTGACGCACGAACCATTTATGTTCGGATGAAATCTATGTAAGAGATATGCTCTAAATGAGAAATGGAATTAAATTTAATCCGGTCCATTGTGCAGAGCTTGCGGTTTCGATGTTCGGTTGCTCGGTTTTCGTACTTTTGCGAATTTCAAATTCTCTCGAACAAATTGTCGTCATCGTCGTCCTATCGTATCAGCAATGAATCTTTAACCTTTGCTCACTAAGTCGTAGATCCAGCTGTTTGTCTGATCCTCCGCTTCCTCATTGTCATCTCTCTTCACTTGGTCCATTTGCTGTTATCAGTCCTGTCCAAGACTTCGCCTTGATCCTTCTTTCACAACTGAATTAATTTGGTTTATTTCATATTACTGTACTCAGTTTTAAGTCACACTGTATTCTCGATTATTTTACATTATTTACATTATTTTATTCGTTCTATTTTATGATATTTTACTTTATTTATTTTAATTTATTTTATTCGTTATTTTTTCTTTATTAAATTTTATTTTATTATTCATTTTATTTACAATATGTACTCAATTTTATTTCCCACCATTTCTTTCTGCTCCGATTGCTTCACACTCAGCTTCCGGTTCTCACTTTTCTCTTAATGACCTTTCTCCATCATCTCTCCTACCATCGTTCCTTTTTCGCCCATGTCCTTACTCGTTATCCTCGTGTTATCCTTGTGCGATTGCAATCGTCGTCCTCTTCACACGGTGGCAGTGTTTGCCATATGTTGATGTTGTTGATATCCTTGTGTGTGTTGCTCTGACATGTGTGTAGTAGGCCACATGTTGTTGTTGTTTCAGCAATTGCTGTTGTTATAACCATACTAGTGGTGATTGTTGTTTTAACTGTTATAGTTGTTGCTGTTGTTTTTACTATTGTCTGTAACAATCTTTATGTTCTCATTTTAATTTTAATTTTAATTCGTTTTCGCAAGTGTCGGAAGTAAAAGTGCAACGGATGAATAAAAAAAATGCAATGACAACAATGGCAATAACGACAAAAAAAAAAAGAAAAACAATGACAATGACAAAAAAAAAAAGGAAAAACAATGACAACAACAGCAATAAAAACAATAACAACAATAAGAAAAACAATGACAACAAACAGCAATAACAAAGGCAATGTCAACAACAACGGAAAGTACATTTTCTCTTATTGTCTGTTTCACGGCATGACAAGGATATAATCATAGTCATTGTTGTTGTTGTTATTATTCTTGTTTTAGTTGTTCGTGATATCGTCCTCACTTCACACATTGTCCACGAAAATAGCACAGTTCTTACTAAAAACAACACACAACAAAGGAAAAAAGTGTCAATGAAAATTAAAAATTTACAACACAAACTCAATTAAGTTGTAAATTAATCGGCGCACATTCAGAGGACGAAGTTTTCCACCTGTTTTCAGAGAGCCATGGTTGAAGGAGGAAAAATTCACTACGTCCCTCAAACTTTTTCCCTGGAAACTTTTTCAAGTTGTTTGAGAGGGGAAAAAAATAATTACCATTTTCTAATGATTCATTTTCTTCTTTTCTATAAGATAGTGGAAAATTCTGAAAAATTTACATTTTTAAATCTAATTTCTAATTTCAATCTAATTCTGCAATTTAAGATTTTTAGAAAAATTCACAGAAAATTATTTCTATACATACAATTTTTTGTCCCATTTTTCTGGAAACATAAAAGCGAAAAAAATGATATACTTTTTCTATAGATTAATTTTCTTCTTCTCTATAACTACTATATATTATTGCAAAATGTATTGTTTTTCTACAAAAATCATCGAAATTCCTTTCTAGACATTTATTCTTGTTCTCTATCAAATTTGGAAAATTCTGAAACTTTAACAAATTAAATTTTTATCTCTGATTTCTAAATCCCACATATTCCTGAAATTTATTGCTTTTTACAAAATTCACAAAAAACTCATTCTATAGAAATTTTGTTCCCATTTTTTGAAAATATTTCTCAGCATTTCTATAGATTTATCTCTCGATCTACTCCATGAATTAACTTCAACTTCAGCTTAATGAATTGCAAAATTTATCGCAACCCAAAAAGCGCGAGGTGAAATTTCTCAGCTATCTCACGAAATTCACCTCCCGACATTTGATCTATTTTTTCCTCGTTTTCTCTCCGGTTGTTGGCTCGTTTAAATTCACTTCAAACGACATTTAAACGATCGTAAAAATGTCGGTGAATCTTCCGTTACTGAGCGCTAAGAATAATGGTGCTAAAAGGACTTCCGGTTCCGTTTCTCTTCGACTCCATTTTGGGCGACTGAGTGACTTTTTCGCGAAAACACTTCATCGAAAAACGTTGTTGTTGTTGTTGCTACTTTTCTTCTTCTTCTTTGTCAGCACGAGTTAATAATTCAAGGCGGAAGCTATAAAATCAACAAAGACTCAAAAATAATGGAGTCGGATATATTTTTCCCTTCTTCTTGCTTCTCACTCCCTCCATCGTGCTTCTCACTTCCTCCACCTTTCTTCGAATTCTCTTATTTCTTCTTCACATTCTCTTCTCCTTTCCTCCTACAGTTTTCTCCTTTCCTTTCATTCCCTCATCCTGAAAGTAACAACAACAACAGAAGAATTGCAATCAAGAATGCGTGGAAAGAGGAAAACGAAAATGTTCACGATTGTCATTTAAATTGTGTATCAAGTATCAAAACTTGTTGTGATAGTGTAGGTTTTGTTATTGTTATTTCAGTAGGAATTTGTAGCATAAATTGTTATTGTTGCAGTTGGTATTTTTGTTGCTTCAGTTGGTATTTTTGTTGTTGTATCAGTAGAACTTGTTGTTGAAATATTTGTCGCTGTTGATGAAGTGTTGCTGCATCAGTCCAAGGGTTAATGAACAGCTGAGCGAACACGATGACGGACGACTTCATCTGCCATAAGGACTGATGAACCCACGGACAGACAGATAGCCAGAGTGGAAGGACAGACAGACATCAACGAATGTCGACTGAAATTCAACACAACAGACGCCTGTCCGTCATTTATTTTCATTACAGTATGATGTTGTTTGTTGTTGTTATTTTTCCTCACATATTTCGCTTTTAATTAATTACAAAAATATGTCAACGAAATAACTTCAATCTGAAGTGTTTCAACCATCCTTCATTTTCATACATAGTTTGTTCAATATAAAATTCTTGTTTCAATATATAATTTTTGATTGATATTTAATTGTTGATTAATATTTAATTGTTTTCGATTATAAATATTTTTTGTTGTTGTTGTCGTGAGTTTTTTTAAGAAAATAATATAATATCTGAGTAGAGTTTTAGGGTTCTCTTTCTATTGTTAGGAATTTAAGTGCTCAGGAAACTACTCATAAATTCAAAAACTACACGAATAAAGTTTGATAACAAGAAGTTCGTGCATGGACATGAGTTTATGTTCCATTCTCATGAACATCACATTTCCAGCATCATTAGCATTCCTTGAGTGAATATTTATGATGAACTGTCCATGAAATAATAAATTCTTCTAAGCGAAGTTTTTATTGAATATCATATAACTTTCTATAACTGTTTTAAAAATTGTAAAATAAGCTACTATTATTTCAAAAATTTCGATAATTTAATTACCAAATAATCTCCATTTTCACCCTCAAGTTGCACATGGTGAAAGTAAAAATGGAAAGAAGAAGAAAAGTCCTTGAACTGAATGGAAATAAAAAACACTACGATTCAACAAATCAAATACGGTTCAACGGAAAAACACGAAGAAAACCTCGGTTCAACGAAAAAAACCTCGATTCACTTGACACGAGAAAAAATTGAAAAACAAAAAAGAAAAAAATTGTAGGCGTGGCATTTGGCCCATGGATCATGGGAAAAACGTTGTCTCTAACGAGTTGTTGAACAGTCGCAGGATTTTCATTGAATCACCTCGGCGAGGACGACGATGACGACGACAACGACGAAGAGAACGACGCCGATGACGCTGACATCGTGAAACATTACACGAACCCAAAGGCACTTGATTCAATTTCACACACACACACGAACTCCCGTAGACTGCGGTACACACTCACACTACCACACTGAGGCACACTCACACCACCACACTGGGGCACGCACACACCGAAGTCGGTGGACTCTCGTCGATTGAAGCGTGCAGCACTTTCAGCAACTGAAGCAATTAATTTCTAATTGAAAGCCGCCAACGCGCATCAACGAAACACACGCCTCTCACACACTTTCACACCCACACTCTCACACATTCACAGACACTCTCACAAATTGACACACACTCAGACGCGCACGCATGCATATGCAGGCACTCATAAACACTCACTCACACAGCCAAACAACTCTGGGCTGGCTGCTGAGAGCAAAAACATCGAAAGTGCAAATCAAAGGAGCAGAAACCGAAGGAGAAGCCGAGAACAAGAAAAAGAAGATAAAGCAGAGGCGCTTGTGGTTGCAAGGCTTGAAAGTGCTGCGAACGGCATAAACACCCACACTCACACACACACATGCATACGTGACAACACTCACACCATGGACAGATTTCTGTCTGTGGTCGCAGCCGCAGCCAAATTGCTGGGTTGAAACTCAAAAATGCAAACCGAAAAATTGGATTTTGTTCCTCTCTCACTCTCGCTCTGGTCGTGTGATTTTGATGTCTTTCTCTCTTCCTCTCCTTCGGTATAGCTGTATCCCTCTTCTTCGTTATAGCTGTCTCCCTCATTTGTATGCCAATCACTCTTGAATCTCTGAATTCTGAATTCACTCTTGGTCCTTGTTTCTGGGTTTTGTTCTAATTGTCGTAGATTTGGTTGTTTTTGTTCCTGTTTTTGGTTTCCGTTTCTCTTCCAAATTGACGTAAATTTTTGATTTTTCAGGGATTTTTTGAAACCTTCATAATTTTTGAAATAGCTTTCGGAATCCTTCTGGATGAATTCTTTGGAATGAAAGATAATTCGCAAAAAAACATGCTTAATATTAAATGCTGTTTCATTCTTTCACTTATTATTCCTTTTGCTTCGGTTCTTTCTCTTATTGATTCGATTTTTTCTCCTTCCCGAAAGTGGGTGGAAAATTACGGTGAAAATCCTTGAAAAATACAAAAAATCACGATTTCATTTGAGTGGAAGAATCTCACAACAGCTCGCCCAACACACAAACGCAATAGAGACACCAACACTAACACAAGGGTGTCTCTAACGACAGACACAAAGACATCCACACCAACACTAACAGACAGACATTTGAGGATACAATACAATGATATTGTCCGGGGAAAATCCTTCGCTTTCATAATTAAAACTGTTCAATTGTTGCCTTTGATTTGAAATGAATTTCGTCGTCATCGTCATTCGATTCGCTGGAATTCTTGCTTTGTCGTTGATACTCCATGGTCCGCTGCCTTCGTCCTGACCACCTCCAGCCACTCCCCTCTTTCTAACGCCCACTTCTCATCGTCCTTCTTCCCGCTCTTTCTCTCTCACGTCCGCTCTTTCGCTTTGAGCTTCCGTTGGATCTGACTCCTTCTCTTCAATCGTCCGTCCCACACAGCACGAAGTGACATTTTTGAATGATGGATTGTTGTTCTTGTTATTAGCGATGATGTTATTGTTCAAACCGTTGTTCTTGTTGCTCTTCTCGTTGTTGTTGTTCATGTCAAACAACCCGTGTCTGACTTCAGTCACCTCCCTGTCTCCTTCCTCCTCTTGGAGCTGTTTTACAAATGATTGAAATATTAGACGCTCGAGCGATGTTGACGTTTTCCGGTGCAACGCTTCCTTCCGGTTCCTGTTGCATTTTTAACCGATTGTTATTGTTGGAGTCAATGTTTTTGCTATTCTTGTTCTAGTCATTGTTGGTGTTAGTTTTGTAGTCATTGTTGTTGTCATTGTTTTATTCATAGTTTTAGTTACTATTGTTGTTTTAGTTTAAGTTTTGGAGTTTCCGCTTGTTGACTTTATTGTTGTTGTTGTACACATCATATTCGCCAATGTTGTCGCTGTCATGTGTAGAATTTGTTGTTGTTGTCATTGTTTTAGTATCAATAGTTGTTGTTCTTGTTCTAGGTGTGGTCGTCGTTATTAACATCCGTTTCCGGTTTCGCATCCTTATGTTTTCCCATCGAATTGAGTTCAATTGAATTTTGCTCACGTGTTCCAATAATGTCCTTGCATATGTTTGTATGTGTATTTGTGTTTGTACATATGTGTGAATAATTTTGATTGATGTTCGTTGTCAGATTTTGCAGGCGTTGTCAAGAAACATCGATGGTCAGATATTTTTGTTGTAGATTTATTCTTATAAATGTGAAAATGGTTGAAATAAATATTGAAGGAGAGAAATAGAGTAAGAGAAACATAGTATTACAGAGAGAGAGATAGAGTAAGATAGAGCAAGAGAGAAATATAAGAGAGACGGAGAAATAAACTTAACTAAAACTTGACTTAAAAGAAATTCATTTGCACGTTTGTCCTTCAGAAGGATTTTGAGCAAGCGTTAATACACAGTTCTTTACATCGGTGCTGTTTAGAGTTGGGTTTTCTATCTCTTTTTCTCTCTCTCTCTCTCTCTCTCTCTCTCACACACACTTTTCTCCTGTTTATATGTCTGTCGGTTGCCAACGACCAGCAGGTGGCAATCATACAATCAGTGTTGCCATGTTCACTTCTCAGAACGGTTCAAAGTCTGCAACCTTTTTAATCGCCTTTCTCACTATAATAGCTTTCTGTCCCTTTCTATTTCTCCGTTTCTCTTTCCCTCTAGCTCTTTCACTCTCTATCTTTCTCCCTCTCACTCTCTATTATTCTTTCTCTCTCTCACTCTCTATCGTTCTTCTCTCTCTCCCTCTACCATTTGTTTGTTCTTGTGTAAGTGGAAAGTAAGCGGATAAAAGCGAGATCCCGTCAGGCTTAAAAAAAGGAGTAGAAAAAGTAAGGAGAGAGGATGGAGAGAAAGGGAGGATGGAGAAGTATGGAGGAAGGGAGAGGGGAGACGAGTTCAAAACAAGGCAATTAAATAACGGTTATTTAATTTAATGCGCATTGAAATCGAGAAACGAAAAGAGACAGAGTGCGAGAAGAAGAGAGTAGAAGAGAGTGAAAGGGAGAGAGAGTGAAGAGGCAGAGTAAGAGGCAGAGTGAGTCGCAGAGTGAGAAAGGGACAGAGAGGGCGAAAATAGAAGGATGCGAGTCAAATGAATACGACGCAATTGATTTGTATTCAAAGCTGCGGGGCGTATGAGTGATTTTTATTTGAAACTCGCACTCTCGCACACTCATGAATATGACACCTGGGGCATTGAGATATCGCGATAACAACAACATCAACAACAACAATAACAACAACAACAGTAACAATAACAAGAAAAACAACCATGACAACTGAGAAAACAATGGACAAATTTTGAATAAATGGCTTAGAGCGCTCATGGTAATTAGAGGGAGTGAGAGAGAGAGAAAAGGAGATAGAAAACCCAACTAGAGAGTAGAGAGAGAGAGAGTAAGTGAGCGAGAGAGAGTTGGAGTGAGATTGGTCTACGTTGATTGAGATAGACTGAGAGAGCTTTCAAAATGGAATTCAAATGGAACGATTTACATAAAATGCCTTTTACAATTTTTGGCTGAAACGCAGAAACGATGACGACTTTAGTAATTGGTTTTAAAATGAATTTAAAAAACCTTTTCTAGGAATCGACGTTAATCGTTTGAAACTCAGAAACACACAAGCAAAGGGAAAACAATCAAGCAAAAGGTTCTGTGGAAGTTTCGGAATTTCCATCAAATATTTCACACGATCCATTTTCTCAGTTTGGCTTTAGTTTTTTCTTCAATAAAAAAACGAAGAAAATAATTCAAAATTTTCACATTCAAACGACGAAGCAGAAGAGCATGAGAATGTAAAAGAAATGAAAGAAAAACTAAAACTAAAAATAAATAAAGAAAAAAAGTTTAAGAAAAGAATAAACAAATTTTAAGAAAATGAAAAAGAAAGTAACAAAGAAGAAGAATAGCCATGAGAAAATTAAGAGATGAATGGTGCGATTCAAGGCTCCAATGGGCTTCCGGTTCCTGTTTCTTCTTCGCCTTCACTTCCAGCTCGCTTTGTGCAGACTTTCGAGAAACTTTCTTTATACTTCTTCCTGGCTCCGGTTCTCGTTTTCTCTTTCCTTATGCTTTATATTCAAATCTCTCTATAATGTTCTTTATATCTCTCGCTCTATATATAACTATCTCTCTTACTCTATCTCATTTAGATACCGTTCCCTCTTTTCTTTCCTCCATAATTCAGTCCATTCACAAATCCCTAAGAGCGCCTCTCTCTCTTTCTCTCTCTCTCTCTCTCTATCTCTCTTTCACACTCTCTCTCACTCACTCTCTCTCCTCCTTTCTATCTTGTTCTTCTCAAACTTTTGCCATGAACTTGTGGGTTCAAGTTTTAAGTGTTGTTTAGCAAAATTTTTTCTCTTTTATGCGCATGTAACACTACAATAACTATAACAACAATGACAACAATAGCTAAAACAACAATGACAATAACTACAACAACAGTATCAATAACACCAACAATAAACAGAAACAGGCAATGGCCAAAATAACAAATACAATAAAGTCAACTACAAAAAACAACAAAAATAACATGAATAACGAAAAACTCCTCGAATCAATTGCAAAGTGATTGTGATAAAAAAATACCACCAAAATAAAAATCCATCCTAAACCTTTGGAATTTCTCTCAATGGGACAGATTTTTATTCGATTCACCCTCGGCCTCATCCACTTTTACCCTCTGTCACTTGCTCCCTCTTTCAATTGCTCGCTCTATCACTTGCTCTCTCTGTCATTCGCTCACTACCCGACTACCTCTCTAACCACGCCTCCTCAGGACCTGCGAATCAAGTGCCCAACCGTCGACAGTCGTCAGTGGCTCGTTTGAGTCGGGCTGACCGATCGCATGAGTGCGGTTCGCGAGAGGTGAGCGAATCATGAGAGGAGAGGGTCGGTAGTGATGGGTAAAGAGTGAATTCCTAGTATGAAAGGGGTGTGAAGGAGGAGTAGGAAGAGGAAGAAAGGAGAATGAGGGAAAAAGGATACGGCTAAACGCCTCATTTGAAATTCGTGGAAAAACTTCTCCACTACCACGGCGAGGCGAAACTTTAACTTTTCCTGACGGTGCGTGGCGAGGATGAACGGTGGAGAGGGGTGGAGAAGAAAAAGAGGAGAGGGGTGGTGGTGATGGAAAGAGGAGAAAGAAAAGGGTGAAAGGGGAGTAGAGAGAGGTGTAGTAAGGAGATAAAACGATAAAACGAAGCGTCGGCTTGTCAAATAAATCAAAGCGTGAACCGAGTGCAGCAACGTTGAGGGTGCAAACAACGAAAAGAGTTACAACAATAACAACAACAACCACCAAAAAAAAAACCAAAACAAAAAAACAACGAAAACTATAACAACAACAAAACCAACAGCAATAAAAACACCACTGATCAGATTCGAGGTTGCTTTTGAAATTTTTCACCAGCAGTTTTTCTCCCCCCACCATCCAAATTCTCTCTCTATCTACCCTTCTCTCCTTTCCCTCTCCCTCCCTCTCATCTGGAAAAATCAGGTCAGGTCGCAGAGGGTGTGGAGGAAAATGGTTGGAGGAGGAGAAGGAGTAGAATTTGATGCTGAATTTTTTATCGTAACTGCCAAATGAAGCGACGTGCGCAGGATGCTTCATGACCGTTTCAATGATGAACAATTTCCGTCGAGCTTATGCTGAGGGAGAAAAAATGAAGGGAAGGAAAAGTAACAAAGGGTGTGGAGGGAACAAAAAGTAACAAAATGTAGGAAGGGTTCAATGGGAAGAGAAGGGAACAAAAGGGAAAAGAAAGGAACTAAAAGTGAAAGAAAGTGAAGAGACTGAAGGGAAGAGACCGAAGAAATTGTATTAAAGGGAAGAAACTAGTGAAAAGAAAAGGGAAGAAACTAGTCAGAAGGAAAGGGAAGCAACTAAAAGGTCGATTTATGATCGCGGTCTGATAAAACCTGTTGATATTCTGACTTCGTTCCACGCTGATCGATTGCTCTCAATCTTTCAGTTTTTCTCTTCCCCCGTTGACTTTGTTCGTCTCCTTGTTCCTCCTTCGATTTCGTCTTCCAACTGCCACGAGAAACTCCTTCTCTCTCTCCATCTCATCTGGGCATCATTCACCAACCGCAGTAAAGTGAAGTCCTTGAAACATCCTTGGAATCTCCGAAATTCCTTCATAGCTCCACAACAACCACCACCACGACGACCGGAATCACAACCAACCTGCTGGTTTCTCAACGGGTCTCAATTTTCAAGGATGCTTCCTGGGGAATCCTCATTAATTGAAGTGATCCTTCCTCCTTGGTCGTAATCCACTCAGTGTAACAATGAGACAAGACAAGCCAATCAAACGAAACGAAAACATCAATAATACTGCTGATGATGACAATAATAATGAGAATTAAAACAAGGACAATCACAGTAACAACAATGGTAACAAAAACGAGGACAATACATTAATAACAACAAACAATGAAAACAACAATAATAATGATGATGATGACAATAATAATGAGAATTAAAACAAGGACAATCACAGTAACAACAATGGTAACAAAAACAAGGACAATACATTAACAACAATGAGACGAAATAACAAAGAGAATAACAACAATAAAAATAACAACAATGATAAGAACAACAATGATAATAACAACAATAACAATAACAACAACAATAACAATTACAACAACCATCTTCACTTCATCGCTAATCCCTTCAACTCATTCACTTTTACCTTCTTCTCTTTCTGTTCTTTCTGCAGCCACATTTCAAATGAGAGTCGTTGCAGCTGAAGACCACAGCATGGAGAGGCAACAACAATTCCAACCACATTCAAAACAACAAGAACAACAACCAGTCCAGCTGCAACAACAACAACAACTACTCACACAACGAGAAGCAGAACAAGAAGCGATGCCAAGCACTCTGCTCGCGGCCATTGAAAACACGCTCGAGTCGAATCACACCTTGCAGAGTTTCTCACACATTGACGCCAACATGGTGGAGGAAATGGCGGCCGCAGCGGCGGAAACGGAAGCGAGCGATAAACAGCCGGTTTTTGACTTTGGCCTGCCGCGCAACATCACGGCACGGACGGGGCAGGCGGAGGCGGCAATTAAATGCCGCGTCGACCAGCTGAATGATAAATCGGTGAGTGAGGGTTGATAGAGGGGGGGGGGGGGGGATGAAGGGGAGGGATTGAGGATCGGTTTGGTCAACTCTTGGCTTGGCAAAGAGTCATGGTATTGGCCAAAAATACCACGAGGTTGGCGGAAAGAGCCACCAGGTGGATGAAAAGGCCACGAGTTTGTCGAAAAGTTTCCTTTAATTTAATTCTCGTTTAATTGAATTTTTTCCCCTTTAACTCTTTTTCTCTTTCTCTCATCCTCTCTCTATATCTCTCGCTTCCCCTTTAATTTGGTCTCTTCTCTCACTCACGTGACCGTTCATTAATCAATTTTATCGAACGGATCCGGACGAATGCCACAGGTCTCCTGGATACGCAAGCGTGATCTCCACATCCTGACGGTGGCCACCTCCAGCTACACCTCGGACAAACGCTTCCAGGTGAGTGGAACCGACTCTTGAGCCGAGTCAAATTGAATTCAATTGCAATGAATCGAATTGAATTGAAATGAGTCGAATTGAAATGAAGAAAGTCGAATCGAATTGTGTTGAAATGAAGGAAGTTAAAATGAATTTTATTGAAATGAAGGAAGTCAAAATGAATTATGTTTAAATGAAGGAAGTCGAAATGAATCGAATTGAAATAAAGGAAGTCGAAATGAATCGAATTGAACTAAGGAAAGTCAAAAAATCGTGTTTAACAGAAATTAAAAGTCTGTCTAATTCGCATGAACTGAGTTAAATTCGCTTGAATTGAGTTGAATTCGCTTGAAGTGAATACAATACAATTGAAGAGATTAAATAGAATAGAAGTTAGTGATTTCAATATAATTGGATTACATTCACATCAGGATTACAACAGAATTAAATACAATTGAACTTAATTGCATAAAAAGTGTTTTCCATTGAATTGAATTCGATTGAATAAAATTCGAAGAAATTGAATGACATTGAGTATAATTGAATAGATTGGAATTATATTGAATTGTATGGAACAACATTGTATTTAATAGAAAAATTTAATTACAGTCAAATTAAATAAAATAAAATGGATTTAAATAAAATTAAATCAAATTAAATAGAATAGAATTACACTAAATGGTAGAATTGAATTACAACGATGATTTAAAAAGAATATAATAATATTAAATTAAAATGAATTTCATTGAATTATTTTGATTAGAATATTATTGAAATAATTTGAATTTAGCACAATGCATTTAAATTGAGTGAAATACATTTAATTGAAGAGCTTAGAAAATAATTCAATTAAATAAATTTGACCGAAGATAAATTACATGAAATTTAATAATCAAGTAAAAATCAATTCAATTTATATGAATCGAATTAAGTATTAAAAAATTAAATTTTAGAACAATGTGGTTTCTAAACATAAGATTAGGAACAGGAAAAGGTATTTAATTTTGGATAAATTTAAAATTTATTGGTTTCAGATTTATTTATTGAATTTCAGAAATTGATTCAAATTTTAGTTTTTAAAATATATTAGAATGGTATTTTTATTAGAATGTTATTTTTGGTATATGATATTTTTATTAGAATGTTATTTAAAATTATTAATTAAAAAAAATTATTAAAAATTTATTTAAACGCTATTTTTGAAAATTTATTAAAATGTTATTTTTAAAATTTGGAGAATTTCAAAATCAGATATATAGTAATCATGATTTAATTTCGCAGGTCTCCGCCTCGAAGGACGGTCGCGAGTGGACGCTGCACGTGCGGGCGCCGCAACCAAAGGACGGCGGCATCTACGAGTGTCAGGTCAACACCGAGCCGAAGATGTCGATGGCCTTCCAGCTGAACATCATTGGTGAGTGGGGGGCCAAAGACGAAGGAGGTGATGTGGGAGGTGGGCGTGATCGAAGTGGACATGGTTCTGGGAATCTGGGAAAGAATCAACTCAAACTCGATTTCAGAAAACTCTTATGCGATTTCAGGACTCGAAATTATATTTTAGAAATATCATATTAGATTTGAGAAACTCTTTATTCAATTCCAGAAAATTGGAAAATTCCAGAAATTTGGAAAATTGAAATATGGTAAATAAAATTTTATAAAATTTCAAAAAATCTGAAATGCGGTTTTTTGAAATCTGAAATCGAATTAAAGTTCTACTATAGCAAGTGGATAAGATTTCTGAAGGGAAAAATTTTGGAAAATAAACGCACGAATTGGCTGTTGCTTGGAGAATGAGAAAATTTATTTCCACACAACTTATATTCTACTTTATAAACTCAAAGATATTATGACTAAAACTATTTCGCTATAACAAGTGTTTTTGTGACAAGTGAATTATTCTAACACCCCCACTCGAAATATATTTACATAATATGCAAACCCACATGTTTACAAAAATTCTTATGTTTATCTAAATATATCCGCTATGTGTTACCTCATTGTTGTTCTTCTTTTTTCGTACAAAATGATGACGTATATCAATATGTTTTGATCTTGCATGATACGCATCATTAAACGCCAAATGAATTGCGCTTTGGTTATCACAAAAAATTCTGGTCGGTTCATCTGGCTTGAAGTTTATATTGATTTCTCGTTCTAGAGCTCGTAACCACAACACCTCTTGAGTCGCTGCAGAAATCGCCATGTACTCCGCTTCTGTTGTACTTAATGCCACTGTTGGTTGCCGCTTACTGTTCCAGGAAATTTCTCCTCCTTGCAAAATGTTTACGTAACTGACCGACGTTCTTCAGAATCATTTGCCCAATCTGAATCTGAATATGTTAATATGTTCTGATTACCATCTGCTGAAAACCTTAGCTTCATCCTTGAAGTACCCTTCAGATATCTCGTTTAACAGCAGTCCAGTGACTTCTTCCTGGATTATTGTTAAATCTACTCAAAAAATTAACTGCTTGACGGATATCTGGCCTCGTGCATTGTGCTGCAAATAACAAACTGCCAATAGCCTGCTGGACGTTCTTCATAGATTAATCGACTTCTGTTGACTTCTCCAACTTTTGATTCATATCCATTGGTGTAGATATGGGATTGCAGTTTTCCATTTCGTATCTTCTTAACATTCCATTTATATAGTCTTCTTGATCAAGATATATATTTTTACCGTCTCTTGTAATCTGCATGCCTAAACATTGCTTGGCTTTTCCTAAAAATTTCATCTTAAAATTTTTCATTAATTGTTCTTTTAATTCATCACGATAACTGTTATCATTACTGAAGAGTAACATGTCATCTACATATAAAGCCAAAAATGTCATTTTTTTATTTTTCATATTGTAATAAAGGATCAAGGATCAAGTTTGGATCTAGTCAATCCGTATTGCTTTAAAGCCGCATCTAACTTTTGGTTCCAAACATAGCTGGCTTGCTTCAAACCATAAAGTGCCTTTTTCAATTTTAAAACCTGACCTTTGGACACATTTACAACTGATGGTGGATTGACATACACATCTTCATGAAGATCTCCTTGCAAAAATGCAGTTACTGCATCCATTTGTTCTATATCTAGATTATTTCGTACAGCTAGTGCAAATAAATACCTTATTGAAGCGTAGCGAACAACTGGCGAAAACGTTTCCTCGAAATCGATTCCCTTTCGCTGTGTGTAGCCCTTGACCACCAATCTTGCTTTATAACGAATTCTGTAGTACATGTTCTTTCTTCTTCTTAAATACCCACTTGGTTTCTATTAAGTTGCATTTATTTGGTCTTTGCACAACTTCCCATGTTTTATTTTCTTCTAGAGAACTCAATTCATTGTCTACTGCTTCTTTCCATTTTGCGCTCTCTACTCCTGATAAAGCTTCTTCAATGGTTTTTGGTTCATCATCATTTAAAGTAGCTTTAAAAATATTCTTTTGTTGTTGATTAGCAATTCGTTCGCTTCTTCTTAATTCTTTTGATGCCCCCACTTCTTCTGGAATAACACATTGATTTTCTTCATCTGGGGATTCATTTTCCTCCCCCACTTCTTTGTCATTTCCTTCTAAAGAATCATATGACAATGAACTCGAATCTGAATCTTCATCGATATGGGCTACAGGAGATTCTTCAGTTGCATCCTCAGATTCAACATATCTGAAAAAATAAAAATCTTGTTCTTGCTCACCAATCAATGAATAGCCCTTCACGTTTTCCTCAAATTGGACATCACGTCGTGTGAAAACTCCCTTGTCCTTAAGACTATATACTTGATAACCCTTGGTGTTAATTCCATATCCAACGAAAATACACTTTTCTGACTTCGGATCCCATTTAAGCCGCTTTTGTTTGGGTATAAACGCCATAGCCAAACAACCAAATATCTTGAAGTGACTCAAATTAGGCTTCCGGCCTGACCACATCTCTTCTGGAGTTAGCTTTAACAATTTGTGTGGACTTCGATTTGCAATATAGGCCGCAGTCAAAACAGCTTCCGCCCAAAAACGCTTTGGAAGTTTTGCATCATGCAGCATACATCTTGCTTTTTCTGTTAATGTTCTGTTAACTCTTTCTGCTAATCCGTTTTGTTCAGGATTGTATGGAACCTACCTTTGATGAACAATTCCATTTTCTCTAAAGATTTTCTGCATATCTTTGTTGACAAACTCTGTCCCGTTGTCGCTTCGAAAAAATGCAATTCTTTTACCAAATTGAACTTCTGCTAGTGCTTTGAATTCAAGGAACTTGCTCTTAACTTCTGATTTATTTTTCAAAAAATAAATAAATATCTCACGTGTAAAATCGTCAACAAATATTACAAAATAACGACTTCCACCTATTGAATTTACCTCCATGGGCCCGCAGACATCAGCATGAACCACCTCTAATTTTGTTGATGCACGATGACCATCTGAAGGAAAACTTGCTTGAATGTGCTTACCTTGCGCACAGCCTTCACATAGCCTTTTTGAATTTCTTTGTTCTTGAAAGTGCACACCAGTCACCAATCCATTCTTGAGCATTCTAACTCCGTCTAGATTCAAATGACCAAGTCTCTTGTGCCACTTATCAATCGAATTTTCTTCCTTTACTAGAAAACATTCTGCCGTTCTGCCCATGTTCAATCCATACATGCCATTAACCATCGAAGCCGTTGCCAAAATTTCATTGCCAGAATTTATAATTTTGCAACCATTTTTATCAAATGTAACTCGATTACCACGGCTAACAATTTGACTCACCGACAGCAAATTCTCTGTGACTCCTTTAACATGCAACACATTACGAACAGGAATTTGGTATGGTCCATCATCTCCAATAACATTCAGATGAGTGTCTCCTATTGAAGCCACTTTCAAAACGCCATCATTTGCGACTCTCACGTCACCATCGTGTGGTTTTGGGTTTTCAATCAAATTTTCATCTTTGGTCATGTGAGCAGAAGCTCCGCTGTCCACATACCAATCATTTGCTTTTCTAACATTCATCGCTGAATGTCCAGCATACATTGATTTATTTTCAAAATTGGACTTACCGTCCTTCTTCTTACGGCTTGGACAATCAGCAATAAAGTGTCCAGTGCCTTCACATCCAAAACATCTTCGGCTCGTGCAATTCCTTTGTACATTCTTCTTATTGTCTCTAAACTTCTTGCTGACCAGCGCTTGACTTGACCTCTCAACTCGAACGTCTTGTAACAATTTCATCTTGATCGAATCGGCGTTGATTTTCTTGCCACAGCTTCCAAGCGACATGATCATGGGACGATATGTTTCCGGAAGACCTTTTAATAACAAGCAGCCTAACCATTCATCGTTTAAATTGAAACCGATAGAACCCAGCTTTTGCGCTGTTGTCACTACTTGCGAAACATACTCCTCCACAGAACTGCAGTTCTCTAACTGCACCGAGCACAACTTCTGCAGCAATCCAACCTTTCGATCCAGCACCAGATCCTCGAAAAACGGCTTCTTAGTGTCCTCCACAATCTTTGCTTTGAGGCATTCTTCTACATACCGCACATAGACTGTCCAGCGATAAAATCAGGCGGCACTCGACTTTTTTCTGCAGCATCTGCTCGCACACGCATTTATCGACGATTGCCACAATCTTCAGCTTCAGCTTGCATCTCAATCGCGAAATCCAATTAACCATTTGAAGATCAACTTTTCTATTTTCAATTTTTCGGGCAGCCATTTGTAATTGAATTAGAATCACTTTTTGAATCTTAGGCTGGCCCATACCTTTGCAAATCGCAAACCACGAATTGCTGTTTTGCAATGAGAAATTATTTTCACACACTTAATTCTACTTATCTCAATGAATTATGACTAAACATTTCGCTATACAGTGTTTTGTGACGGCATTACTAACAAAATCACTGCTAAAGTTAACTTTTAATTAAGATCGGTTATTCAATTAATGCGATCTCTGCGCGTTTTTAAAGTTTATTCGAAGCTCTAGCCATTTTCGAAGCCAATGAATTTATAATCACACTTACATTTGCAACCCAGACAACATACGACAACAACAAAACTCAATACAAAACAATAGCATATAATACAAGATAGCATATATTCGACAAACGTTTTAATAAGGGTCCGCGAATTGTCGACATAATTGGTATTGTTGTTGTTGTTATTGTAGTTTTTGTTGTTGTGATGCATGTGAATGAGTGAAATAAGTGAATTCGTGTGAAAGCATTTCATACTCACCACTTATGCACAATTAATTCGAAATGTATTTCCTTTATTTTTTCGATTTATGTAATCATTTTTTTCTTATTTTCTCTTTATATTTGCTATATTTTTGTTTTTATTTTTGCTTCATATTTGCTTTATTTTTGCTATAATATATATATTTTTGCATCATTTTTATATTTTTTTTGCATATTTATTTTTGCATCATTTTTATTTTTCATTTTTATTTTGCTTTATTGATGAATGAAATCGTTTGCACAATCAGTTTTATTGCAACAACAGTCCGGGCATTCTTAAGTGTAAAACCATAATATTATACCGAACCAATGTGGGTGTGGCCAAGGTGCGGGAGGGGGAATTCAAATGGAATGCATTTCACCACTGTGGGCTTTCGGGTTGTTTGGTAATGAATTCGTTATTCGTTTTATTTGAACAACGCGCGCGGAAAAATCCGTTAATTAAAAATGAGACAATCAGCTAAAGAGAGAGAGATAAAGAGAGTGGGAGAGAGAGAAAAAGAGGGAGGGAAACAAAGAGAGAGAGAGTAGATTGAGAAAAAGAATAAAAGATTGACGAAAAGAGTGAAAGATTTACACAAAAAAATAGATCGAGAAAAATAAAAGAGAAAAATGGATGAGAGTTAATTATAAATGAGAGTGTGTGTGTGTGTGCATCTCAAACGGAAACCGAGCGCGGCGACGGAAGCGCCGGCAGCCAAATGAACTAAAAGCTTCCGCTTTGCGCCAACGACCACGCCCCGCCCTCCCTCAAGCTGGTGTTAATTGACGTGACCAGAGGAACACACACACACATATATAGACATATGCTAGACAACATACCTTCAGTGTGTGTGTGTGTGTGTATGGATAAATGCCTTAGGGTGACAGTGTTTTTGTTGTTGTTCTTGTTTTTGTCATGATAATAGTTAGTGTATTTTGTTGTTGTCCTGATAATTGTTATCGTGTTGTTCTTATTGTTGTTGTTGAAATTTTATATTAATATTTTCAACCCGCATTAACCCGTAATGCGCTTTAATGCCTTCTACGCCGGCGACCGGAAATGCGGTCATTGGTGGGCCACAATTGGCAGCAAAAACAACAACACCATAATAACAACAACAGCACAATGACAAAAAACGTGATAAGAAGAAAAACGCAACAAGGAGAACAATAACAACAAATTCCACCAAAAAAATCACCATAATATTTCGCAAAATTAACTCACCTCTGTTTTGCATTAAATTTTTATTAATGATCAATTTTTATTCGCATCGATATACATCGGTTTCATATATATATTTTCATATATTTCTCCCCCTCTCATTATTTTTTGTTGTTTCACTTTTTTTTCGATTATTATTTTTCCTACATTTTTTATTATCATTTGGCATTTAAAACATTTTGTTTCCACTATTTCAATTTCTCTCGTCTCTTGTCTGTATCGAAAAAAGTGCTCATGAAATTTATGAGCTGCAAAATGAAATTAACACCTCTCTCGTCGGGCATTGTGTGCGTGACTGTGAGTGTATTGGTGTGAATGTGAGTGTGTGTGTGTGAATGAGACGGACATTTAATGGGATTACGTCAATTCGATTTGATTTAACACACAATTTAAATTCGCATTCGCACACGCGGCGATTTTTCCCTACATAAGAATCGACTAATTGACACAATGTTGAAATGATTTAATTGCATTTCTTTGTCACATTTTGTACAGTTTCATTTTTGTTTTCCTCTTTTTACCTTTATTCTGTATATTTTCTTTATACATTTATACTTTTCAATATATTTTAATTTTTAATAAAAATATTTTAATTTTCGATATATTTTAATTATCCAGTTTTATATTTATTTTTCCAGAATATTTTACTCATTCTTTGTTTGTATCATTTATTATTTCATATAATTATTTTTATTTCATCTTTATATTTCATATAACACTTTTATTTCATTTAATATCTTAATTTTGGCTCATTTTAAACCACCCAACGTGTTCTGGAGCTCAATCAGCGTATTGTTGGCGTATTCAATTCAATTTGACGGCTTGACATTTCATTAAAAAATAAGGAAAAAAAATGAACAAATATCTGTATTTTTTAATTATTTATTGAGGTAACAATGAGCCTTTTAATGAGCTTTGAGATTTTAAATTTGTCTCTAGAGAGGGAATTCAGAAATATATTTAAAAAATGGAAAAACTGTTGATTGAAAAATGTATATTAAAAGAATCATATTTAAATTATTTTATAAATTGTGGATTGTTTATTGTTTTATTAATATATATTTATTGTTGAATTTTAAATTACATTTATATTAAAGAATTGAATAAAAAAATTGTTTCAGTTTTTTCGATAAATACTTTCAATTACAATCGAAATTTAAATCGAAATCTACGAGGACAATTATTAAAAAAAAATTTTTAAGTTTAAAACCAGTATCTTTAAAAATATTCATGAAATTTAAAATCAGAAATATAATTTAGTAGACATTTCTTGCATTGGTCAAGTTCTGGAGAACTTCATGTTTTTAATATTTTTTCATATTGTCTTTACAAGTAGAATTGAAATAAAATTCGATTGAATGTGAGAACATGGCTTTTGATTTCGAACGAATTCCAATTCCAAATTATCTGATGAATATCTTTTAAATCTGTATTAATTACATGATTGGAGATAATTAAAAATCACTCATACGCCTCCCTCAACAGATTCCATCACTATCAATATTTTTAATTTGGAGCTTCTCGAACTTCATTTATTGCCCATCAATTTGTTAATTACTTTTTATAAACGTCAATCAATCCATAATTCATTGTCATTTTGTTCAGGTTGGAATTGAAAACACGTCATTTTAACTCGAGCGAATTCCAATTCCTATAGCGATTTGATTTCGATGTAAATTGGTTTTCGATGGAAAATTATTTCTCAGAACTATTTTTTTAATCTACATATATTAATTTACATGATTGGAGATAAATAAAAATCACTCATACGCTACCTTCAGTAGCTTCACTATCCATGTTATTATATTTTGAACTTCTCATGGTCTGCTTCCAGTGACCCCGCCGGACGCGAAGGCCGTCATCAGCGGCCCACCCGACCTGCACTTCAAGGTCGGCAGCGCCATCATCCTCAACTGCCTGGTGCAGCAACCGAGCTTCAAGGATATCGGCCCGATCTACTGGTTTCGCGGCGACCAAATGCTCACGCCCTTCCGCAAGGACATGGACGAGGAGGATGCAGAGGGCGACAACCGAGACGAGGATGAAGAAGCTGGCGCCGACGACAAGAAGGACGACGAGCCAGAGACGGCGGTGAACGATGTGACGCGCGATTTCGTGACTCGCATCGCGATGGAGTCGCAGCTGGGCGACACCCTCAAGTCAAGGTGCGGAGGGGCGTTTCTGATGATTTTTCGTTTCGCTCCACTTTTGACTCCCGATCCCCTTTTCGCTCCCTTTTACGTTCCTCTTTTTCCTCCCTTTTTCCTTCCCCTTTTTCGCCTTTTAACTCCTCGTTGAACGGCGAAAGTTTCATTCGAAAAAGTCTTCGCACAATTGATGCGCCGCCACTTGTCATGAGATTTTCTAACGTCCTCCTTTTTCTTTCTCCCTCTACTCTTCTCTTTCGTTGTCTTCCCTTCTCATTCCCTCTCTCTCTCTCTCTCTTTCTTTCCGCAGACTGCGTATTTCGAATGCACAGACAACGGATACCGGGAATTACACTTGTCAGCCGACGACTGCGAGCAGCGCCAGCGTCATGGTACACGTGATTAATGGTAAGTTCCGTTTCCGGTTCCGGCCCTTTCGAAGGGCCTGAGAATTGTCTGCGGGGGGCGAGGACCCAAATGATGATCAGTGATGAGGGAGGAGGAATGAGGCCAAAGTGTTGGCTGCTGTAATGGAATAGAATGCCTAGAAATGATTGAGTAGATCTCCGTCTGACGGCCGGCAACGAGAACTCGATGTCTGTCGCTTTGCGCCCATAGTTTACTTGATGTCTGACTATTCCTTTCTTTCTCTGAATGTTCCTCTCTTTCTCTGTTCCTGTCTCCCTCTGAATGTTTCTCTCTTTCCCTAAATGTCCCAATTTCTGTCTGAATGTTTCTCTCTCTATCTGAAGGTTTGTATAGCTATCTGAATGTTGTTTTTCTCCCTCTCGTTGCTTGACTGTTCCTCACCCTCTCTCTCTTCACCCTTCTCACTTTCTGTTCCTTGGCCTATGTCTGTCGCTTCCTGGCCGTCTGTCATTTTGGCCAAATGTAGGCAACGCCGATTCATTTGTAAAAGGATTTTCACAGACTCGCGTCCTCCGCCTCGTTCCTTGGTCGGCGGCTCTAGTTCCAGTGACGCATGTGTCGTTTCTCAAATGCCTTCAGGATTGATTGTCGCGCCAATGGGAGTCAAGGGGAGCAAAAGGATCAGAGGGGAGCCAAAGAGTCGAAGGGGAGCCAAAAGGCCGGAGCGGAGCAAATGGGCCGCATGGCTTCACAAGGCCTCCTGCAGGCGACGGGTCATAATTTATGTTAACGACAATTAGAACCCGTCCACAATGCGATTTTTAACAATTATCCCTTTCGGTCAAAGTCCTTTAACTAACTTTAATGGGAGAAAAGAGGCAAAATATGACGAGTGAGATAAGAGAAATAAGTTTGAGGCGGGAGAAATTCAAAGGAAAGGATGGATTGAACTTTAATGAAAGTAAGGAGTGAATTGAGGAAGGAGTGAATTGAGGAAGGGATGAAATTATTCAATGAAAGGCGAAAGTGTGCGACGTCTCGTTGGCGTATGAGTGATAATTAATTATCGCTTATTCATAATTAGATCTCCGACGCCTTCCGCATGTCCTTCGTTTCTCCCCATCCGGCTCGTGCTTCATTCTGGGTCGACGATCCCTTTTCTTCTCGTAGTTTTTCTTCTTCTCCCTCCTACTTTTTCTCCACTTTCCTACTTTTTCTCCTCCTTCCACTTCTTCGTCTCTTTCATCAAATCCCTTTCGCTGTTTTTCAAGGGAAATTTTAAACAAACATCCGTTTTAATCCCACGCGAGGATGAGTGGGAGAGTGAGAGACTAGGAGGAGAGAAAAGAGAAGAGACGAGAGGATGAAAAGGGCACGAACTTACGATTCATAGGGAAATTTCCGCGTATCGAAGCGAATTAAATTGAATTTCTTTCCCAACACAAACACAAATTCGTCGCCACCCACGCGCTCACCAACACTCTGACATGAATCTGATCCCGAAAAAAGCCCTCCATGGCCATGGCGACGACCCGATCCGACACGCCCAGGGCATTAGGAATCCTTTTTAAAATCCTTTAGTCAAACCCCGGCACTCTTTATCTCTCTCTCCCTCTCCCCCTTGCTCTCGATATTCATCTCCCTTTCGCTTCTCTTTGGTTTCTTTTCTCTTCACCTCATCTATTTTTAAATTTGCTCCTTGTTGTTGGCGATAATCTCGTTGTTGTTCTAGATGATTATGTTGTTGTTCTGGATGATTATGTTGTTGTTATTGATGTTGGTTAATGATGTTTTCGCTGAAGTTTTTGTGCCTAAGTTCTTGGTTTCTACATTGTTGTTATTTTTATTATTGTTGTTACTGTTATTGTTGTTACTGTTTTTGTTGTAATCTCTCTCTCCGTTTTCTTTCAGATGAAAATCCCGCCGCCATGCAAAAAAGCGCGGCGTCCTCGCGATTTCCGGCCGCCATTGCGACAAATCCGCCATTTCTTCGCCTGCTCCCAACGATTGTTGTTGTCGCCACTGCTGCTGTTGTTGTTGTTGTTGCGCACCAGCCAATTTGTTTTTTTCCATTCGCCACTAAGGTAATTGCGAGATAAAAATCACCGGAGTGAGTGAGAGAGAGAGAGACAAAACACATCTTCTGGCGCACTCTACAGCAGCTCGAATTTTTCACTCTTTTAATTTGAAAAAAAAAACAAAAAATTCCATTTGATTATTTTTTTCCTATTTTGCTTTCACAATTTGCATTTTGTATGAGAATAGATATAAAGATTATAATAAAAATAGAACAAATAAACAAAAACAAAATAATAATAGAAATAAACAAAATGATAAAATTAAATAAAATAATGAAAACAAATAAAATTAGAACAAGATGATCATTGTAAGGAGGAGTTAACAGAGGATTGTATATATACTAAGAGTTTCTTATTTCATTTGATATACAGACACACCACACACACACATACACAAACTAATGAAGTACACACGTACACACTTGCATATACATATAATGTAATAGTACAGTAAAATGTAGAATAATCTCTAGATATAGCAATGTGATTGAATGAATAAAGAATTATTTGAAGAAAAGTTTAAACGTTGATTTCTTTTCAATGGAGATTTTCTATGGAATTCGGGGAGATTTTCGATGGAAGAGATTTTAATCACGACTTATCGTTAAATTTGCGGATTTCTAGCGATGAAATTGTAGGGTTCATCATAAGAAATCAAGGAATTCCATTTTATTGTAAGAATTTGCTATAATAAAAATAAAAAAGACGTTAAGAGTGAAATCATCATCACTCCATTCTATACACGACTTCACGCTCTCATGCTTCATGCCTTCATATCACATCTTTTATTTCCTCATCGTCCCAATCAGTAGAGGATTAAATTCAACCTCATATTTCCCTCAATTTGCTAACTTTATCTTCCTTTTAATGCATCCCAATAACTGCTCTTCCCTGAACTGGAATCTAACTGGCTTTTAAACCACTGCTGCTCTCTTCCCACCTTCAGTTTTCTCTTTTACTCCCCCACCTTCATGTTTCTCTTTCACTCCACCCATCTTCATTTTTATCTATCACTCTCCACATCTTCGGTCTTCGCTTTCCCTCTTACTTCTCTCTCACTCTTCCTTCTCTGCCACTCTTCAGTCTCTGTTAGTATTCCTTTTGTCACTCTCTACCATCGCTCCCTCTCTCTCACTCTGTTTCATTGGCACTTTGTTTCGATGTAGCTCATGATGACTCCACATCAATCCTCGGATTTATGTCTCTAATCCTGCATCTGCTTTTCCATGAAAACTCCTGAAGTTCGCCTTTGGAACTTTTTCTCAACAACAATAACAAAAACAACTGAAAATTCTATAATAACAATAGAAAATTCAACAATAACAAAAAAAATAAACAACAATGAAACAAAAAATAATAACAACAAGCAAGATGAGGAACAGAAGTTGTAACACAAGCAGAAGCTTAAAAATGTTGACACGATTTTACCAGCCAATAATAATGACAACAATAACAACTATTACAACAACAACAATGGCAACAACTACTACAACCAAAATAACAATAAAAACAACAACCATAAAAATAAAAATTACAATAACAACAGCAACAACTGAAATACCTTCAAACAAATGGAAACAATGAAAAATAATCTCATACAAATGAAAATGAATTTAAAATAAACAATTTCAAATGTGTGATAGAGACGAAATGATGCTGATTTCATGGTGTGTGGTTCAACAATACGATGAAGTAATAACAACAATAACCAAAAAACAATAACAATCAAAACAACAAGAACAACCAAATCCATAACAACAAAATAACTATAATAACAACAAAAATAGCAAACTGTCGATAATAATTGGCTGCGATGGCATCGTTATGAACAGAGGGAGACAGAGTAGAAGAGAGAGAGAAACAGATAGAGAAGAGGGTTGTAGAACGAGAGGAGGAGATAGGGGTAAGAGGGGGAAGAGAAAAAGGTATACAGGGTAGATAAAAGAATAAAAAAAGGAAGAGATTTCGATTCAGTTTTGGGAATCTGATGATGTGGGGAAATAAATTTAACTAGAATGAAAAAGAGAGGAATTAAAAGAGTGAGAGAGAGGGAGAAAGGAGAACAAACACGACTCGAACTTCATTTCAATCTCATTTCGCATAGCAAAACTAATTGCAAAACCAACGGAAATCCGCTGGGTACCATTTTTGAAACCGGAAACAAAACCATTTCGAAAATAGGAACTTCTCTGATTTCGATGTGAGGACGTTTTTGAACATAGATTTCATATTTCTAACAAACTAAAGAGGGAGAGAGAAATAGATGGATAGATAGATGTCGAAGAGAGGATTTTCTTTTTAATTGGACATGAGCACCGAGAGAGAGAGAGAGACAGAAGTGGAAGGACACCGAGTTTGAGGAGAATCCTGATTTCAATGAGTTTCCATTTCCATTGAATCGGATTTATCGAACCGATGTTAAACCATTTGCATGTGCTAATACTGGGGTAATGAACTTCTCCCCCTTTCGGCTCAAATTCCCTTCTCTTTCCCTAACCCTCTTCGCTTCTCGCCCTCTTCCTTTCGTTCCATTCTATTCAACTCCTTCCGCTGGCAATTTCCCTGGCCACGGTTATTAATTAGTTCCGGAATTGTTGTCGTGAACGCAAACAAAACAAAAGCCAGCCAATCGCCAACATAATTAGTCAAAAGCATAACAACAATGATGACGACGACAACAACTGGAGCAACAACAAAAACAACAAGAATTTATGGAACAACAATAACAATAAGAACTGAAGGAACAACAATAACAACAGAAACACCAGTAATAAAAACAAACCAATAAGAATAATAATAATAGTTGTAGTAACAACATTAACTACCTATACTAGACAACAGCAACACCAAGTACAACAATTACAACAACATATAGAACTAGAACAACAAATTAACGAACGAACTTCTAGAATGACAAAAAGTGGCCGAAACAAAACAAAGAATTCCCAACAAAAACAATTAAAACTTTTGTATTTCGTCGACTCGAACTCCATCCTTCTGTCTTTCTGTCTGTCTGTCTGTATGTCTGTATGTCTATCCACACAGAAGCCTATCCGTCCGTTCATATATCTGTCCATCCATCCAACCGTCCCTCCATTCGTCCATCTATCCTTTCGTCCCTGTTTCACCATCGTTGTGATTGGGGTTTTCGTCGTCGTCATGCGATGAACGATAAAATACAAAGTTTCCAACTTTATTACAAAGTGAGTGACAACAATAATAACAACAACAACGAACCGATCGAGGTAATAACAAAAAGAAAAAAAATAACAAAAAATAAACTAATAACAACAAAGACAATAATAACAACAAAGAAAATAATAACAACAAAGAGAATAATAACAAAAAAGTGTCATCAACAAAGGTAGCCAAAGACAACGTACCAGAGACAACAAACAAATGGTGCAGCAACATCAACAACAGCAACTGTGGGAGCAACAACAATTACTCAAGTCGCTGATGAATTCTGTTTGATTTTCCAACTTCACCAACCAAATCCGATTGAAACTCAAACACCTGCCCCAAAATATCGAAGTTGAATCTAGAAACGGATCCAAAGTCCGTCTTCGAAGCCTCAACTCAAGATACATTGGCTCAGGCGATGGATCTTCTTTCAAAGTACGGGAAGACGAAGTTTAGCGAGAAGAAGATGGACCGCGAAGGAGACGAAGGAGAGAAGGACATGAAGCAAGAAGACAACACGAAGAAGAGGAGACGAAGCACGAAGAGTCACGGATGAGTTGAAGCAAGAAGGAGAAGAAACAAGAATGAGATGAACCACGAAGGACACGAAACAAGAAGGAGATGAAGCAGGAAAGAAGACAAAGTATGAAGTAGATGAAGCAGGAGAAGGAGACAAACAGAGAAGTGACAAGGAAGTAGTTGCCACCTGCTCCCACTTCCTTGTTCGAGATCTCAACTCGTCATGCTCCATTTGTCGCTCACACTTCTTCTTCCGACTTCTAATAAAGTTCGATATTGGTTTGCGTTTCGAACGTGTTTCCCCGTTGATACTCAATCCTTTAATCGCCACCGGAAGTCGCCGTCATCTACCCGTTATATACGCCTCGACACTCAACCATGGCACTTCCGGTTTGTCCCTTTGGCCAATTTACGTCGGTTCCACCAACGATGTTCACGCGATTTTTCCAGTTTCCTTGCGGTCGATGCGATTTGGCGACAACAACTAACAACCAACAACAATCAACGACTTACGACCATCGACCGACCAACCGACCGATCGTTGTTGGTTGCATGCAACACGAAGGTTGGCGACAGGATGATGAGAAGACCTGGTCGTCGTCGTCGGTGGCGCTTGACATTTATTGGCCCAGCTGTCGCCGTGTCGTCAGCGTCACAGCGGGTGCCAAGCGGTTCAATCGCGAGAACCTCCATCGACCTCCCATCATCCCCCCTGACCCCCCATCGCTCACTCTTCACGCCCTCCTTCTCGTCCCTTTGCCACATTTTACCATTTTCGTGATTACTTTTCCATACCTCGTTCTCACATTTCCCCCGGAATTCCTGCGACATGCATTTTGAACATTTCCACGAAATCTACTTTCCTTCTTCCTCGCCCACTCTCTCTCTCTCCCTCTTCATCCTCATCTATGTCTCCCTTTCCCACTATCACTACCTCCCTCTTTCTCTTCACCCACCCAAATTCGATTATCGCTTTCTGCACGAAATTCCGCATATCGTTTCGTTCATCGTTTTAATGCACTTCCTGTTAGTGGTTTCGTGGATTTCCGTTTCCGGTTTTGGGTTTTGTCACGATTCCTTTTGATTTCCGCTCATCAACTGTCGATTCTCGACGGACTCCTGGCCATGTGTCGCTTGTCGACTGTTCGTCTGTCTGTCTGTCGTCGTTTGTTGGCTGTCGACTGTCGTTTTCTGGCTGTCGATTGTCGTCTGCTCCCCTCAATTCTTGCCCCTCAATTCCGTTGCCCCTCGATTGTCGTTTGTCGGTGATCCAATGGTCGATTCGTGGTTATAGTTTGTCGTCCATCGGTCATTGGGCACCGATTGCAAGTTGCGATGTCACCTGGCAACCAGTTTTAAGGAAATCAACTCATTTTTTGTGGTCTTTTCAATTTATGCTCCGATTCAACTTTATTTTCTGAGTGACCAGAGTCGGAAACGAACATGACAGAGAGAAATAATGATGGAGTCAGTTAAAAAGGAAGCAGAACTCATACAGAGTTGTTATTATCTGATTTCATTGAATTTATTTATTTTCGTTCAATTAACATAAATCATTTTTAACTTTAGCAGAATTTAAAGGATTAGATGGATAACATCAATTGCATTACACAATTTCTTGTTCATGTGACTAAAGTTCTCATCTCAGTTCTGATGAAAAGAAAAGGATTTCCTTTCATTTAAGCCCTCAATTGTCTTCTTTGTCCTTTTTTACAGCCGATTTCGCAAAAAAACATGCAGAAAATATTTTTTTCATATCAATCACTCTTTAGGATATAATCGTTTAGAGTTTCCACAAGTAGATTATGAGAATTAAATCCTATAATATAAATTAAATAAATTAATAAAATAAATTGACTGCTGGTTTCATTGTTTCAATATTTATTCTTATAATCATTACATAATAATAATGGCTAGTTAACATATTGTCATCTGTTTAAAATCCTCTATTACGTATTAGTAACAATTATGATCACTCAATACGAATTCCATCTACACTATTATTCCATAATTCTAAAATATAATAAAACCTTATGTTTACTTACTTTGTTATGGAATATATTTCCATTATTGAAAGCTGTTTTTCCTGCTCAGGATCCCTCAGGCAATCAAAAATAAATTTAAAATCATTAACATAAACATAACATATTGATGGAAAATGCAAATTTTGAACTAGAATTTATTTTCCCCTTTATTACCTTTTCAATATCAGCTCACAGAACGAAAATTTCGCCATCATTGTCACGGTATTCGCGCTGTTGTTGAAGTATTGAATCGCTTAAATTAATTAAAATTCACATTCTACATGCATACATACATACGTGTGTACTATGTGTAATTGTTGTTGTTAATTGTAGTCATTGCTCATGTTAACGTGGCTCAAAATGTATTGCCCTTCACCGGAAATTAAATATTTTCATAATTTCTTTATTTATTTATTTAAATAGAAAGTTTGCACATATGATGAATATATATTTCAATATATATTATGATATTTCTATCCTTTGCTCTATAAATTCGCTATATTATTAATTTTTTATTGTCTTTTAATATTAGTTATACTGGCACCAAACATTTACACATATGTAAAGTTTTGATAATCTGAGAATCCTAAAGGAGTTATCGGCATTTAAAGATTGCAAGCAAACGATCATTGAATTTTTCTAGCTCTTTAAATCAATTCCACCTCTTCGCTCGCCCTCTTCCTCCCCTTCTCACCTTCTTCCAGCAGCAACAATTGTCGCCGCCTCCATTTTCGATATTCCATAGGATTGTCATGTGAACGAAATTGCTGCATTGATGGATTGATGGCAGCTCTAGGCGTAAATTGTTTGTGAATTCGAAATGTTATTGATGTTGTCGTCGTTTGTTTTCTTTTTGTTTTTTGTCGTTGTTATTTTTGTTTTTGTCCTTTGTAGTATTTTTGTCGTCGTTGTTATAGTTTTTGTCGTCATTGTTATTGTTTTTTTAATTGCTCTTCGTGTTCAATTGTTGTCAGAGTGCAGATGCAACAACATTTGTATTCTTTTGTATTTGTGTCCTTCGTTGCATGCATTAGTGTAGGTGTTAGTGTTCTTGTTATTGTTGTGATACGTATGAGTTGATTGTAGTTGTTATTTCTATCGGTTGTTCCTGCTGTTATCGGCTGTTGCTGCTGTTCTCACCATGATTTTATGGTGTTGTTGGACCATTGTTTTGATGCTGTTGATAGTTGGATTTTTTTATAGATAGGTTCTTATTGCTATTATTCTTTTGTTATTGTTGTGTATTTTTGGTAGTTCTTGTTTTTTTTACATTCTTATTTCTTTTTTTTGCTATTGTTTTGGTTGTTGTTGTTTCTGCTGCTGTCATTTCTAAAGTTATGTTTTTTTTGCCCAATGTTGTTTTTGTTGTCATTGCCATTGTTGCAACCAAGAAAAATGATTCTAATGACGCTGCAACGAAGGTCGTCGACAATTGCTGCGACATCGTCATCGCTGTTGTCGTCGTCATTGTTGTTGTTATTTTTCTTGTTATTCTCGTTAACCCCGTCATCGCTGTCTACTGTCAGCGAAGAATGTGAGAAATGATGTACATAGAGTCGTGGGCTGAGTGAGACAGCAGCTACAGGATGCGGAGGAAGAAGGAGAAAGGAAACTATTTCCGTTGTTGGTGACGAAATTTATCGCTCTTTCTTTCTTCCTTGCTAACTTTTTCTGTAAGTTCATGTTTCTTTTCTCTTTTTCTTCCAACCACAACTTAGTTCCCGATTTTTTAATTCAAGAAATAACACAACAAATAATCAAAATTAAATCGAAATACGAATTTAAAAAAATACGAATTTTAAAAGAAATTCTCTTTTTAATAGAAATTCTCAATTTAATGGAAATTCTCAGTTTAACAGAAATTCTTGGTTTCGATATTTTTGTTTCGATTTAATATCACTCATACACCCCGTTGTGTTTCCGGACGATGCGAAACCGCGGAAAGCGCGGCAAATTTGCAAATTGGAATTTCTCGAGTGAGCGAACCGCATACAACAACAACAACCCCCTTCCATTGGTGGCATTTCTTTGAAAACTCCGCTAAACATTCAAGAAAATGGTGCATAAATTTTCATCGGAAAATGCATGGCAGCTGCATAAGTTTTCACCACACCAAACACACACACACATATACATGCATGCGTAAACACATTCGCACACACACTCGCAGAAGGAACACAAACCCAAAACGACGACTCACACAGACACACACACACACATACAAGTACATGTGAACACCAATGCCGAACGAGCGGAACTTTACAATTGAAGAACAATAACAATTGCAACAACAAGAATACCAATTGTAACAACAACCAATGTTACAACAATAACAATTGCATCAATACACCAATAAGAACAACAACAAAAAACACATTTCTCAACGACGGCCGAGGAAAATTTAATGGAAAATTGTTGACGCCTTTGCATTGAATGCGAAATATTCGAGAATTTTCAATTTTTGAAACGAGAGACGGAAAACTTACATCCACGTAAGCCAATGCAACGATAGAGAGAGAGAGAGAGGGAGAGTGAGAATGAGTGAGAGAGAAAAAGAGAGAGAGAGAAGAAAGGGATGGTAAACAAACACGGAATCCAGCGAAAAGCTGTTGATGTTGATAGCAATTGACAGCGTTGTTTCGGGCCAAGAGGACCCCGAGACCGTGAACAAGAGCTCGAGATAAATAGACGAAGAGAGGAGGAGAAGGAGAAGAGGATGGGGAAATAATGGAGAGGGAAAGGAGAGGCGGACAGCGATCCGAGGGGGGAGAGACGGAGAAATCGAGGAATCCACCGCACAGCAATTGAAATGTGCTCCATCCTCATTCGCCCCCCTCAACCCTCACCTCGCAAAAACTCACGCACATTGGGAAAATCAGTCGGAGGAAGGATTTCGTTGGACGATCCCTCGCACCCCTTGAACGACCACCAACCCCTCTGCTCCACCCCCTCCTTTATGCATCACCCCCCCCCCCCCCCATCTAAAAGTCAGTTGTGAAAATCTACACAAGCTGCGAACAAATCTCACACATCCCTCTGGCTTTCAGGATGTTTAGCGCATTCACTGCTTTGCTAGTTGGGCATCTCTCGCTGTCTGTCTGACTGTCATTTTATGTCCTTTTCTCTTTCTGACATCTCTCTCTGTCTCTCTCTCTGACTCTCTTACTCTGGCTCTTACTGTCTCACTTTCTATCCCTTTTTTATGCCACTCTCTCTCTCTCTCTCTCTCTCTCTCTTTCTGTCTCCCCTTTCTAACTTCCTCTCTATTTCCACGCTTTCAGCTTGTTCAATGTCCTTCTCTGTTTCCGTTTCTCCTTCTACTGATTGTTCAACTGTCTATCTGTCTATTTAACCTTTCTCTCTCTCTATCTCCCTTTCTTCCTTTGACTTCCTGGTTCCCCTCTGTTTGTCTGACTGTCTGTCTGTCTTTCTGTCGGTCTATCTATCTGTCTGTCGCCTTCTCTCTCTTTGTCCGCCTGTCTTTTTCTTCTGTCTGTCCGTCTGACCCTCGGTCTGTGAGTGTAGATTTCCGTTTTGTATAACCTGCAGTCTCGTTAGCTCGATGCGCCTGCGATTGTCCTGACATTGGGACAAAGTCACACACAGACACATAGGCAAATACATGCACACATAATACATACGTACAATAACACAAACTCACTCACACACATGCTGACATTAAATTTGCATATATCATAATTTTCCCAACGGCCATTCGTTGGCCATTCGTTGGCCATTCGTTGCACTCGCCCGAGGACAACGCGAATTTACGCACACAGACACACAAACACACACACACACACAAGGACATTCTCACTCAGAGGTACCTGTGTGCATTCATATTGGGACTGTTGTTGTTATTTGATATGGTGTTGTTGTTGGTTATGGTTTTGTTATTGTAGGTTTTGTTCTTGGTTTTGTTGTTGCTTGAGTGCTTTATGGACCACCGATGATTCGTAAGAGAAATTTCTTAATATAAAATTCTAAGTAGGTACCAAGTTCCAGCAGTAGATTCAACAATTGTGGGATAAGTAAAAAATTAATCTGCATCAATTTTATCGAAATCTTTATTTATATCTAAAATGGACAAATTACTTTGAATAATGATTTTGAATATTTTAAATATTTAATTTTTTTAAATATTTATTTATTTTTAAAGTTGCAGTTATATTTTTTTTTTAATTTTTTGTTATTATTTTTTATTTCATTTTATTTAATTTAATTTATTTTTTATTTATTAATTTATTTAAGAAATATCTGTGAAGAAGTCAATTTTAAAATGTTTCCAAAAGATCTCCTACGATCGAAAGTTAGTCCGAATCCTGATGACATTTGGTGGTTTCAATCGTTAAAAATACACACGAAATTACCTCACTTCCTTATTTTCTTCTCCACGACATCCTTCCCCAGGGCTTTTTAATTCAGCTTATTCCGTTTTCTCTCCCTTCTTCGCTCTTAGCCTTTTGGAATATCCTTCATGTTCTTTTACTTTTTTTCTCCTTTCCTCGCGAGAGGTCGAGGGATCGCTTAATCCTTGGTCCGCATGAGCGGCCACGCATCGATTGCCACTGCATGTAATTACCGAGAGAGAGCGAGAGAGAAGGGGAGAGATGGAGAGACAGAAAGAAATGAAATGAAAAGAGAAAGTGAGGACTGAAAAAGAGAGATAGCAAAGGAGTGAAAGAGTGCGCGAACGCCACAACAACAACAACTACTACAATAACATAAATAACTACCCAATCGAATACAGAAGCAAAAGTAACAGAGGAAGAATAAACAAAAAAATAGAGGAAGAAACAACAAGAAACAGAGAAAGAAACAAAAAAAAACCGATGAAGACACATGAGCAACAACGACAACAACAACAACACCATCAACAGAAGCAACAGTTGCCGCAGTGGATGTTGCTGTGAAATCTGATTTATTTAAGCGCCAAGGATCCAACACAATCAGCAACAGCAGAAGCAGCAAGAACAACAAGAGCTTCCAGGACGACACTTTGTTGTTATTGTTGCTTTTGTTGTTGTTTGTTGTCACTGTGCATCTCACGTTGAGCAACAGCAATCGCTGGATGTTGTTGTTGTTATTTATAAATCATTGACAACATTTGTATGTTTGCAAAAATGCGCTCGCGAGTCCTTGAGACGAACGAATCCTGCCTGGGGAGCCTGAGGAGAAACTTCAGATTCAAAGTTTCTTCAATGATACTTTGTTGTTGTTGTTGCTGTTGCAATTGCTCCCATATGAAAAGGGATGGAGAAGGAAGGAAGGAAGAAAGGAAAGAGTGAAGGAAGGAAGAAAGGATAACGTGAGTCGTTGTTTTGATTCGATTGCTGTCTGTTCGACGTGATCGGAAGTAAGCGAACGATTCCGTTACCATGGCGGGAATTTCGCATTGAGGGAATTTCCTGCCACGCCCCCCTCAACCCTGCCTTCCCCCCATCTGCAAATAGATTCGATGGCATTCGCAGCCGCATGAATGCAATCGATTTGTGGAAATGATTAGTTTTTAAGTTTTCCCGAAGACCAAAAGAACAGCACGAAAAATTCCACGAATTTCGCATTTCAATCAAAAGGAAGCCAAACAAAAGGGGGGAAGGACGAAGGAGAGGAAAACAGTTACATCAGGATCGAATGTGAAGGTCCTTTGTAGAGTTTCTCAAATAGTTCAAAGAAAGTGAATCAAGGAGAGAATGACATTTTGGATGCGATGGATTTTTTGAGCGAAGGTGACAGAGCTTTGGAAGGAAAGAAAAGAAATCGTGAAAGAAAAAAAGTACAAAACTGAGGTCATGAAAATTGATTTGAATTAGAAATATTTAATTCGTGACAAATTTCATAAGAAACTACATCATACGAAACTGCAGCTAATTGAAGATGTTTCTCTCAAAACTGAACCGGAATTAGGTGGCATTATTTTCACCAATCCAATTATGTCGATTTGATTTCCGAATGAATCTCTAATTGGAAATGCGAGAATCTGCTCCCAGGCCACAGGACACAATGTCTTCGGGCCGTGTGATTAGCCCAATTAGAGATGTGAGCGTTCTTTCGCCCCCGGGGAAGGTTAACGACACGCATACGTGACTTTAATTGAAATCTCTCAACATACATACATTTTGTCTTTCTTGATAATCTTCCGAGTGAAAGATAATCACGTTCCATCCAACAAACCGATGGTGATGATGAAAGGATTGCGAACGATTGTCGTCGATAATTAAGTCGCTGATGATGATGATGATAATTTTAAACTAAACTTCTCAATCAGTTTAGAAGAAGCTAAATAGAAGAAATGCCATTAGTTGCCTAAATTTGGTTGGATCCTAATTTATTTGGCAAACATCATTCAACATATTTGGAATTTTCGACATCATTCAACACATATGGAAATTTTGAAAATTCACAAACAACATGAAGGAGTTTGCATGAAAATCAGAAATCCTAGGAATGAAATTAATTAGGAACAACAATTTGAATTCTCTGCACATTTATCTCGCCAAGCGTCTGTTTTTCCAACCGTGCTTCCTCACATCCATCTGTCTGTAAGTCTTTCAATATTTCCAACTGTCTGTCTCTCCATGTATCCATCTGTCTGTCCATCTGTCCATTTGTCCATCTAGTTGTGCAGTAATTTTTCTGTCTGTGTCAAGTCAAGTTAAACAAAGTAAACGATGGAGCGACAACATATTTATACTTCCTGCCACACACACATATATTTCCACACCTACACCAACACTTACACACACACTCACGCACCCACACAACGACGTCAACAGGACTCCAGCGAAGACAATAGTTGAGTGCAACAATAACAACAATAAGAAATATATGAATGGACGTTGATGCATTTCATAAAAATAATACTAATAATAATATTAACAAATAATGATGATTACTCGGAGAATGAAAATGCATTTGTCTTCATTTGCATGTAGTGGTAAATGTATGCGACAATCCCTTATATTCATTATTATTCTATAGTTGCTGTTGTTGTTTTTACTGTTGTTATTATTGTTGTTACTGTTGTTTTTATTGTTCTTGATTTTGTTATTATTTGAGGTCCTTGTGTTTATTGTACGATGTTTCTCATTCTTGCTTGGACGTTGTCGTTTCGTGTGTTTGAATCTATTTATCATCATCGGTGACTACAATAAGAACAGCAATAACAACAATGGCACTACCAAAATTACTGCAAACAAGTAGTAGAACCAAAAACAACAACAATTGTATTGCAAAAACAATACCAAGAACAAGAAGAAGAAGAAACAGGCGGCAGGCGGCAAATGCATACAAATAATTTACATAAATCTTTTGAATTTAATGGAAATTGCAAAACAAAAAACAAACAATTTCCAAATTGAAGTCTAGTAGTAGAAGAAGAAGAAGAAGTAGAGCTTTCTTGCAAATATTATTCATTACTCGAAATACCATTGTTGTTGTTGGTGTTATTGTTGTTGTAACTACAATTGCTACCTTGCGACTTCTTCTCCTTATGACCACAACTCGCCATCATCATTCTTGGTTCTTCTTCCGTCTTCGCTTCCAAACGAACTCGATCGCTTTGTCTCTCTGTCTCTCCCTCTCTCGCATTCTCACTCACTCTCTCTCTCTTGGGCCGACCTCTTAACAAAGCTATTCACCTCGCTTCTCATCTCCTTCGTGTCGTTCGTGTCCTTTTTTCTCTCGTTTCTCCTCCCTGCACCCTGTTGTGTTCAAAGCACTCAAGGGACTTTGGGGTTTTTGACATTCCTGCGACGAGTTTTTGCCAAGTGGTCACAGGTGGGCGGTCGATCGGGTTGCGGGGCGTGGCAGGCTAAGGTATGAAGCGACGGTGGGTCCGGGTCTTGGCCACAAGAATGCAAGGAAGTAAGTAAGGCAAGAAATGAAGTTATGACAGGCAAAGAAAAGGCAAGACAACTGAGTTAAGATGAAGAAGGCATTCATCAAAGAGTTTGTCTCCCTCTCTGTCGCTCTCCCTATCTCTCTGTTGCTCTCTCTCTCTACCTCTCTCTCTCTCTCTCAATGTTACTCTTTGCCTTTGTTTATGTTGTGGTTTTACTTGTATCTGTGGCGTTGGAATTTATTTTGCATTTTAATTATGGGAATGAAACTGAAATAACAATCGTCGTCGGTCTGCCAACGTCCCCAGAAAGTGGTGTTTAGGGAAAATATATTCCCGAAACCGGGTTAGAAGAGAATCAATTGTTAAATGTTGCCAACCAATTCCCAAACACACACACAAACACTCGCACAAATGGGCATTTGGGATTTGGATTTTCGAATTTTCCACACAATTTATTTTTTACAATAAGAATTTTTAACAATAAGAACAATAACAAAAACAAATCAGAAACTGATTCCATGTTTTAATTCAATTTCAATTTGCAATTGAGAAGTTTCCTTCGACCTTTCGGGGATTCCTCGACATGTTCTTGAGTTGTGAACGTCCGACACCTCGTTGACCGCACACACTGAGAGCGTTGCCATGTTTTTGGTTTTGTTATTTGAAATTGAAAATCTTTCCAGTGCTTCATCGTATATCTCACTCGCTCACCCACTTTGACTCCCACTCGGATCGTTTTGTACTATATTCATATTCATATTTTTGCAATTTTTATGCCAGAGTAAAACTTGATGCCTTCTAGTTGATATGATGCAATATTGTCGGTGGCAATTTGTTGCAGAATATCACACATACTCATTCATTCATTCACCCACTGACTCACTCACACACACACATTGATTGACCCACCCACACACACACGGATACAACTGAAGGCATGCATATTGAAAACTGACAAAGGACCGCGTGGAAATTATTCTCGGGTTTTCTTTCTGCAATTTTTCCCAACGCAACGCAATAAAAAACGGAAATTCAACCGTGCGCAACGATAACGAACAGAGAGAGAGGGGGAGAAGGGAGGGACAGAGTGAGTAGGGTATGACAAAGAGGGAGAGAATGAGTGGGGATGGACTGAGAGGGAGACCACAAGTAGGAGGAACAGAAGTTGATCAATCGAGTCCAAAGGTCTGTTCCTCCTCCTCCTCAAATGAGGCGTCACTTTCCAGTGTTGTTTGGCAACCCTTCCAGAGAGAGAGAGTCGGGTGCACTTGCACCCAACCCTCTTCTCCATACCTTATCTCTCAAACCCGAGCTGCGACTGCGGTTCCGTCGTCGTCGTCATCATCGGCGATCCGTCGTTTGCCGTTATCAGTGCGCACGGCTTGCGACGCACGGCCCCAAAATCAATTCATTCGGTCTCCCTTTCGTCCCACTGTCGTTCAATGCAATTCCAGAAGTTGCTATAAATGACGAGACCAACTCCAACCACGTCAACAGTTCACCAAGTGAAAGTCTCTGAAATACAATTTCTTCCTAAAGAGAAAAAATAAAATATAAAAACCCAACATGGTCTGCAAAGGTTGTGATAAAAGTAAGTGCAACAAATGAAATGAGAAAAACGACTTATAAATATTTATATCCATATATGAAAATGAATTAATTGCGAATTTCTTTGTTAGACTGCAAGTGCACGGACACCAAGTGCGGCGACAACTGTTGCTGCTGCAAGGATTGCCATTGCTGCTGCAAGACCGGAACCAAGGACAACTGCTGCAAGGGAAATCATTGAAAAGACCAAAGGATTCGACGGCGCCGGGACAAGGAACACCATGGGATTGTGCACTTTGAATGAATGAAAAATAAAATTGATAATGAAAATGTGAAAACCTTGTTTTTGAAATTTGAAAGGGGATTTTGAAACACATTTGAAAAGGGATTTTGAAGCATATTTGAAAGGGGATTTTTAATCTCGATGGTTTTGATATTTGTTATTCATCTGTTTCATTGCTTTTTGAGGATTTTTCCGCATAATCTGCATATGACCGATTGTCCTCACCAAGCGATGCCGAGGACAATGACGACGACAATGACGACAACGAGATTGACGTCAGCTCCCCGTGCCCCAGAGAGACAGAGAGAGAGTGGGGTTGGTTCCCACAGCATCGGCCTTGTTCGGTCTCCGCATGATTCCAACTTCAATAATTAACAACTAATTTTAATATGTAAATCAACAAATTCGACGCGCTCCGAACCGCCAAATCCTTCCACACACACAAACACACACCACTAACACAGTCACAATGCGAATTCGAGAGAGAAAGAGTGCGAGAATGAGAGAGACTGAGAGAGGTGTGGTGTGGTTTGGTTTGGTTCACACATTTGTAGCATAATAATTTATGCCGGAAACGGAAGTGGGTCGACGCGAACGAAAGCCACAACAATGCCGAAATATGAGCGGGCACAGCGGTTGTTTTTTGGGTTTACAACAACAATCAACAACAACAACAACGACCATCCCCAATGGAATAAATTTTGAGCAAAACGAGAAAACACACACACAGAGATAAACATTCCATGAGAGAGAGAGAGAGAACGACAAAAAGAAAGCGCCAAAGGGGATTCTGTGGGGCCAGACGACGCACAGATAATTACAAAACAATACATTAACATGCGGTGCGTATGCAGCGTTGTTTTTGTTACTATTGTTGTTGTTATTGTTGTCATTATTGTTATTCTTGTCATTGTTGCTATCGGTCGGTGTAAATGTAATTGTAGTTGTTTTTGTTGCTGCAGCTGTTAGTCCTCTTCTACTACTGCCGGAGCCGCTCCACTTTTTCCCTCTGAGCAATAAATAATGGAAAACGCATTTAATTGCATTTTAAGCGACGAAGCTGTTTTCAAAGTGAAAGTCACCACCTTTGGTGTTGGTGCTATAGTTATTGTTGTATGGTCGGCAACAAAAACAACCACACATACTAGCCCAAACAAGCCTTGGCCTTTTTGTTGTTTCGCATTGTTGCGGTGCCCCGACTCGTGGTGTCCACCGTTCAACAGAGTTTTCATCAAATTACTCGCTCTGCCCTCGTGTAATTTCACATTCAATAAATACTTCCTGGTGACGTCCTGACGATTTATTCAGAATGTTATTTCCCGACGGTTAATAATAATGTACTGTAATCAATTTACTATTAAGTGGATATTATTAACTGACCGAAAAAATCACCGTCTTTTTCAAGGTATGTTGGAATTAATGAACACAGAGTGTTTTGATTTTCGCAAATTTATTGTTTGTAATTTTATTATACATATACAATATATTAAACTATATGCTATATCGTTTCAATGTTCACTTGCTAATTTGTTTAAGTCGTATAATTTGCATAAATATCAATTTTTGCATGATAAAATTTCTTTATTTATTTATATATATATATATACTTTATATACTATATAAATTTGTTGCCGGTGTATTCATTTCGTTTCGATATTCTGCAGTTGGTTTACCTATGTTTAATTTATAACAATTTTCTTCAAACACTTTTTCAACACTTTGCCTAGTTTGGTTTCACTTTCTTTTTCATCTAATTTGTTTATTCTGCAAAACTATTTGCTTTAAATTGCCTCAAGTGATATTTGCAATTACGTTAAAATTTTGATAACATTTTTTTGGATTTTCTTTTTATCATTTAATAGTTCTTCTTTTAAAATAGACTTTAATCAATTTGTCTTTCCTTTTAAGATAAATATAAATATGTACAATTTGTTGTGTTTGTAAATAATAATTTTAACCATATGGATGGTTGTAAATGTACAGAATACGAATTAAAAGTACAAACTAAAGATAATACAGAAACGTTTTCGTTCAAATAATAGTCATTAAAGTAATTGTTATTATATTAATCCTCTTGTTCAATAGTTTTGTTTGCATCAACGTTGCAATTAACATACTTAATTAATAAATTTAATTTTCAGAAACTCTTAAATATTTTGATGTGCTTATTGGTTTATCTTTCAACAAATTAAGGTTGCTAAGACGTGGCTGTTTTTGTGTAAAATGCAAGGATTCAAACATTTTATAATTTAGGATTAATTAATTTTGTCTATGCCAGCGAATAGGCTTCTCCAAACAATGTTCAAAAATCCCTCGCTGTTACAAATAATCGCAACTACTATAATAATAATTAAAACAACAAAATCTAACACCCAACCCCTTTCAACACTTACAACTCTGGTTATCCGTCGTCTCTATTCTTGACAAAAACCTTCAGTCTCTTCAATGGCAAACGTTAACTTCTCTACCAACTGGTCATAGCTCTTGTATGGCGGCAAATCCAAGCGATTGAAGCAGGTGTGCGAACGTGGCAGCCACGTTTCCTTGCCCACCTTCTCAATGCAGAAGCGCTGCGGTCCATTGGAGCCCATCAACTCGGCGAAACCACCGACCGGAACCCGACACGTGCCAGTCACGAACTGCAGCAGACGTGCGCGTTTCTCATTGTCCGTATCACGTACAAACTAAATTGAAAAGAACTGTATAGAATCGACTTCAAAGTATGAACTGTTTTTGGACTCACCTGCCAGAACCACACCACTTGCTTGCTGTTCCGATTGTAGTGTCTGTAGATGGTGTTCCGTTGCCAGTCATCCACATCGACATCCTGCATGCCGCACAAAATCAACTCCAACTCACGCTCATCGAAGTACTTCAGCCATTCCAGGGGCACAACTTCGTTGAAACCTTCGAGGAATGTTTTCGTTTGTTGCTCGATACCTCTGCAAAATAAGAAACGGAATGTTTAAACACATGCTCTAGATTTTTACACTTGATTGTTTACCTCGTCATTCGCCACTCCGTCATCAGCGTTATGTATTCCTCCTTGTTCTCCTCGGTCACTCGTTCCTTTTCGCCGTTCTCCTTCAGCTCGTGATGTATGATCTGTCCCAGCACCTCGAAATCCACGCTGAACCACAGCTCCAGACCGCATTCATCGATATTGTTGTCGCGCACCCAAATCAGGGAATTATAGAACTCCGGATCAATTGTCTCGATGTCTTTGATAGTTAACTTTTTGTTAAGCATACGCTTGTAGAATGGCATCGTGAAGCCCGAATATATAAAGCGGCCGTGATACAGCGCCATTGCGATGAACCGTCCGATAAATTTGAAATACTGCAAGTGGTCGGGATTCACATACGAGGCGGGATTAATTTGTAGACTATAGTTGTTCTTGTTCGCATACTCGAACAGGCAATACATGGGATTCAACACCTCGTGCGACAACAAGAAGAACCACTCACGAGACACGCCGCCATAGTCGAGACCCTCTTCGCCGCGGAATATTATGTACAAACGACGACGCAACTCGTAGGCTGGCAGTCGCATAATTTGATGGTAGGAATCCTCGAAGAGCGTTTGACGTGTGACGGTGATTTTGATGTGCGAGGGCAGCGCGTTGCTCTGGCACAAATACCGGAACTGAGAGAGCTTCCAGCGGAACGAACGCTCGTAGGCTCGTGGCACACCATAGACGCCCTTGGCCCCCTTGGGCGCACCTGGACGAGGGTCTTCGAAGGTTGTGCGTCGCGTATTGTGATCGACAAAGAAACGTTCACCGGTCGCCGTGTAGCGTATTTCCCAACCTGGTGGCAGGGGTCCTTCGTTTATGAGACTAACTTCTTGACCTGAAATCAAACGATAAATATTCAATTTAATTTCTGTTACTAATATTCAGTAACTATTTAACAAACCCTGCGTCCTGGGATCCTCCCATTGAGTGGTGCGATTCTTGTGATTCACGAAGTAGACGCGATTGTCCGATTGCACCTTCTTCTCCCAACCATCGGGCAATGGACCGAGTTGATCTTCGTCGTCTTGCGTCACCGTCGCCGTCACGGCGGTCGGTTGTTGCTGTTGCTGTGAGTAGAGGAACCTTTGATTGCCCTGGGCAACGACGTGCGCCCGCTGGCCTTGCCAGTGCTGGAAGTGCATCAGGCGTTCGCTGTTGGGTCGTTGCCACGTGGTGGTGCGTGTATTATGATCCACATAGTAGACACGACCGCGTGGATCCTTGCGGATTTCCCAACCAGGCGGCAGGGGTGTCGGCTTCTCCCAGTACGTGGAGCGCGTGTTGTGATCCACATAATAACGACGTCCGTACTGGTCGAAACGAATCTCCCAGCCGGCTGGCAAGGGTTCGTCGTCAGCTTGTGCAGCCTAAAAAGAAGAACAACAACCGTGAGACGTGAACATTTATGAATTATGGGTAGTGAACTCACCTGCAACTGTTGATCGGCGACGTTGGACACCGGCAACGCATTCCCACCTCCACCGGCCGCACCTTGTGGCTCGTTCATCATTGGGTTCTCCATCATCGGTGGCTGTGGTTGTGGTGGAGCCGCTGTGCCATTGGTATACATCGGAGCCGCTCGTTGTTGCACGTTGCCACCAGCTGGAGCACCATTCATCAGTGACACGCGTTGAGCATGCATTTGTTGCTGCGGCGCCAAATTCGGATTCTGTTGTTGTTCCCACACTGGGCCCACAGTTGCTCGTCGCATTGCTCCAGATTGCGCATTCAACGCTGGATTGCTGCGGTCCAAATTGCCATTTGCCACCGGCGAACGGGAGCTGCTGCCTGGCATCATGGCCGCATTGAGAGTTCCACCGTTTTCATTGATGCTGCTATTGCTCCGCAGACGCATGCGTGCGCGTACTCCACCGTAGATCATGCAGCTACGCTGAGCACCGGCTGCTCCCGCCGCAGAAGAGCCGGCGGCCTCAGCACCTTGTACTGGCGGTGGAGGGACGGCAACGCCGTTGCCATTCTGCACAACCAACTTCGACATGTCCAGCTTTAGACCGTTCAATATGGCAACCAATTCGCCGTTCTTCGTCTGGCGGTTATCTGACTTCGATGTGACCAGCAGATCCATGCTGAGTTCGAGGAATTCACAACGTCCGTTGTAGTGCTGCAAAATGTGGGCCAAATTCACAGATCGCTCACCGAGCATGGCATCCTTGCGGAAACTCGAGTGATCTAGGACCTTGAAGTGAAGCGTCGAATTGGGAGTTATCTGTGGAGCAAAGCGAAGTTCATTAGTTTTCGTGAATCAGTTAAATGAAGACGAAACTGTGTTTTAATTGTGGACGAACGTTCTTGTCACCTTCGCTACTCGTTCTGTTCTACGATAAATACTTCTTGACTTCTTGTGTGGCATTAGAAAGGTTGAATGCGAAGAAATCGAACATAATTGCTTTGGCATTTACCTTCGTTATCGAGGCTTTGCGGTGACATTAATTACATTGGGGACTGATGGACGTGCGGACCGCAGTCTGCATTGACGACCTGACCCATTACCCGAGGAGGAGTCGTAGTAATTGCTCCTTCGGTAGACATATGCAAAACTTCTATTATGAATATCTGATAACCGAAGCAATTATTTATCATTTCACCCTCACGATTTCCCACCGCTCATTAGGACTATGGCGAGCAACAAAAGCTATTTTACGTGTGAATTTCATATTGATTCCCTAGGACTGCAGGTCAGCACATTGTGAGCCCATCCGAGCAGCACACGAGCCCACCACACAACCTCAACCCCAGCCACAGCCCGATTTCAGGGCACGACACAACACGGCACGGTCGTCCACATCGTCGACGACGCACACGAGAACCACTTACCAAAACTGTAAATTCCTCATTCCATTTGGGCAAATAGGTGTTCTTGACCACATCGGTTTTGCGTTTGCTTTTATTATCGATCAGCAACTCGACATATGGATTGGGTTTCAGGAAACCATTGTTACGTAGCGAGGCTTCTTCAACTGCGAAAGGAAAACAAAAATGAAATAAATTCCAATGTACGTGTAGAGATTCGAGGAATAACAATAGCCATCGTGGAATAGTATATGAATGTGAAATATATTCCACATGGTATTAATTCCAATTGAACTGATTCAATCGATAGAAGAGGATTCATGTGCGGTGAGCATATGTGAAAGTTCGCACACCCACAATTCATCGCTGATGTGTATGCGGTGAGGTGAGTGTGGTTGTTGGTTGTTCTGGTGGTGAAGGAGAGACAATGGACGTTACTTACTTGTCACACTCAGCTGATGATAGCCTTGATTGTTTGCATGAAGTCCGCCGCCAGCTGCAACGACGCCGCCTCCTGTTGCGGCCGCTGCTGCTCCCGAGGCTGGGACCGCGACCGGTGGCTGTGAGTTGTAGTCGGCAGGTGCGCCAGCCACATGTCCACCGGAAGCTGTTGGCAGCAGCACATTTCCGTCAGCCATGACTGTCGCAATAGCAATTTAATTGACGCCCTCTAAGTGCGTCACTTGAGATGGCAACTTGTTATTGTAGTCTCTTCTTTTGTTCTTTCTTTACCACAGATTTTCTTGGACGTTTTAAAATTCTGCAAGAAATATCAAATCGTTTAATTCATTCGAGAATTTTTAACTAGGTTTCTACTATGATTGTCGACTAACTAATGCTATGTTGGTTTTAAAGATTAGACACTTGCGGTAGATAAGATTGCCAAATTTTGTAATACTTATATTAATATAAAAGGAATTGCAAACACACACACTACATGAGAAATGGAAATGTATTCGTAGATAATACAGCTTGTGAGGGAGAAGATAAATATCTGCGATAAGGCCACCAAGGGGAAGATCGCAATTAATGCGCTGAAACCATGTCCAACTCGATCTAATAGATCGCAGAAACAGCAGAGATGAGAATGAAATGAAGGAAATATTGTAAAGATGAAGAACACGCTAAAAGAGGGGCGAATAATGCAATCGTAAGCAGACACAAGGTTGGTTACAATATTACTTTGTAGCTAATTCAAAGGTCAATTAGAATTGTTTGGAGAAATCTTCGCTATAGTTTACCCAAAGAGTTTTGTGGGAAGTAAAGGCCATGAAGTGAAAACTTGAATTATGGTTTTTGAAGCCAAGTAAACAGAATGGCATCTTTTATTGACCTAATAATTCACGAGTGCTATATAATATAGGCTTTAGAATTTAGTCCAGATTCGTGGACATCGTCAATGTTGAGTCTCATGAAATAGAGTTTTCCCCAAATTTCTACGATCTCTATTATACCTCAGAGACGACTAACGCCTAGTGAATGGGGGTTAACTCACTTGGGTTAATGGTAGGTGACATAACACCATAGAATAATAATAGAATAGAATAACGTACTGCGGCAGAATAATGTAATGAGACTCATTGCGGTGTCGAATGTCCGAATCTTATCGCAGTTCAGTTCAGCCGAGCTGAGCTGAGTCAAACCACAATTCGACGAAGTTCAAAACATTGCGGGCAACAATGAAACAAAGAAAACGATGATTGGACTAGACAACGACGACGAGAATGAAAGCAGAAACACAACATGAAAACATGACAAGAGGGGCGGGCAGAGAATGAATGGAATTCCCCGCAGGCTGCCCTTGCAAAGTGCAGCAGCAGCAGCAGAAGCAGCGGCGGAGAAAAGGTCTCAGTTGCCGAGAAGGGAGCAGCAGCAGATGGACGCACGACGCCCCGGTCGCAGCGGCGACACCCGCGCACACAACAACAACACCAACAACAGGAAAACCCAAAGGTCGTCGCTAGATACTCGATGTGGAGTGGAGAACACGAAGCTCCGGGAACCACCTTCTCCACTCATTCACACTCAATCTACGATACCACGAAAAAGTGCTAGACTTCGATTTTTGGATCGGACGACGGATAATTATCGCGAAATTATTGTGAAATGTAAATTAATTACAGGAAAACTTACACAAACGCAGCTCGGGAGCGACGACTGCGGCTGCGAGTGCGACGTCGTCGGTGGACAAAAAAAAGTTTTCACCGATTTACCGCGATAACATTTTTTCCACAATTCACTTTTTCCACTTTGCAATCAATTTCTTTCACTTTTACTCTCTTTACTGCACCCACTACACGTCCGCTTTATCAATTTTCACTTGCACACGTGTCTCGCGGAATTCGTTGCATTCGATTTGCAATAATTGTTGATTTATTTGTACGATTTTTCCTAATTTTTCCCAATTTTCCACGGAGAAAAATTCGTGATTTTTTTCTTCAAGGGACGAAAAGTTGAAAGTTGAATGAAGTTGAAAGAAAACAACGAATTGAAATCAAACAAACAACGAGACGAAGAAGGAAATAGGGAAAACAGGGAAGGTCAACAGAAACAAAAAAAAACGGGGTTCAATCGAAGTGTTTCACTTTACCACACTTGATCCCCTTCTCCACAAAACATTTAATTTTCATAAGAATTTTATAAATGATTTAAAAATGTTGTTGCTTTGTAAGCTATTTAACATCAAACATTTTTGGAACATTGATCAAGGTTAATCAGGGCTTGTGAAGAAAATTTTACGCTGCATCCCTGTCGTTTTATTTTCTAGCTTCGTTTTTCTCTCCTTGAGTAAAATTCACAACTAGGTGGCGCAGTGGTCACTTCGATGAAAACATATACAGTGGAGGAGAACAAGCGAGCAAAATGTGTTAAATAAAACGCGAATTGTTGTGAATCTACATAAAATACACGAAACTCATTTCGAATTAAATATAATATTTTATAAATAGTACTATGTAATACATTAACTCATATTTTCTATTTTAGTATTAATCGTCAATACAAACATTTGTCCACCACTGTACCTTCCCGCCAGATTTCTCAATATCAATATACTTTCAATACTTTCTGAACACGCTCTAAACAAGAAACAGCTGTTCCTAAATAATGCACCGCACCAACAACAATCAAAACAAACGGCGTGCTACGCGAAAAAAAGAACAAAAAAACATATTAATAAACAAAAAACTATTTATAAAAAGACTATCAAATTGTTAAATTCAAATTTGTTAATTTCGCTACAATGCCACTAGTGAAGACATCTGAAATATGACTGAAATAATATCGCTATTCAGCAAGTTGAGTGAATTCTACGACCGCACTTTGGTGTGGGAACAAATCGAGGAGCTCTACGAAAAGGAACATGAGACACCGGCGGGCAGACCAGCTGAGGCCAGCAGAGCGCCGCCCAACGACAGCGACTCGGAGGACGAGCAGGTGCTGGCCATGCAGCAAGGCAGCGGCGTCACGGCTCTGCCGATGGTGAGGCGCGCGCTCCGCGATCCCCAGGTGCTGTCCACGCTGCGAGAGCTCTGCACGACGATACGCGACCTGCGCGAGTCCAACACCAGCTACGACAACACCTACGACTGCTGGGACCAGGTGGTGAAGGTCTGTCCACGCGACAACTACTTGGCCTTCATATATGCGCTGTGCGGACTGGTCTCGCTGGACGTCGCCTGCGTCAAGTTCACAAAGTTGTCTCTGGCCGCGGCAAACACTTTTTTCCTCTCCCTGACCATTCCCGGGGCGAAGGGATTCCACATCTTCGAGGAGGAGATCATCACACACGCACTGCAAGTGTTTGTGCTGATCGAGAAAGTGCAAAGTACGGAGGTGTTGAAGCGCATGGCCCAACATCAACCGATCGAGATCTGGGTGAACGTGTCCACCTTGTGTGACGACATCAAGCTCTTGCTGCGCTACGTCCACTTCAGCGACTACAAGGGGGTGAGAAACAAAATCCTCCGGAAGCTCATCGATATCCAGTTCCTGAACCATGAGCGAGGATATGCGAATTTTTGTAAGTAAAACCAAATCAGTTTCTTAAAGCCTTTTATTCATAAGCCGAAAGCAAAGCGCCCCAAAACCCCGCAAAACGATACAAATATATGTACATGTAACCAAATATATCACGATCACAAATCAATCCCCTAGCCCATGGCACGCTTCATGAACATGTTCTTGATTTGAGGGATATTATTCGTCAGCTGCAGGCCCAGGCTGCGCAGGAGGACAACCGGACTGAAGGTGGTCGAGTAAAGTGTTTGCAAGCCATGGACTCCTATGAGGATCGGCACGTTCTTCGTCAAACTCTTCTGCTCGTACTTGATCAAATACTGCTTGTCGCCGAGTTTGGCGCCAGCATATGCAGCCTCCGACAAGGCGTCGACCAGGAAGCGCACATCGCTGAAGCCCAAGTTGACGCCCTGACCTGCCAACGGATGTACGCGGTGAGCAGCATCTCCAATCAATGCGGCACCGGACGTCACGTATGACGAGGCGTGCAGGAAGCCAAGTGGAAAGGTGGCGCGGGATTTCTCCACGACGCCACACACTTTGGGCGGATACTGTCGCAGTTGTCCCGCATCGCGACCCATGAAGGAGTTCAAGGCTCGCAAAGCATTCACCACCATCTCACTCTTGGAGTACTCCTTGCAAAAGGCCTCGTTAAGAGCGTCCAGAAACTCGGCCTCGGGCATTGCCGCTAACTGCTTGGCATGCGGCACCGTGGTACTCCAGACCAGCGAGCTCATTTTGTCACTCAGTGGAAGAAGTGCCACGGGTCCAGTCGGTATGAATCGTTGCCACGCCACTGAGTTGTCGCCAGCCTCGGAGAGATTGAGCGTGGCCACGAGACCCATGCGGTCGTAGTTCACCGAGAAGACGTCGACGTCCATTTGCTGGCGCACCAACGAGTTGGCGCCATCGGCACCGATGAGCAAGTCGCACGTGAACGTCTCGCCGCCCTGCAAACTCACCTCACTGCGATTGGAGCCAGTGTCGCGGGGAAGTTTCACCGTCGCAATGCGCGACTGGTTGCGAACCTCGACGTTCTTTGTGTCCGCGCCTTGCAGCTCCTTGTACACGGCGTCCAGCATCAAGTCGTTCTCCACAATGCATGCGACATCGGTTGCGAAGTGTTCCTGCTGGAACTGAATCAGCGCATCGCTGCTGGCGTCCCACACTTGCATCTGCTTGACGGGTTTTACACGTGCCGCCACCATGCGCTCCCAGGCGCCAATCGATTTGAACAGCTCAATGCTTGCGTTGTTGATCGCCGAGACTCGATTGCCATACTGGCCGCCTTGAAAGCCCTTGAACGCGGGAGCTCCTTCCAACAGCAGGATGCGCTTCTCGGCGAGTGCTTTGGATTTGGACAGGGCGCAGGCCAAGGCTGTGCCCACGAGTCCTCCGCCGCCAATGATTATGTCGTAATGCTCGCCGCCTGCAGCTTTTGCAGCCGGTTGTGGCGGCGGCGGCGTGCAGCGATTGGCATTTGTTGTGGCCAGCGAACGCACCGACAGCACTTGCACCATCGCCCTCAACTGCACCGTCGTCGCCCTCTGTTTCAGTAGTGCAGCCATTGTATTTATTTAGTTACCTAATGTTTCCAGTCGATGTTTCCTAGTTTTCGATTTAAATTGTGAAATTAATTTCGAATTTTGTTTAATTTTCTCTCGTTCGTTTGTGTAATAAAAATAACAGCAAAGGCAAAGTACGAACAGCTGATTGAACAGCAGGTGCAGAGATGTGTTTAATGAAACGAATCCATCGCCGAATATCGATATTTTTTGATAGAGTTCGTAAAACACTCGTAAAGTAAAATGCTCGTAAAGTAAATCGCGATGGTTATTTTTTCGCTCGCTTTTGTTTCCGATCCAAAAATAAAAAAAAATATATATATATATTATAATTGTGTAATCATGAGAAAATACGGATAATAATCGTTATTATCGCCTCATAAGCAACAACGAAATTTTAATCGCTCACGAGTGAAAAATAAATCTAAATCGAAAAAATATTATTAAAATAATAAAAAATTTTATTTGGATCCTGTAAATTTTATTTTTAGTAGATTGAATAAAAATGAAGCTCATAATCGTTATTATCGCCTCATGACCAAACAATATTAAAATCGCTCACGAGTGAAAAAAAAAATATGATCGAAAAATATCAGTAAAATATTTGAAAATTTGATTTTTGAACCTCGTGGAAAATTTAATTTAGTATATTGAATAAAAATAAGGCTCATAATCCTTATTATCGCCTCATGTGCAACAACGAAAATTTTTTAATCGCTCACGAGTGAAAAAAAAGATATTCGAACAATAAGAGTGAAATATTTGAAAATTTTATTTTTGAACCCCGCGAAAAATTTAATATAGTTTATTGATTCAAATCTAAAAAAAAAAATATTTTCGATACTGGAATTTGTTAAAATAAATGTGTTCCTTTCTCTCTCAGACGCTGCCAATTTGCATATCAAGTGCTTTGAACTCTTCGAGGAAATGATCAATGCCCACAATGGGGACCCCGAGGAGACGCTCATGAAACTCATGAACATGACCGTTTTCCTGCATACCTACGCCCCGAAACCGAAGACACCAACGGGCGTCAATTGCTTCACCATCACCAGTGGCTGCGAGCACATCTCCGACTGGTTTATCAAATCAATCTCCAAGTATCCGCGAATCCTAGATAAAGTACTCAGCTTCTATATTGAATGTATTGTCACGAATCCGGTGAAATCGGTGAGTTCTAAAGGATTAATAATATCATCATCATAACTCGGTATTATCTACTCACAGTGGAAGACGGAGCAAACTCTGCGCGCCCTCGATTACGCCGCCAAATACGATGCCGCACTCTTCACCAAATGCAACAAGTCCAGTGTCGAGTTCCTCTGCGATGCGGTCTTCGCAGACGAAGTCATGATTCGTTCGCGAGCCATCGACTTGATTGCTCGCATCCTGCAGCTGGAGTCCAAAGTCGATTGGCAAATGTTCCGACATGAGGTGTCGAATATCCCACGCGAGGTGTATCTCATCAAGGAGCTCATCGATAGTCTTCAGGATAACAATAATAACATCAAACAGAAAGCTGTTCAGGCGCTGCAAACCGCTCTCACACGTGGTTCGCCGAATGCTCGCAATATTATGACTGAGTGTCTGCAATTTGCACAACTCAGCGACACCGATGTTGTTCTGCCCGAGGAGCCACGCGTGCGTAAAAATGAAATTCGCTATGGAAAACCATCGGCTCGCACACCCGCATACAGCTTTGAGGGAAGTGGTCTGCTGGAGTTGTCCTTCATGCACCTGCCGGAATACATCTACAAGCATCTCTTCCAGAACCCGCTCTCGTACATTCGGCGGGCAGGAATCATGTTCATCGAGCATATCATCCAATTGAACCCTCTGGTTATTTTCAACACTAATTTCGTTGCTGTGAGTTTATCTTTAATATAAACTTTTGAAAATAATAAATTGATCTGATTTTGCAATAGGAAACCTCACGTTTGGTGGATGAACCCACTGCTTTGGTGCGGAAGCAAACTCTCATCATGATCGATAGCATTTTGGAGCGGTATCCTAATTGCTATCCGGTTATCTGGGTATGGTGCAAGATCATTGCACCGATGCTGCATGACGGCGATCCGAAAAACATTGACCTGGCTATGGAAGTATATTGCTTCTTCGTCCTCTTTGATTTAAATATAAATGTATTATTTATTCGCAGTGCTTTCGCTCTAAAGTCCTGCTCAATATGAAAGGAATCGATCAGTCGAATAAGGCGGAGCACTTCATGCCTTGGGTGATTATTCGAACCATGTTGTCTACCGAGTCTCGATTATATATGCAGACGTGTTTTCATTTGGCACTTCAGAAGCGAATGGTCAAGTACGATATTTAAATATATTAGAATCTTCATAATATTAAAATAATGTTATATGCTCTTTTCAGTCATGAAATCCTCAGCACCGTAGAATCTCATTTGGTTACGTCGAACTCCACCGAGGCGTGGATCGTTCTCAATTTTATTTCTGGCAAATTCAAAAGCAAGGAACCCGATTCTCTGATCCACTTATTTACCTCTCTCAAATCGGTTTGTTAACTTAATAATTTTTTAAATGCATTCATATATGACACAAATAATATTCACAGTGGAATAAGGAGCAAAACATGCTGATCGCCCTGGAGGTGTTGGCCAATTGCATTAGAGACTTCTCACATTCGGCTCTGAACTACGCCTTCGACCATATTCTCAGCAGAATTCGAGATGGCACAATGCTGCCAGTGGTGATTGGAAAAGCATTCGATTTTCTGATTCTAATTGACAATCAGTCAAACAAACAAGTTCCACATCCTGCCTCGAGTCATTCGGCACCTCCCGCTGAAAAACAATGGATCATCGACCTCCATTCTTTCCTCGAATTTGGCATAATCTCGGAAATCAATAATTTCCCCGATAATCGCGCTACCTTCATCTCGCATTTGTACTCCTACACAGAGGTTAATTTACAGACCCGCCTGCGTCCAAATGCCACCATCATCTCTTTCGTGCACAAATATATGAGCGAGTGCATCAAGTTACCCGAGAGCGAGTTGGACCTGGAGAACGAGCGTTTATTCAATTCAATGATTTTGATCGCTGGTCGTTTTTCGTTGCGAGACGCTTGCGTTGCCAGCACCACATGTCGTCTCTATGGTGTGATTCTACAAAGGATTGATCGTCCGCCCATTGTCAATACGATCATCGTGTCTGTGACCGATCTCTGTAAGAAACACACACAAATTGTGGAGCGCATCATCAATCGTATGCTACGCAAACTCGAATCTCCATATGCCGTCAATCGCATAGAGACATTCAAATGTTTCGAACGCCTCGTCCTGCAAGATCAGTTGAAACTGCGAGGATCTCTGCTGCTGGCGTTGATGGCTGCTATTCTGGATCCAAATCAGGAGTTGTCAATACGAGCTTCGGAATTCTTCGCCGAGTACTTGAGTAAAAAGAACCCAACATTGTTTCAGAAATGTCTCACCGAGTGTCCTTTTGTATTGAATGAGTACAAGGTGAGTGGGTAAATTGATTAAAAATTCAATAACAAATTAATCTAAATTATATTCTTTAGAATTTCGATGGTCTGGATAGTTTTTCGGAGACCGCCATTGAGTCGCCGTTGAAGGGAGAGGAGAAACGCAAGCAGAGACAACAGTTGTATAATCATTTAATGACTCACATCGACGACATCCAAATGGTTCTCTATTTCGGGCATCTGAAACTGATTGCAGGTAGGATCAGAGTATTTGTTGAAAATACAAGTTTCTAATAAAGGTGGCCCTTTTTAAGAAAAATCCCAACATGACCCGATGATCAAATCGAAGGAAGGAATCGCTCTTGTAAAAGACGTTCTTTTCATACTGCGGCGTGTGTGTCAACTGACGAAAGAGCAAAAACCCACAGCTGAAAACGCTGAAAATAACGAGAACAATGGAGATATTGAGGAGCTCACTGCGGGTGCCGATGTCCAGCCTTCAAACACGGCCACGCCTGCTGGTCAAGCGACAGCGGGTGGTGGACGTGGTCGTAAGCGACGAGATGTGGCCACAATGCCGGATGCAGTAAGTATTCGAGAATATTTTAATGTATTTAATGATGCATATTTTATATTTACAGTTAAATCTATTAGAGAAATCACTTGCCTTCATACCCATAATCTATCGTAATACTCACGAATTGGACCCGGCGATTGAAAGGTGCTTCGATGATTTGGGACGAGCCTTGGCCAAACGGTTTCCCAATCTCATTGACTATGCGCAACCGGCCGAGTTCTGGAACAAATATCGCCTGTCGAAAATTGTGACGTCCTCCAAAAAGAAGTCCACGAAACGAAAGTCGAATGCAGTTCAAAGTAAAAATGATTCTGATGAGGAGGATGCTGCGGAGGAAGAGCCAACACAGGATGAGACTGATGAATCGGATGAAGACGATGATGTTCCGCTTGTGGGTCTTTCACCTGTAAAGCGATTGCGCCCCAATCGACCGGAGTTGCCAATGGATTACATCTTTAACCCGAGTATTGTTCTATAAGGCATTTATACAAATATGTATATTATTTTATGTAATAAGTATTAGAGCCAAGGAAGACTTACTATTCAAGTAGTATTAAGAGTTACTATTCAAGTTGTATTAGGAGTTTTTAAGTGAAATAAATTCTTAATTTTCCCCTGAAACCACTTGAAATGGTGACAATCGAAGAAACCCCTACAGAAAGCGTGTCCAACTGTCAGAGACACACAACACACAAGTCTTTCCATGCGAATCTAATTAGATTAAATAGTATTTGCATGTCAAGTTCCACGGCGGAAACAGAAACCATTTGAGTTGGCAACGGTCGCATTCGAAATGAAGACGTAGAAAACCGTCGTCGGGTGCTGGTGGAAACGATCACGCTTATATAAAAACATCTCGAACTACGGCCCAAAAATCATTCGGCGCGAATAATGAACAGTGATTACTACTTGGAGGTCCGAAGAAAATCCCATCAAATTGAGCCAAGTTCCGGCAACGAAACCTCAGGCGAAAAACCAATAAAAAAGTTGAATTCAGAGAATATCGAGGAGGAAAATCTACTCACCGACTACGAGCTAATCACGAACGAGGAATTATACGAGGAGAGCACTGTGGAAATTCACTCAAACCCCGATTCGGATGCCACGCCACAATTTGCAATAGAATCAAACTCAGGCGAACAACGGAAAATCAACATATGCCTAGGCATTCAGCAAATCGCATTAAAATCTCAGACGACGGCGAAAACCAATAAATCAATAGACCAGGAAAAGGAAGCCCAAACATTGGGGACTGGAGGGAAGTTGTTGAGCAGTAAAACACGACAACGACATCATCATCAGCAACAACCTCAAGCTCAGAAGCATGTTCCACAAGGCTTCAGTATCGTGCCCATAAGTGTGAAACAAAAGCGCGCCGCCGGAAGTGATAGTAATAATTTACCGGAAATTGTGCTCACTTCCTTTGAGACGAAGCGAAGTAATGAGGTGAAAACCTTGTCGCCCAAGAGGACAACAACAGTGACATTTTGCTCCACATTCATGCCGACAAGTGTGACTAATGAACAACAACAACCACCATCACCAATCATCCCGAGAGTCATAACAACAATGTTGCCACCCGTTCCACCTCCACTACCACCAGCACCTCCACCCTCTCAACAACAACAACCGGAAGTCGTTAGGCCTAATTGCAAAGACATCGAACGAAGCGCAACAGACAGCGACAGGATTCAAGAGGAGCCGCCGGACGACAACGAGAACGAGTCGAACTCCCAGGAGCCGACCAGCTCCACCTCGCCCGAGTCGTATGTCGACAACATTCTGAGTGCCGCCTCCTCGGTGTCGGTGCGCAGCAGTAGCTTGAGTAGCAGTGCTGAGTTGGCACATTTCTCAGGTAGTGGTGGAGCAGGTGGTGGAGGTAGTTATAGTAGTGGTGGTGGAGGAGGAGGAGAAGGAAGAGGCGTGGGCGTTGGTGCGATTGCAAGGAGACCGCTTCGACCACAACAGAGACAGCGTCAACTAGACCAACAAAAACAACAGCGTCAACTAGACCAGCGACGACTACAACACATTATAATGAACAATAATCGCTCATTGAACTCGAAAACGATGGAATTGACCAACATGTCAACAACACGCCACCTCCCACCTCCGGTCATTGTTGCCGATGATTGTGGCATGGAAACGGAAAGAAACAGCCAGACGTCTTTGCAACCACCACCACTGAACATGGCGAACACGGATGCGTTCGATACTAATTCCACTCGTTCAAGGTTGTTTCTTCTATTCTTTATGAAGTGTATTTAAAAGTTAATTCTCGCCACTGATTCTGGTTCATGCCTCACACAGAAGCCCCTCGCCCAGCCGGAACTCCACGCGCATCTCCCCCGATCCCCCGCTGGCCTTCCCCGAGGATCTCAAGTGCATCATTTGCTCGGAGGTTTTCCGCGATCCGCGCACCTTGAACTGTTTGCATTCGTTTTGCTTCCAATGTCTGGTCGATGAGAACTTCAAGCAAGATCCCAGTTTTCCCTTCTGGTCTCAGCCCGGCGACATCGAGGAAGCCGAGTGGAAGAGTAAGAAAAGTTATACTTTTTCTGTTTAGTGATAGTTTTCTTTAGTGTTTATTTCAGTATTCTAACTAGAGCTAAGTTTTATAGTCGTAATAATTATATAAACATGATTTAATATAAATTCCATAACAGTATCGTCATTATCGTTCATTCTCGTAAAGGTCGTCATTATCGTACTTATTGTTTTTTCTCCATGATAGTTGGTTTGTTTGTTTGTGCCCCCAAATGGAAGGACATCGCGATTTCTATGTTTTCTAATCAGTTAATAAATATATATAAATAGTTCTCTATATATGTTATTACTATAATCGAATTGGCGTTGAGATTTCAAGAGATATATATATTATTAGTATATATGAATGTATATAGTCTTTGTAGTAATTGGAAAAAGTTGAACTTCGCTACATATTCTGCTAAAGTAATTTGCTGCTTGATGCTCTCTAACAAATGGTATTATTCAAAAACTCGTAACAACTGATCCTGCCGGCGAACGCCTCGCGACGTGTCTTCAAGAAGTTTCCCACCCAATGGGTCGTCAAGTCCAAGTACTTGGTCTTCGAGCCCGGATTGTAGTCCAAGAAGCCGGCCTTCGCGACGACCTCCTCGATCTGGCTGCCGTCCTGCCAATTGTTGTAGCTGGCGATGCTGATGAAGCCCACATGGTTGATTATCGCCGTGCGCCAAGCCACACCATAGTACTGCATAGGATTTTGAGGATATCAAATTAAGAGATATATAGAAAATACTTTCATAACATACCCGTCCATTGCTGCGATGCCGCTGTATGTCGCCGTGTCGTGGGAATTTATTTCGCTCGGCGAAACCCGGCCCGACCGTGGGCACAAACAGCATTTTGTACGTCTGTGCGAAGGACTTCAGATAGGACCAGTTCTTCCAGGTGCTCGCGTAGGTCGCCCCGTTGCTGGGCAGCTTGCTGTAGAAGCCATCGAAGCACAGGCGCCGCAACGAGTCCGCATGCGATTTGAGTCTGAAATCGAAGAGAGAGAGAGATGAAGTCATTTCAATTGGAGATGGATTCTCTTCTTCCCCTCACCGTATGTGACCGATGAAGAGTGCATCGAGGGTCTTCCGCTCGTTGTCCAAGTGCTCCGAGCAGAAGATTCTCTCGGCCGCCTCGTCGCTCAATTTGTACGCGTTGCTCACGTACAGCACGGGCACCCGCGAGTTTCGCGACAACGAATGGACCCTGTAGAAGCCCTCGGCCGTGGAATAGCGTCGAATGGCCTCGAGCTGTTGGCGGACGAAGGCCTGAGTCTGGTTGGCGCCGAGGCTGAACTCGAAGGTGACGCTCAGATTGTACTTGGGCACCAGTCGCAGGATCTGATCGTAGAGCTCGGCCTCGCCCGGTTTGGCCGTGTGCGAGAGGATGAGGACGCCGATGCCGCAGCTGCGGATGTTCTCGAAGTGCTTCTGGAGGAGGCTTGTGGTCGGCTTGTAGAGGCCGAGGGCCGGGTAGAAGGCGGTGTTGAGAATGCGCGGGCTCTTGGGCGTGCTGAAGATGATGCTGGAGCTTCCGTTGCTGGGCTTTTGTTGTGGGGATTGTTGCTGTTGTAGGGATTGTTGCTGTTGTTGGGTCGTCGTCTTCTTCGTCTTGTACCACTGGACGGGGGCGCTGTAGAAGATGTGGATGCCCGAGGTGGTGGAGTCGAGCGGCGCGTGCTCCTCCTCCGGGTCGACGGCATTGTTCGGCAGCTGTTGTGCCAGATACTTGATTTTGTCCTTAATGATGCGCGTCTTTATCTTGTGCTCGTCGTATTTCTCCGGGACAATTGGCACGCGTTCCTGCTGCGACTGCACTTGCGGCAATGCCTGGGCACGCCCCCCTCCCCCGCCGCCGCCGCCGCCATAGACCACGGCCTCGGCAATGAAGCGCTCATCGAGCAAACGCTCCCGGGTCGCAAGCGAGGACGAGGATGAGCTCAGGAGCACCAGGGTGGCCACAATCAGCGCCACAATCATCAGCAGCAGCAGGATCTTGAGCTTTTGTCGATTTTTCATGTATTTTTTCAGCAACATTTCGAGATTCTCTACCGCCGCCGAATCGCTGCAACATCTTCCATTTGTTTCTGCTGCAGGAGTGAAATTCGCTTTCTTTCTTTTTCACACGCGCTCGCTCTCATCGACACACGTTCGCGTCCTTGCCAAGGCGCCGACTGCTGGAATCCATCCATTCGCACGAGCTGTCTGCTCTCGTATGTTGCCAATGATATGGCCTTGTTTATATGTTCTCAATGTGTGTGTGTGTTTCTTCCCTCTCCACCTCTCGTCCGTTCCAATCCATTCATTCTTTCATCCACCATGTGCTTCCGGGTCCGTGTTTTGTTTTGGTTTCGCAGCATCTCCGCAAATACCTTCACCGGTGAGAGTGATTCTCGAGCTCAGGCCGCATGCGTGGGGAGCATGAACTACAGCATGAATGGCGCATTATAACAGATTCCATCACAACGCTCTCTCTCTCTCTATCCCCACAACTCTCACTCTCTGGTGGAATTCAGTATAACACTTGAATGTGTTACAGAAGGGAGGGGGTGATGAATTCCACCGCGAAGGAATCGATGGTTAGAGGGGATGATTGTCCTACTGATGTTAAGAAATATGATCATGGCATAGAATATATATGTTATGACATCTTTATATTATATCCGCTTCTTTATATTATAACCCTATAACAAATATTATCAGGTCGCCGTCAGTCGACCAGCCTCAGGTCCTCGAAGGAATCCTCGCCAGAGCTGTCGTTGAGCAATATCACTGGAACCTCGAGTCCGGCGCCACTGCAGCGACAACGTTCTTCCTTCAGTTTTAGGCGGAAAAAATCTCTGGAAAAGGGTCTCGCAAAGGTACCACAACATAATATCAACATAATATTATATCCTAAAACACCTTCTCTCCCGCAGTCCAAATCGGACGTCAGATCTTCGAGCAACTCCTCGACGAGTCGTCATCCGACAGTCCAGGACGAAAAGCCTCGGATGATTGTGTGCAAGATTTGCAACTTCTCCACGGAGCTCTCGGTGGGTGGATTGCGTCAGCTTCCGCAGAACTTTTTGTTGGTTCGACGAATCGAAGAAATCAAGCTGAAAGTCGGCGACGACGTGATCACCAAGGTCTGGTGCAGTCTGTGCTTCGAAGAAACCAATGTAAGGTGATGCCAGGTATTTGTTGATTGATCCATGGGTCCATATCCGATCTCCCACTTCAGGCCACTTATCACTGCATCACGTGCACTCTCAACCTATGCACGCTCTGCATGGAGGCCCATGAGCGACAACGCAATACCGCCGACCACAGGATCAACAACATCCTCGAACTGCGCCAGGCCAGGAGGAGGCAGCAGAATGTGCTCACCGACAACTCGAAGTTCACGCTGAAGTGTGGCATGCATCCGGGTTTCGAGATGAAATCCTTCTGCACGACATGTCTGCAGGTGAAGTCTTAAACTAAACTAAATCTCAATCTAATCTAAATCGAAACTCCTCAGATCGCCTGCCCTGATTGCCTCGTGCTCCTGCACAAGGGCCACAAACACGAATCCATCGCCAAGGCCTTCAACAGCTACTCGCGAATCTTGCGTGATTCCACCGAGCAGACACGCCCACTCTGTTCATACGCCGAACACTCGATGGGGCGTCTGAATGAAATCGCCAAGGGCATAAATCGGAAATGCGACGATATCTTGGAGCAGGTGGAAACCTACATGGCTCAGTATTTCGAAGCAGTGGAAGTTCATCGGAAAACCATGTTGCAACAAGTCCAGAGAGCACGGGAGTCTAAGGTGGAAATGATTCTGGAGCAACAGCTGGATCTAGGTTAGTGGGATCAACATCCAAGTGGGATAAAATTAGGTGGTCAGAGGTGGTAGTGAGCTGGTGTTTGGCTTAAAAGGAAGAAGGACTCCTCTTCTTTCATTTGCGGTATAGTTTGTCCAGCTCCGATAAAAACTTTAGCCGCCTTGAGCCAGCAAAGTGGGCATAGAAAATCCGAATAATTAAAATTTCGAATTTTTCGAGTGACTCCCAAATACTATTAGTTTTTCTATTAGAGTCTTAGTTTAGCTGGAAAACGCGATTAAAGTTTTCTGGAGGAAAATGTCCAGAATTTCCGTCTCAGACGGGGTAGAGAGCTGGTGTTTGGCTTAAAAGTCATCATTAGCGGGAATCATCTGTAATTTCACATTCTGGAGGAGGGAAACATCCTCTTTAATTCCTCCAATCTTCTCTCCAAAAATATATCTTTTAACAGCTCCACTACCCAAAGCTCTTGACCCTGGTTGAGAACCCTGACCGTTGGTGATCATTTTGCATAACTTTACAGAAAAGCGAGCAAACGAGGTGGTGGATGCCATCCGCTTCAGCCAGGACCTCTTCGAAGTCGGATCCCATGTGGAGCTCCTCTCGTTCGTCAGCCTTCTGTTGAAACGTTTCGAGTTCTGCTCGCAGTTCAGGGTTCCAACGGATCCAAAGGTATTTGGTATTCAATTCCAAAATATACGTTACTAAAATCACCGAATTTGTAGATTTCGGATTCTCTACACTTTCTCCCCCACATCCAAGCTCCGTCGACGAAGACCCAGAACAATATCCCACTCTTCGGCATCATAACAATGCAGACGGTGGAGCCCTCCCTGTGCACCCTGGATACCGAGGGTAACCACGTGGATGACCTTGATTTCTTTCTATTCTAATGAATCGATTGCCCCTTCCAGCATTCTCCCAATTGCGCGTCCACAAGAAGGCCGAGCTGGGAATGCTTTCCAGGGACGCCGATGGAGTTCCCCTCTGCCACGGTGGCCTGCAAGTGAATGCGCTCCTCAAGTACAAAGAGTACACCACGAAATTCCTTCCAGTTGAGGTAGGCGAAAAGGTCCCTCGACCCTGATTGGTATATCCAGTTGTAGTATTGCATATATCCGTAGGTCTCCGATAATCGCGACGGCACCTACGGCCTCTCATTCGTTCCCGACTCCCAAGGTACAATGTTACTAACCGTCACCATAAGCGATAAACACATTAAGGTAAGTGGTAAAAATCTTTAATTTTGATACCATTTGGATAAATTTTTTAGATATTTCTAATATATTTTTGATCAATTTTGACAAATTTTTGATCATTTTCTAATATATTTTTGATCGTTTTTTTAAATAATTTTGATCCTTTTTAATATATTTTTGATCTGTTTTCGATTTTGTTCGAATGTATTATCGATCTTTTTTAATCTATATTTTTGATATTTTTCTAATATATTTTTTATCTATTTTTGATCAATTTTTGATATTTTTTGATCCACATTTTAACTATTTTGGATTCTACTTGCAGGGTAGTCCCTTCACCTTCCTGGCTCGCACTCTGCGTCCTCACAGCGGTGTCTACCACTGTTGTGCCTTCTGCTCGAGCAAGGGTAACAAGTCGGCCCGCTGCTCCTGCCAGGGTCAAATGCCTGGCTATAATGGTTGTGGTCACGGACACGCCGGACATCCGGGACGTCGTCATTGGTCGTGTTGCGGCAACGTGTTGCAGAACTCCGAGTGTTCGGTGGCAAATAAAATGATGAATCTTTAGAATCAAAAAATTCGTTTTTTCAATTGGAGAAATTAAAGAACATGCCAACAGTAGGGTGCATCATAGAATTATGTTTTCGAAACTATCTCTCTTAAAGTTTCTCATGGGAATTCTCTTTCATCGAGAATGTGAAGGTGGGAAGAAATACATTGAGTGAGTGAGAGGGCGACGATAAGTGCCGTCTCTTTCCATTGTTGAGAAAGAAACGGGAAAAGGGAAACGACGAAAAACGTGACTTTCCTCTGCCGGCGGCTCGCTTTTGTTGCCGTTCGTCGTCCGTCATCATTCGACTAACAATCGCTTAGTTTACTTCGAGCTACTAAACCGATCGTCGCTGATTATTTCGAGAGGTCTGTCGTGTTAATGGATTCCCGCTTCCTCCTAATCTTCTTCTTCGGCGCACAACCCAAGTAGAATAGAATCAAAGCAAAACGTTAGAAATTAAAACTTGATAGATTGGCGAAAAATCAATAACAAAAAATAAGTGTTGCAAGCATCTGTTTGTTCTCTTGGGCTTTGTTTAATTCAGTTGTTTACATGTGGATATTTCCAAATCGTCAACCTGATTATTTTGCACACATCTGCTGGGGTTTCTTATCAGCTAAAGCCTTTATTACCACTGTGAAAAAAATAACACGGTTGATATTTGATTAATTTATACTTTTATATATACAAGAGAAACAATAACAAGGTTTAACAAACTTAAACGAACGTCTTGCGAACCCTCACTAATTGCTGTTCTTTACGCGACCTTTTTCGCCTGTTTATTTCTTGTTTTTGCCAAAAATCCGAAACGCCTCGGACGTGTCACAAATAATAATTAAGTATCTCTTTACTTTCCGTCTGCATTTTGAAGTTATCGCGCCGCTGTGATAGTGTGCTAGTGACGTGTGTGGCACGTTCGTCTCCACCATCGTCCAAAAGTTGGTCAACTGGAAGGGGCTTCATTTGAATTAAAGTCCGATGGCTTCTTGTATATGATTGAAGTTACAATCAAAAGTACATACTATAATTGCTGTTGTTGTTGGTTTGTTTATCATTTCCTCCTTCATACTTACGAGGGTATCATACGAGTGTATCATACTTACTACCTCAGTATTTCGACGGCGACATTCTTCATTCATTCTGCAATATTTTCTATTCCAAGACGACGTCGCAGAGAAACTCTCACTTCTTCGATTATTTACATACCCATACTTCGTTATGACAAAATTTCTGATCGTTGGTCAGTTTCGCAGCCGAGTTTTTGAGTTATAGTCGTACGGTGTGCAATAATTAACCGAGCTGTTTGTTATATTTTCATAATTAGCCACAGCCGAAAATGTGCAATTAAAACAATCTAGCAAATTAAATACATTAACTTATTGTGCGGTCGTGTAAAATGTAATTGTCGAAATCGGTTTTTATTAGTGAAATTTAAGAAAAAGTTCAATTATGTGGAAGTTTCACGAAAGTATTTTGCAGAAAAGTGAATTTTCAGTTTTTGCATTTGTATGCCTAGCGGGTAAGAAGGAGAAAACCGATTCACCGATTTCTAGTTCATGCTAGTTCCGGTTCGAGCTTTTCTCCAACCGGAAGTCATCGTTCTGCAAGCCATTAACAATTTCCCTCCATTTCATATTCGCCTTAATTTGGCTCCCAGTCTGTTGCCTGCCCATCTGCAGTGGAAAGTCCTTGCACCATCATCAGCATCAGCCCAATGCAGGAGACTCTCCGACCACGACAACGACCCCGTCGCACGCTCGTGACATCTCGATCGGACCGTGCACTTGGGCGATCGGTCGCAAATGCCCCGATCATGACATCAAGTTCTACTTGTACACCCGCCAGAACATGATGGACCGCCAGTGTGTGCATGTCGATGAAACGCTGGAGAAGTCCAATTTGACCAGCTCCTTCTTCAACCCGAAACATCCGACGAAGATCATCATCCACGGCTACAACTCGGACATGTTTCTCAGTCCGTTGCATATCATGCGCGAAGGTTAGCTAGCAACATATTTGGAGAAAGTGACACAATTTCAGAGCAAGTGTGTGCTTGCTTGCATATATATTTGCAGAATATCTGGCCAAAGGCGAGTACAACATGTTCTATGTGGACTGGGCCATTCTCTCGCCGGGTCCCTGCTACATTAGCGCCGTGCACAACACGAAGCACACGGGCGCCTGCGCGGCTCAGCTGGTGGAACGCATCCTCGATCTGGGCAGCTCGGACATACATGTCATTGGATTCTCGCTGGGCGCTCATGTGCCCAACTATATGGCCAAGAACCTGGGCTCGTTCCTCATCCCTAGAATAACAGGTTAAGGTCCCCTTGTTATCGACTTTATCACATTAATGTATATGATTATTTCAGGACTCGATCCGGCGATGCCTTTGTTCATTACCGCCTCGGCAGCCGACAAACTCGACCCCACCGATGCCGCCTTCGTCGATGTGATTCACACGAACGCCTTGGTCCAGGGCAAACTGGAGCGCTGCGGTCACATCGACTTCTACATGAACGGCGGCATAATGCAGCCCGGTTGTTATGCCCCGGGCACAAGTAAGAAGTTCAATTAGTTAATATTAGCTTACTATTGATTGGTGCTCTTTGTCCAGACTCCTTCGCCTGCAGCCACCAACGGGCGCCGGTCTACTTCCTCGAGTCGATACGCAGTCGGAAGGGCTTCTGGGGCTGGGCCTGTAGTTCTTACATCGCCTACTTGCTGGGCATGTGTCCGCCGACCAACTACCTCGTCGAGGCGGGGGAGAATCTGCGGAGCGGCACCAAGGGCATGTTCCTCATCAACACCAACGACACAGCGCCCTACGCGCTGGGCAAGTGGACGGATCTGCCGACATTGGGCGTCAAGTATCCAACCACGCCGCCCACATTGATCATCCACCCATCGCCACAGCCCAGCGATCCGCTGCTGCGTCAAGTGGATCAGTGGGGAAAGTTGAATGGCAACTTCAACAATCTCGAACACTTTCCGACGCCCTTCTCGCAAGATCCCAACGGCGACAATTGGACATACTTTGCTGGTAGTGGGCCAAGTGAGATTACGAACGATCTGAAGGAGAACTCTGTGGAAGAACAGGATGTCGAGGGCGAGCGTAGACGAGTCGGTGTGCAGTTTATCCCACTCACCGAGACTACGACTGAGCAGAGTAGAGTTGTGTGGAGTGAATATCGCAGAAATTTAACGGCCGGCATCATCGACAACAATATATTTCAATTGCCACGCGTGAGAGGCGTCTAATGTTTTGTTATTGCATTAGTGAGATTAGTTTTTGGCTAAGATTATATAGGATTTTCTAGTTAATTTAAAATATTTATTATTATTCTAATTAAAATAGACTATTAATTTAAAATAAAAAATTTATTTCTATCGTTATATATTTATATAAAAACACATTGCTTCTTTGTTGGTTTTCATAAATTGTTTTGTTTTTTATTAATTCTCAATAATTTAAAATTCCTCAACTTTCATACAATACATATTATTGTAACGTCTGCAAAATAGACAAATGTCGGTTGTTGAATTAAGAAACATTTAAAATGAGTGCAAAATTAGATTCAGCGGTTGGTTGAATGTGCTGATTCTGACTGAAATGTTTTTTAAAATTTTTTAAATGTAATATAAACTAAAGATATAAACTTGAATGCACAGAGTTAACTGATTTCAATTATTTCTTTCTTGAAGCCCTAGTAACTTTTGCCGGTGGCTCAACTACCGGTGGTGTCTGTTTTTCCTCTACCACTGTCTCATTTGTAACGGCGTCATTTGCTTCATCTGCAACTTCTGCGTTCTCGTCGCAGTTTTGATCATCTTCCTGCGCCGATGGCGACGGTGGAGCACCCACGGAGTCGGCATCATCCTCGTGTTCTTGGGATACATTTTTACCTTCATCTTCTGTCACTGTCAAATGATACAATCGCTTCTCCTCCTCGGAAATTGGCACAGGAGCATTCGAGAGCGGATCACGACCATTGAGCGATTTCGGGAATGCAATAACATCGCGTATAGAACGCGTACGACAGATAATTGACATCAGGCGATCTAAGCCCAAAGCAATTCCTCCATGCGGCGGACAACCCGACTCCAAAGCGCTCAGCAAGTGAGACAAATGCTCATGTGGAATTTTCAATATTTGCTCTAATACAAAGTGTTGCATGTCACGGTTGTGGATACGTATGGAACCGCCACCCACTTCCTGCCCGTTCAGCACTAAGTCATATGCTTGAGAGCGTATTGTTTCCAAATCCTCTGCCTTGGAAACAATGAAGGTCTCCATATCATCCGGATGTGGAGCTGTGAAAGGATGGTGGACACTTTCTAACTCGTTTGTTTCCGGATTGCGGGAAAACATTGGGAAATCAATAACCCAGAGGAAGTTATTGGTGTTATACTTGTGCACCTTCTTATTTTCGATCAAGAAATTTTGGTAGTCATTACGAATGCGACCCAACAGAGTTTGCTATAATGAAAAAGAAAAATATTAATAAATAATAATAATGGATTATTTTTCATCATTCTAACCGTTGCCGTTTTTTCACCGATACCCAAAAATAATATATCTTCCGCCTTCAATTGGAAGTTATCAATAATTTCCTTCGCCACCTCTTCACCCAGGAAATTGTTTAAACGATCATTAATATCTTTAGCATGCTATAAAAAGGACAGAAAATATGATTATTTAATTATTTCGTTCGATTTCAGATTGATTCATTACCTGGAATTTGCGAACAAATAAACTGCCAGAAAAATCTTTACTTAAATCTTCGTAATGCTTCCGTGCGGAACCATTCCAGAAAGCTTGATCGCGCTTGATAATAATGGCGTAAGCAGCCAATTTCTCATGTTTCTCCTTGAATGTTTCATTTTTCTCAATAATAGATGTCACGTTATTCAACTAAAAGAATATAAAGTTAATTAAATTTATTCTGAAATAACAAACAAGAATAAATCATGCTTACCGTTAAATCGAATCTGGTATCTGGTTTATCAGTACCGTATTTTTCCATTGCTTCATCATAGGTGATACGCTCGAAAGGCAACTTAATCTTCGGATATTCCTTTGGCCAGGAGTATCTCAATGTTTCCTCGATCAACTGCATGATATCGTCACGTGTTGTGAAGGATAATTCAATATCAAGCTGAGTGAATTCAGGTTGACGATCAGGACGTGTGGCTTCATCACGATAGCAACGTGCTACTTGGAAATACCGATCGATTGCACCAGCCATGAGCATTTGCTTAAATTGCTGTGGACTCTGGACAAGTGAATAGAAATGGCCCGCTTTGCGTGTAGGTACAACAAACTCTTGAGCGCCGCCTGGCGTACGGCGGAACAGCGTGGGCGTCTCAACTTCGACAAAGCCTAAATAATTGATGAGATATTCTCGCATCTTCATTATGACAGCTGAACGCATGCGTAAATTTCGTTGCATGTCTGCAAATCTACATACAATTCAGATATTAGAATATATATTAAAAATACAGTGATAGAAAGACAAACCTTAAATCCAAGTATCTATGTGTTAAACGGAGACGTTCGCTTGCACGATTAAACGTCCGTACTTCGAAAGGCAAGTTTTTGATCGATGGATTCAGTACTTCAATTTTGGTAGCATCAATTTCAATTTCTCCCGTCTTCATTTTGGGATTGATGGTTGGACTTGGACGAGGAATGACAGTACCTTCAACGCGCAGAATACTCTCGAGGGCTAAACCATCGCGATATTCTTCTAATCCGGATACCTTATCTGTTATCAACACCTGGGTTTGGCCATAACCATCGCGCAGGACGAGGAATCTGCCCATTCGTTGGAACTCTAACCATCCGCAAACAACAACCTTTTCTCCAATATTCACCGAACTTAATTCACCACAAGTATGTGTACGATCCGCGAACTTGCATGTGTCGGCCACTTTGATCTTTTCTGGAGCAGTGGCATTGGACACGTTTCCGTCTTCCGCGTCGCCGTTTTTAGTTTCTGCGCCTTCTGCTGCACCTTCCGCATTCTCTTCTTCCTCAAGATCATCTATCGACATTTTTAATACTTTTTCCTTCTCTTTGATGGGACCATCATATGGTTCATCGGGGTTCAGAACTTTAACGTTCTCAATCATCACTTCTATCTCGCCAGTTTCATATTTCTGTAGTACAAATTAGTTTTCAGTGAAAGATGATATAACTTATGTTCAGTCTACTTACCATATTGATATTGTTCTTGGGTCTTGCAACAACTTTTCCGGTGACTTGCACCAATGTTTGTTCAGTGGCGGTGTTGAAGGTTTCTTGCAACTGCGAATATGAATTATATGTATTGGAGAACGTTTAAAAATAACCAAAGTCATTTACATTTGTATCCTCAACAATGATCTGAGTCTGTCCATAGCCATCCTTGAGTTGCTGGAATTTGGAATTGTTCGATGCGGGTATCCAACCAACCAAGGTGACCGTGCGTCCAATGTCCTCATGGCGCAAGTCATTGCAGGTGAGATCACGGTTCTCGAAGTACTTCAGAATATTTTCGCTCTCTAAAATACATAGCTATATTGAAAAATTACTTCCTTCAGGTCAGATCTATTGAACTTACTCGCAATTTTATACTCGGTACTCGTGATGCCACAGCTCTTCGACTGCGCCATCGTGCTGTACGAACGCTTCTCTCCAGCGCGACGCGATCCCGGCGGAAACTCAATGCGCAAAATATCATGCACCTCAACTTCAATGTCGCCAGTAGGCATTGTTTGGTTACACGAGTTCTTCGGACGCAATGTGCAAACGCCGACAATTGTCAGAATCGTATCAGCTGGCATGTTGGCGAAACGACGAGCTATACGCGGATACTGGAAGAACATATAAAAATGAGAACTTGTTAAATCAATAACACAATAGATATGCGCTTACTTTATCATCCAAAATGACCAGCTGCGAGGCTCCGCCGGATCTGTCACGAAGCTCTGCAAAGCGTGAAACGCGCTTCTTTATCAGACGACCCGTGAGCTCGACACGCATGCCATTATGTCGGGGTCTCAGTTCTCCGCAACCCATGCGCATTGGAGGCGGGGGAGGAGGGTTCATGTTGAAATTACTCGCCAAGGCGCTCATCATCTGCATGAGGTCGTTGCCGCTCATGTTGTTGCCCACTGAAGAGAAAGAAACACGATTTCAAAACATGAATTTCAATTCTGTCTCAGGTATTACATCATTTACTTACTGAATGGATTCATGCCGTTTCCCGGGCCGCCGAAGTTGCCGGGACCGCCAAAACCTGGACCTCCACCACCATAGTTACCGCCGCCCCCTCCGTATCCACCGCCGCCGTCTCCGTAGCCGCCGCCACCGCCTCCGTAGCCTCTGCCGCCACCGCCGCGATTACGATTTCGGCCGCCCATTATCTGCAGATACGCAAAACTATTACCATTCGATACGAATTAAACACTAATTCACAATTTGTGACCTACATTTTGTCGAAAATGATCAGTTGTTATTTGTTCTTCGACCAACCAACCCCTAAAGACGTTTTCACCCACTTACGTGATTGTAATCAGTTGCTGCTGATTCCGTCTCGATTCTCGACTTTCCCCCTGCTGCTGCTGCTGCTATTTTTCCAGTCACCACCGATGCTGCTGCTGCTGTAATGCCTGCCTGGTTTGTTGTTGTCTTAGTCGTCGCTTCAACCGCTATTTTATGTAATTTAAAAACGTGTCGATGTTTAAGCAAGTTTCTCGAAATTAATAGCATTTTATTATGCGAAAATTTTCGTGAAGCCGCAATACTTTCGAAAATCACATGTAAAAAGAGGAATTAAAGATAAACGGGCGCCTTGGCCATTCACACGGCTGCCGTTCAAATGACAGCAAAGAACAGTCAGTGATAAAAGGCAATGGAAGAGGGAAAAAATCGAAGAATATTCCGCGAACGTAAAAAAACCTCACCTTAAATCTTGTTTTGCACTTGGAAATGCGGATATTAGTCGTATTTGATATTTAACACAATGAGTAGAATTCGTTGCAATTACAATTAACACAATTTCACAGCAATATTCGAATAGTTAAAAAGATTTTGTTACAAATTGGGACGCTCGCTGAGAAAAGCCGGATCAATGCCGCGATTCAGACAGACAGAAACAGACGCGCTTCTGTATGCGTTGGAAGCAGGGTTGCCGAATGAACTTCGATCGAAATGTCACATTGTTCAGAAAAGACTTCACTATCCTAAGAGCAGACTTTCGGCAATTACTATGAAAAAGTTGCAGCTTTTTATGAATTTAAGCAGTGAAAAGTCCTTATTTTTGCTCATCAAATATTTCTCATTTTTGAGATTCTGCCCAAAAGTTCATCCAATCACTTTACTTTTTGCACTTTTACACTTCGCTAGCAAATTTCTGAGCTGCATCCCTGGTTTTCAACAAATTTATTTTCCTGCAAGAACGTCATGTAATGTAAGAAGCAAAAGAATTTCCGAATACTTCCCTAATCTTAGTGGTATAAGACAGGGAAGGTTCGAAAAATTCAATTTGGACGATTTTTTCCGATCCATTAATTTTTCGTTGTTCACATATCTACACTGTTGAAAATAGGTGTGTCCTAAAAAGTGAAAAAATGCAAATGTAAAAATCCCTATACAAATAAAAAAGTACACACAATTCTCAATTATTTACATTTTTATTTGTTCACTATTATGTAATTAATTTTCATTTCAAATTTCTTAAAAAAATACAAAATGTTGAAAATGCACAGTATTTGTTTCTCTCTATGAACTAGTCTCACTGTTGATATTTACAAAATACATATCCATATATATAACTCAACATGTCTGTCATGCTCAAGATCTACGTACGTATCATATTTAAAATTCAAAACACATTAAAATTCCCTTCTTATTTGTAAACTTCAACTACAATATTATATAGAAATGCAGGCTCATCTCGTATACACCGCACACGCATGCATTTGTTAATGTACGGATGTGTGTGTGGGTAAGTACAATATCGATATAGCTAGATCTAGCTTTCTTTGTATATCGTGCCGTTGAAAGCACCGGTGAAATGGGTCACCACGTAGTCGTGGTAATACATCATTATGCACAACGGCTGACCCAGTATGATCGAGGCCCAAACAATGATGTTGCCCATGCGAGGGCCGAGACTGCGTTCCACGGATTTCGAAATGGCCGAGAGTGGAATTTGCCCCATCATACCGAGGAAAGCCCAGATTTTGTATGTTTGCAAAGGAACTGAAACCTGAAATACAGAAAATTAGTCAAAAGTTCTGGTAGATTTAATTTTCCAATCACTTACCAAATACTCGTGGAAGAAGGCACTGATCAGGAAGACCACAGTCGATGCCTGCCGCGAGGAGTAGCCCATGTGTACTACAGGGAGGTACAAGTGACGAACGCACCACCTGCAAAGAGGGACCGACGTTAACACCGAAAGGGAAATGGGTCAAAAGGTAGGTAATTTTCACCTGTGAACTGGCATATTCCACGTCCTCCAGAAGGTGTCGATGTTGTTGGCGTTCCACCAATCGCAATAGAAGTTGCGATCGGCGAAGTGCATGAGTTCGCCGGAAGCGTTGAGGAACGAATGGAACATGAGGTAGAAAAAGCACAGCCAGACCAAGTGGTTGGGCAGCTATTTACGGAAATGGATATAGTCAAAAGCAACTGAAATTTAAAACGAAATTTACCGCCAACTTCAGCAGACGTTCAGTGGCCAAGGCGACGTCCATATTGGAGAAGGGGATCAGCGAGTTGCGCACCGAGGGGATGATCCATTGTTGGAAGAGAGCCATGACCACATTCATGCCGACGATCACCTCGAGCAGACGCTTCAGCAGGAAGCGCTTGCGGACACGAGTAGTGCGCGGGAAATTCAGTTCGTAGCAGAGCGTCGGCGCGGCAAGGAAGTAGAAGATGTCCTTGTAGCACAGATTGTCAGGATATTGCACCAACTCGGGAATGGCATCGTCTCGTTCCTCCTCATCCAGGTGACCGTTCTCTGAGAATGGAGTGGGAGAATAGAGGGGAAATTACAACTTCAGTTTCAACGGGAATTTAAGTGATGATTTACTTAGTTCGGCCACGGTGATGCTTGGACGGCGTTCACGGGATTTGAGGTGATTGAAGTGATACGCTTGGCGGCACCACATGTTCGTCTGAACGTAACTCCAGAGCTTTAGGAAGAGGATCGAGTAGAAGAAACAAACCGTTGACGCGCCCACTGTGAAGGAATTTCATTATAAGAAAGGATCGTATGGAGCTTGTGTGGAAACTTACTTAAACTGAAGACATGTCCTTTCAGGTGAATTATAACCACGGGCAGTATTACTACCACAATTATGTTCACCACTTGTACGAACATGCCAAGTCCTTCCGATATTATTTCCTGAAAATACATATTTATATTTTTTTTATTATTTTTATTTTTATAAATAAATTCTTTAAAATAAAAATTATTTTAATATAATGTGGCAACTCTTTTCTGTAGCTAACATTCCTCCACTCGCTACTGTTATCGCTGAAGTGCGGCCAACTTCATAGCCGCTGTCAACAAGCGAGTAGAAGAATGCGAGCGAAAAACGGTTTTTATTAAATTTTTGCTCATCGCGCGGTCAGCACGCACGCTCTCGCTGTCTCTCTTTCTCTCCAGTCGCTGTTCGTTTGTCACTCGCTAATTTTATTGCAAAAATTATTTGAAGAAATTTCATTTTGCTGGACAAAAGTAATTCGCAAGAAGCATTTAAAAAGGGGAAAATAAACCCACTCTTGTATATTTACTATTTTTGTTTGTTAATTGCGTGTTGAAGTAATCAAAGTCGAGAAATAAAATGGAGCTCAACGACACAAATCTGCAGCAGTTGGCCGGCTACCTGCAGCAGACCCTGAGTCCCGATCCCAACATCCGACGACCCGGTGAGTCTTGCGAAATTGCAATTCCAAACCAATTACGTTCTAATACCATGTTTCTTTTCGCAGCCGAGAAGCTTCTGGAGTCGATTGAGGTGCAGCAGAACTACCCGGTGCTGCTCTTGAACCTCATCGACAAGCAAGAGGTCGACATGACCATTCGAGTCGCGGGCGCGATTGCATTCAAAAACTACGTGAAGCGAAATTGGGCAGCACACGAGGTGTGTATATTTTCTAGAACATTTCAATTTGCTTGAGAACAAAAGTACATTTTCTTTGTTTCCTCTTATGTTGTAGGACAATGATGGCCCCGACAAGATCCACCAAGAAGATCGGTCCGCCATTAAAACTCTCATTGTCACCCTCATGTTGCGCTCTCCGTCCGCACTCCAGAAGCAACTCAGCGACGCCGTGAGTATAATCGGCAAACACGACTTCCCCAAAAAATGGCCACAACTCATCGACGAGATGGTTGAGAAATTCGCCACCGGCGACTTCAATGTTATCAACGGCGTGCTTCAGACCGCACACTCGCTGTTCAAGCGCTATCGCTATGAGTTCAAATCACAGAATCTTTGGGAAGAAATTAAGTTGGTGCTAGATCGCATGGCAAAGCCGTTGACAGATTTGCTCTTGGCTACAATGCAATTGGCGAAGGTGCATGAGAACAACACAGAAGCCCTGAAGGTCATCTACGGCTCCTTGGTGTTGGTCTGCAAGGTATTCTATTCTCTGAACTCACAAGACTTGCCCGAGTTCTTCGAAGATAACATGCCAACATGGATGAAAGCTTTCCACGAGCTACTGACAGTGGATATCGCATGTTTGCATACTGGCGATGACGAGGAGGCTGGAGTGTTGGAGCATTTGCGTTCTCAAGTTTGCGAGAACATTGGAATGTATGCCCAGAAGTACGATGAGGAGTTTGGCACATACATGGAGACATTTGTGACTGCAGTGTGGGAGCTGCTCGTAAAGACTGGAATTCAAACAAAATATGATGCGGTAAGTGGTTATTCATACCGACATCATATAAATATTATATTTTCTTTGTTCTCTAGCTCGTTTCGAATGCTCTACAATTTTTGTCAATTGTAGCTGAACGCAATCATTATCGCAAAATCTTCGAGAATCCCGAAATTCTCGCAAATATCTGTGAAAAAGTGGTCATTCCTAATTTGGATTTCCGCCAGTCCGATGAGGAACTGTTCGAGGACAGCTCGGAGGAGTATATTCGACGTGACATTGAAGGTTCTGACATTGATACACGTCGTCGTGCAGCCTGTGATCTAGTTAAGACATTGAGCCAGAATTTCGAGGCTAAGATTTTTGCAATATTTGGTCAATATTTGGAGATATTATTGAACAAATACAAGGAGAATCCAATGGCCAATTGGCGAGCGAAAGATACCGCTATTTACTTGGTCACATCATTGGCTTACCGTGGTGGTACCCAAAAGCACGGTATCACCCAGGCATCAGAGTTGGTCCCCCTACCACAATTCTGTGCACAACACATCATGCCTGAGCTTGAACGACCCAATAGTATGTAATTTTTTGTTTTGTTCTGAGTCACACAACATCAAGAATTATCTTTTCACAGTTAATGAATTGCCTGTGTTAAAGTCCGCCGCTATTAAATTCGTGATGGTTTTCCGTAGTCTGTTGGGACCTCAGACTCTCGTTGCATGTATTCCACATCTCATTCGTCACTTGCCAGCTGAAAGCGTTGTAGTTCACAGTTATGCAGCTTGCGCCATCGAGAAAATATTAGTGATGAGGGATCCAAATAATACGTTGGTGTAAGTTCGTATTTATATAAACCGATCGAATCATTTGGTTTTATATATATTTTCCCTTATAGGGTTGGACCCCAACATTTGACCCCGTTCACAAATGATTTGCTTAATGGCCTATTTGCGACACTCTCGCTGCCCGGTTCTAATGAAAACGAATATGTCATGAAAGGTATGTTTCTTTAACGAATGTCTTTCTAAGAACATACTAATTTTCAATCATTTACAGCCATCATGCGCAGCTTCTCAACTCTCCAAGAAGGCACTATGCCTTACATGGCAGTGGCTCTACCTCGTCTCACAGAGATTTTAACAATTGTTTCTAAAAACCCATCGAGACCACATTTTAATCATTTCCTCTTTGAGACATTATCATTGGCCATTAAGTGAGTACAATTTCAAATTTACTTTATAATAGATCTAAAATTCGATTTCTTCAGAATTGTTTGCAAGACTGAAGCTTCTGCTGTGAGTTCTTTCGAAGAGGCGTTATTCCCGGTATTCCAAGGTATACTGCAACAGGATATTTTGGAATTCATGCCATATGTATTCCAAATGCTCTCGTTGCTTTTGGAAATACGCGAAGGTACCGGTTCCATACCAGAGCCATACTGGGCACTTTTCCCTTGCTTGTTGGCACCAGTTTTGTGGGATCGCCCAGGCAACGTAACACCTTTGATCAGATTGATCACAGCATTTATTAAGCAGGGTTCTCCTCAGATTGTGGCACTGGGAAAGTTGGTAAGATTTTTGTTGGTCTAGTAATTAGTTCAAATTGTAATTTTCCTAATTTTCTTTTTAGAATGCTGTGCTTGGAATTTTCCAAAAGATGATTGCTTCGAAATCGAATGATCACGAGGGCTTCTACCTCATGCAGAATCTTCTTACATTCTACCCGCTACCGGAACTACAATCGAGCATGCGTCAAATTTTCGCCTTGCTCTTCCAGCGATTGTCACTGTCAAAAACTACGAAGTATGTTCGTGGCATCATCGTTTTCTTCAGTTACTACACAGCAAAGATGGGAGCTCCGGCACTTGTTGAACTCATTGATCAAATACAAGCAAACATGTTCGGCATGGTGGTTGATCGTGTCTTCATTCCCGATATGGCTAAAGTTACATCCGAAATGGATCGTAAAATTGTCGCCGTTGGAGTGGCCAAAATCCTAACAGAATGTCCAGCAATGCTAGCGCCACCTTATGTACAGAGCTGGTCGGGATTGTTGCAGGCTCTGATTGAACTGTTTGAGTTGCCACCAGATCAAACTACCCTTGATGGTGATCATTTCATCGAAGTCGATGATGCTCCTGGCTACCAGGCTTCATTTTCCCAATTGAGCTACGCACAACCGAAAGCGCAGGACTTTTTAGCTGAGGTCAGCGATGGGCGAAAATATTTGGCCGAATGTTTGGCGAAGCTGGCGCAATCAAGACCCGGAGAAGTACCGACTCTGGTGTCAGTCATTGGGGATAATCATAAGCAAGCTCTACAAAAGTACTGCGATCAAGCGGGCGTGCGTATTGCTTAATTTTACATTATTTTTTATTTTATTTTATGTTAAGTTTTTCGATTCCTACTAAAGCGAAATCGGCAATGAGATTTGTTAAAAATTAGTTGTTCTCATTGCTATTCATAAAGTTATATTTTTGTACACTCTGTAATTGCATTATACGCTTCTTGTGAAAGTAAAAATCAGCATATTATTCAATAAAAGTTTGTAATGATGTTAAACCATAATAATATTAATGATTTTGAATAACGTGTTCCGTTAACTGAAAGTCCGTCCGTCTGACTACATTTATATTCGATTTCTATATATTATACTTTTCAACTACTAATAATCATTTAGATGAACGTTGCTGCAAATCTCAAAGGCCACTTTTCACCCTTTGACGTAGTCGATGAGAAGCTGTTATTTTGCGCACTAAAATTCCGGCTTTACTGTTGATCGCAAGATAATCTATTAATGAACGCATGTCGATAACGGCTAATAATCATCTAATACTGTATGAAAGTGATTTCAAAACGTAAAATTCAAAACATGTGAAATTCTGCTGATTAGGTTGTTAAATCTAATTGAGAAGGATTCTTAGACTTTTAAAATATAATCTGAACTTACCGCAGCCAATCCCTTCTCCACCAGTAGACAGATTGATATGTGGACTATGGAATCTGTAGGAGAAAGAGACGGTTAATATTAGAATTAAAAGTTGTTTCATCGGTTTTCAATAAAATATGGAATATGGTATTAAACGTACACAAAATCAATAACAAAGACGCATTTCCTTCGCCCTCGTTTTTGCCACTCAGGAAGAAATACCATTCCAGAGGATTGATTCTGACGCCATATCTGAAATATATCATAGTTTGAATTACAACGTTGACTCAGTTCTCACCACAAACCACTTACTTGATCAGATTCTCCAAACACAATCGAATGCCACCGATGCTAAGCAGGAGGAAACCCCAGTTAACGAGACCGGTGAAGTTGCTGAAGCCTGAACTCCATGAGAACAAAGAGTCTCGCGGACGATGGCAACTGCAAATGAAAGAAATATTTTATTGCAATTATAATTATAAGACGAAAATTAATTTGACAATTATAATAACTCACGGCTTATCAGGTTGCTTCTTTCGCTGTTTGGCCTCTTTGTCCGTAATCTCCTCGGCACGCGTCACACTCTGAGTTCGGCGATAGCGCAATTTCTTCTCCGAGTTCCCGTTGCCATTTCCGTTCTCATCCTTATCGAGCACTTTGCGAAATTGACGCATGTCCACAATGCCGCCATTTGGATCGTACAGCGAGGAGGAGGATCTGCGCTTCCGAAACTCGCCGATGATGTGCTCTGTGGCGGAGGCCGAACGTTTCAGCTTCTTGATGATGCCGAATCCACCGTTCTCCATTTTGGTCGGCATTTCGCGTCCTCTCTATATATAAATATTCAACTGTTGGAAAGGATGTTGTTCATGAAAATACTCAAATAATTTCTATATCCTTGGAGATAAATATTGGATGGGGTTTATTGATCTGATTTTTCACTTAGTGTGAACTTTTCTGGAAATACCTAATAAATTTCCATTTCGTCCAACATTTGTGTTGTTATCTTATCGAGAGAAAGGTCCACAAATATTCAATATATTTTTGTTTTCTGACTGCACGGAATGTGCAATCAGAAATAGATTTCTATTTTACGGTTTTTATTAATCGCCAAACAGTAATCAATTTTGTGGTCGTTAGTGTCAAATTGTTTACCAATAGAATGTGTGATAAGAAATTTTATTTTTTATCATCAGTAAAATTTTTACATTTTTATGTTTTTCGATTTCTGAAATTAGTTATCGATTGGGAAAATATAGACGTTTACAGTTGGTATGAGAATTAAAAACCTTATGCTATTTAAAAGTAGAGTTAAAAATACATTGAAATTAATCAAGTGATTAGGGAAACTAAGCGCGTTTTTGATAGGAACGTTTTTAAAGCAATTGGTTTGAGCACTATAAATATACATATAGAATTATCGATCTACAGACGGTCGGTTATGGTTGATATCTAGCGATTAAACCGATTATCGCGATTAATAATTCAATATTTATGGTGATTGTTGCAACAACGGTTGCAGACGGCAATAAAACGCGTAATCATTGCCGCTTGGTATCGCAAATGGAATAATACAATTGCAATAAAAATAATACAATTGCAATAAAACAAAATAAGAGATTAAAATAATATAGATATGGAAAGAGATTCCGCAAAATGACCCAGTGGACCATCAGGGGCGATCGTCAGTCTCTCCCTGGCATGGATTAGATAACAACAGATGGTGGTAGGGGGTTAAAGGCGGTGTGAGAGACAGAGAATCGCATTACGAAGATTCCCCAGTGGCCCACAGTTCCTCGTATGAGTCAACCTGATATCGTGTATCAGTCGCATGAAACTCCTCCTCATGCTCTTAGCAGACGGCGAGGAGCAGCTGCAATTGATAATTATAATTTACAAATGATAACATGCAAATGATAATTTGCAATTGTAATATTCACAGCTGATAAGTCGAAAATAATCATGTTATTAAATAACTGACAATTCGCACTGTAATTAATTGAACATGAATTCATTAGTACAGTAATTATGGTAATTAGCAACAAAAAGAATGATCGATCAAAAATTGCATAACCGAATTTATATTTTACTATAGTAGTATGTAAATTAATCGTCCAAAAAAAGTTTGCCAGAAAAAAATACCTGCTTTTCAAGATCAGAACTCGATCAAAACTCGATCAAAACTCGATCAATTGTTTTGTTAGAATCGATCAGTTGATGCATTCTCAGTTGTTAACGAAGAAAATGTTTTATTGTTAAATAAACAATAAAGATAAAAATATGTTTCGCTTGACGTGTGTAGATTTGTTGACGGACAGAACTTGTTTTTGTTTACTAAACCTTATCCGGAAGGTGGTTGAACCCACCCGCTGAAAGCCGAAAATACGTTTTATCCTTTCATTAGCGCAGCTCTCAGAAATAACAACAATATACACTGAGAAAATACAGAAACAAAATAAAAATACAACAACAAAATAAAATTAACAGTTGTAAAAATATCTCGTGCAGTGAACTTCACCGAACGAAGCCTTTAAATCCGAAAGCTCTTAAATCGTTGGATGGTTGGTCTTTCTTTCGGGACCGAAGAACGCATCATGAAATGCGTTTGTTGCCATCGCTTTTTGTTTTTATTGCTTTCGCCGTATTTCGTATGTCGAATGCTGTTGATTATGATCCGTCACCGCGTGATGGTGATGAATTTTTTTCGTAGTGATTTTTGGTTTATTGAACCTCTGTATTTTTCAAGGGCATCGCTTCACTTCGTCTCCCTATCGTAGTTGTTTTTGCCACGGGGGTTAAAAAGTTCTCTTCATCGCCTTTTTTATGTTTGTCGTCTGCATATTTAATGGTTCTTTCTGCCTTCCCCAAATCATTTACTCAAAATATATTTTTAATGCAAAAATAAAAAATTAAATAAAAACACTGCATTTCATACGCTCGATTTATTTTCGACTGCACTCGCGGGTCTCATGAATTATACGCGAGATTAATTTGTGAACATAAAAATTAATTAAAATTGTTCCGACCTTTTTGGGGCAGGAGTCGTCTGTAAGTCAGTCAGTCACTTGGTCGGTTGTTTCGACAGTTAGTCTGGGGCGTCATCAGGCAACAAGTCGGACAGACAGGTGAGGTACATAGCATCCAATGTATAGACACGAGAGATAATGTACTACAAATTGAAGGCTACTAGTAGTGGTCATGCCATTTAAAGTCCCGCGATCAAAATGCAGTTAACCTACTTTAACTAAAATCCAGCACAAGGGGGCTTTTATTACACTGTAAAAAATTAATATTACAGCCTTTATTTCAGAAGGAAGGTTTTTAGTTGTACTCGGGGTTTACTATTAGTATGATATCCCAGGAGTGATTTTATACTTGTGTATTCTTCAGTTTTTGTCTCAATTCTATTATGACAGTGATGGAGATTTTCCACCAGACAATTGTCTATTACGATGATGAATTATAATAATAACCCGTGTCCAAATGACCCTGCATTAGTTGAGAACCTCTTGTCATTGCAGGAATAAACATCTCTATGCAATTGAGAATTACGCTTTAGGTTGGTCGTCGTCATTCGATAAACAAAACTAGGAAACCTCATAAATCGTCTGATAAACGATAAACAACAGATATACACATATTCATATACATACATATATATATATGTATGATTTATACACTAAACTTTATTCTCTCAAAAACACCGAACAAAAACAAAAATCTTTTTCACTTCACGAACTGCTTAAGCTAAGGGTCAAACATTTCTCACTTATCACTAACTATTTTATTTTGAGTTTAGTTTTTGTTCTTATTTTCTTTTCGTTTGTACTTTTATCAGCTCCTGTGGCGATGGAAATGTGTTGGAAATAAATTGATAATAGCGGTATGGTATTGTTGTTGTTGCTAATGGTGTAGTTGTCACCGATGATATTCAACGAAGACACCGACACGACACCAGACAGATTAACTCACTATTTATTATTTTATTTTATTTTCTTGTATATTATTTCATATTATTTTATTTTATATTATTTGTTGGAAATATTTGCTAGACTTCACGATCAGGGACGCATGTGTGTAATTGAAATGAGGTCTGATGTAAATTGTCTGGAATAATACTTATCAATCAGACGGACGGACAGACAGATCAATGTCTGGCGGTGCATTCGAGCACGTTTATCTACCGACTACCTGTCTCCTCCCTCTCTGACATTTCACTGATAACGCCGTCTGGTGCCGACGTCATGTTGATCTGATTTCTCGTTCATGCTGATTCGAATCCCTTCTTCCTCCGCATTAGCATGAGTTTTGCTAATGTTTTTTTTGCTGTTCGCGTTTTTAGGTTAAATTATGAATTCGATTTGTTTTTTTGGGTTTTATCATTATCGTTGTTATTGTTGTTTTATTTATTCATTACGACTTCTAGACTTTTGTTTTTCGTTTGCGATGTTTGCTCAGCCAATCCATTCAAGTTTGTTGGGCATTTTCGCTAGATACCGGTTTTTGTTGTAATTGTAGTTATATATTTATTTATTTTGAAACGACCTTCTCACGTTGTTTGAATTGCTTTTGGCCAACAGAAACACTTGTTGTTACAGGTCTTTACCTTGTTCTTGACTACAACTTTTGTTCATGCCTTGGTATCGATCTGGTATTTTATCAACTATCGTTTTTTAACGATTTAACACAACACTATAATTTACTTGGAATCGGGTCGGAAGGAGCTGCAATGATAGTGCTGATGAAATCAATGACTAGAGAAACTAATGCGAATCTGGAATATAATATACGATAGAAACCAGAAATGCCAATTCATTCTCTCAGAGCAGTTGGAATTGAAGACTGAAAATTCGCATTTCTACGGAGAAGAGATCAAACTCGAATCTGGAATTTCTTGGGTTAGAACTGGGTTTGAAAGAGTGACCTCTTTTTCGTATATTTTTTTTCACTCGCTCAGCTATCACGTTGCAGCCAAATCAGCTCCAACTAAGCCTCGGAGCATTTCTTTTTCGACGCGGGGTTATCTCTACGCCATATACCCATGGTATGTCTATAGTAATCAATAGATATGAAATATGTTTGACTGGCTTCCGGACATTGCAGAAATGTGAATCAGTCGCATGCGGCTGGTGGGACTCGAGGGGAACTTCGAATGACGTGCGATCGTGGAAACGTCACAATGTCGAGATCGTCGTCGGTCTTGTTCTATAACAACCTTTAGTTAGCAGCAATTAAAAACCAGTTGTCAGCATTTATTATATTACTTAATATCGTTAAATTATTTACGAAATCAACACGCGGTGGGTTTCACTCACTCGATTCGATGTTGACCTGAGAATTTCTCCACTTGTCTCATATGTTTACGAAAGAATCAACAAATGAAGGAATGGAGAACTATCAAATGAGCGATCGAAAGTTGTGGATATAGTATATGAAAACAAAACAAGATAATAAACAGAATGGGGAAGAAAACAATATAAAAATAAATTGAACTTTAGATAGGACATTAGACTTATTTATGTATATTTGGGTTTTATTAAATTAATTTGTCTCTCGGACACACGAGCACAAACACACACACACACCTAGTAAAACACTTGTCGCATGAAGCGAGCCCGAAGTAGGAGACCAAGCGGACTTGGAGGTTGTTCGAGTGCAATAAAATGTGCACGAGACGTCTCCAGCAGCGGCTGCGGTTCAAAAATGACGAAAATAATTGAGAAATTTATGGGAAAGTGTGGAGGAAAATAATGTATACGAGTATATATTTATGTATATAGTCGTGTTTGTATATTTATACACGGCGAACAACGCGTTGAGCCGAGCGACAGAACGAAACGACTGCGACCGAGAGAAACGTACTTTTACGGTCAACGCGTTCAAAACAACTGAAACCCCAAAACAGACCGACCGACCGATCGATCGAGCGAACAAGCGACAGACGGTCGCGTGCTCCAAGCATCAAGATGATCCATCCAGCCATCCGCCCGTTCCTCCATCGACACAGAGAGCGAGAGAGAGAGGCAAGCGAAAGAGAGCAAGTTTTTCTGTTGCTGTTGCTTTGCGGGAGCAGCAACAAACAAATGCAACAAATACTCATTATGTGTTCTATTGATCGATCGATCGTCAAACGAAGGAGAAGTTAGAAAAAAATGAATAGAGATAAGAAAGTACGTGTGCGAATCGATAGAACGGATCGGTAGAAGTCATGTATATTGTATGGGAATCGAAGGAAAGGTCTGATAAGAGGGTTCGTCTGCGTCGAGACCGGTCGTCGTTTCTTTTTCACATGTCATTCTTTTCTTGTGGGTTTTCTTTTTTCAGGGTTTTTTCATGTCCAACAATTTCATGTTTCTTCTCCTCTGGTTTTTGCCATGTTCACGTTAATCTCAATTTCTGTCTTGCTTTCTTGATGCAGTTCGCTCTCTCTCTCTGTCTCAACCAATCGTTTTCTCTCTCTTAACTCGACTCCTGCAACTCTGTGGTCGATCCAGGTGATCGAGAAACCATATGATTATGATTATGTGTATAATTATCTATTGACTATTATCGAATATCAACCACATAGTCTGCTGCAATTTCAGAACCTTTATGATTATATCTCTTTTTGGATCGAAGTTTCTCCCCTCTCTTTCTTTCGATGCATGTTTTCTTTGTTCTCCAATTGAAGAGAATCCAATACGACTGGAGATGCTACAGTGCTTCTCAGACTTCAGTACGATCGCGATGAAGGCCTAAAAGTATGCAATGGAATATTTATTGTTTTTCATATAGAAATCCTAGTGTTTAACAAAAATCTATTTCTTTCAATAATCTTTCAAAAAACCAAATCATGATGAAAATCAGACTTAAATAATCAATAATCAAAATCAGACAATAAGAAAACAAAAATATTTCGGTAAAATATATTTATTTCGAAAGATCAATGAAAAAGCTCATCATAAAAAAAAATAAATTACAATTTTTTCGTAAACTTCTCAACCGTTTACACTTAGTCACAATAAATTAATAAATAATCTTAAGACTACAAAGAATTAGATCACACAAAAATCGTGATAGAAAAAAACTGAACTATATAACAGATCTTAAGAGAGTTACATCAATAAAAATAATAAATATTAAAGACAATAAATAAATAAAGCTGCAGATATTTACATTAAATTAAAGAGTTGTTGTATAAGAACAGATTTGGTGTAGAGCAGAGACTTCTAAAACATAATACAATAAGTTATTGAATCAAATAAATTATTACAATAAATAATTATTAAATTAAATAAATTATTATGTGAAATAAGTTATCAAATCAAACAAGTGATCAAGTCAAATAAATTAATAAATCAAATATATGATTACATCAATTAAATTATCAAATCATTTAAATGATGACATATAATCAATGATTTTGTCAAATAAATTAAATGATAAATATTAAATAAATTATGAAATCAATTAAATTACAATAAATAGAGAATTTGATCGTACATTAGAAAATTACTTTGAGATGATGAACAGTTGAGTTTGTCTGGGTCTTTCACTGGGACTCGTTACGCCTTCCTCAATGGGGGCGACTGCACTTTCTCCTCCTCCTCTTCCTCATTGGCTTCTTCCTCGTCGTCCTCTTCCTCCCCTTCATCATCGTCCACCTCTTCCTCCCCTTCCTCCTCGTAGTCCATGACTTTGTCGATCCTCTTGATGCGCTGTCCCGTCTCCTCATCCTCGTATTCATCATCATAGACCGACTTCATCCAGGCCTCGCCTTCTTCGTCCTCGTAGCTCTCGTCCAGCATTTGCTTCAACCGCGACTCGGGCAGGTTGTCGTAGTCGTAGACCTGGCGCACCTCACGCGGCAACGGCTCCGTGGTCACCCCGAACTCCTCATCGTAATCCTCCTCGGCAGCAGCCGCGATCGTGTCGCCCTTGCTTACAATCCGTGCCTCGAGTTTCTCCCCCAGTTGTTGTTCTTGTTGTTGCTTTGGTGGTTTCGTCGTCACGAAAATCTTCGACTCCAACTTTGTGGCTGGTTCACCCTGCGTCCCGTAGGCCGATGGTCCTTCCTTGAAGATGCTGCCCAAGGAGGCGTCCAGCAGGCTCAACAGACCTTGCATCCCGGTGGGTGGCTGGGGCTCGACCTTTGTCAGAACGGTGGAGCTCGCTTTGGTTGGGGGGATCGCCGTGGGTCTGAAGGAGGCGGTGGTCGTCTTCATTGCGGTGGTTGCTTTGGGCGTCATCGTGGTTGATTTGGTTGTCGTCGATGGCTTCGAGGTTATCATTGACTTCGGGGTCGTCACTGGTTTCGAAGACGTTGGCTTCGGTGTTGTTGGTTTAGACGTTGTTGGTTTTACTGTTGTTGGTTTAGAAGTGGTTGTCTTCAATGCTGTTGGCTTCGACGTTGTTGGCTTCATTGTCGCTGGCTTCATTGTTGCCGACTTCGCTGTCGTTGCCGCTGGTCGCTTTGTCGTCGTAGTCGTCGTCGTCGTCTTCGTCGCCTCGGTGCTCGTGGCCGAAATCGGTGTGGTCTTCGTGTGCAGATGCTTCACCTGGAAGGTTTCGACGGTGCCGCGATTCCTCTGGTTCGGGTCGGCAACGCGCACGATCGGCTCCCGCTTCGGTATGATCGGCACGATCTTCGGCTGGTGGGGATCGAGTTCGTTCTTGCCGTAGGTCTTCACCTTCGAGTGGCCCTCGATGATGAGGTACATGGGACCCATCAACGGTTTCTCAGGCTGGTTGTAGTGCGAGAACAGCGAGTCGGTGGTCATTTCCAGCGGAGCCACCGTGGGACGGAAGGCCAAATTGCTGGTGGTCGGTATCAGGAGGCGGTTGCCGTTGTAGGGCGAAGGAGTCGATGTCGTGGTTGTCGTTGGTCGTTGGCCTCCTCGTCGTGGTCTGGTCGTCGTCGTGGATGCCACCGTCGGAATCGTCCTCGGGGTGGTGCTCGTGAGGATCGCTGGTGGCGTCGGCATCGGAACCGCCGTCGTCGTCACATAAACTGGACTCGGTGTGTAGGACATCATCATCATGGGTGAAGGGTTTCGCGGCGTGGTCGACGTGGCCATCGAGCTGACGAAGGAGACGGGCGCGTAGGTGGTGCTGATTCCACCAACATGGGATTCGTAGTGTGGTTTCGTGGTGCCCATCAGATACTTGGTGGCCGGCATCGTCGGCCTCGCCGGCTTGATCACCTCCTTCTGGAGCAGCTCGTGCAGCCAGGGCTTCTTGTGATGCCCACCCGAGCCCTGCTTCAACGAATTCTGACTCAGCCGAATTCCATTGGGCGACGAATACGACGATTCCATGGTGTAAGTTGTACTAGGTCTCGTATAGCTCAGATAGTTCACCGACTCCTGGTGGTGCGAGTCGTGGCCGAGATGCGACGACATGACCTGGTAATGATGTTGCTGTTGTTGTTGGGCCATCGATCCATGCGGCATGCTGTGCGACGTCATGTACGACGACATCGGGGTGGGCGAGGAACTGGTGTGCGGATGGTGAGTCCAGGGCGAACTCGCTGCCGTCGAGTAATACGAAGGCTTCGAGTGCATCGAGGATGACGACGAGTACGACGATGGTGATGATGATGAGGAGGATGGTGAAAACGACGTCGGTGCGGAGGAGGTGGCCGAGTACGAGGGTACGATGTTGTGACGATAGTCGCCAGTGGCCGGCTTCAGCATCATCATCGTGTTGGAGGCGCCGCCGTTCATCGAGTTCATCATCGAGTTGGGGGCGCCGTTCATCGAATGCATCATTGGGGGCGGCATCAGGCGTGTCGGCAGCTGGTGGTGGGCGTAGTAGCTGCGGCGTATCGAGGTGTACTTCGGCTGCACCAGCGGCGCCTCGCCCTTGGCGTTCTTCCTCTCAGCTGTCGGTCGCACACGTTCATGGGACATGCCCAGCAGCAAAACCTCATTCTTCTTTGGGTCCTTGTTGTTGTTGGTCGACTTGTTGTTACCATCACCATTGTTGCTATCCTTCTCCTTCTCGCCATCCTTCGAGTCACCGCTGTCGGCCCAGTAGCGAACGCGCTCCAACGCCGGCGGGCTGTAGTCGTAGGTGGGATCGTTCTTCAGTGGGTCGCCGCGTCCCACCGGCCGCCACTCGTTGTTGTAGTCCATTTTCGGATTGAGGACACGTCGCTCGGCCTCAAAGGCTACAGCAACAGATGCGCAAAGAGACATAAACGGAGAGTGCGAGAGAGTGAGAGAGAGGGAGAGAAGAAAATATAACAAATTTTAGTACAAGTTTACAAAGTATGATCGTGACGGTGGAGGGGGGGCAGGGGCGGGATTTTATTACATGAGTGCTGTAATTGCTACAAGCTTCGACTCTGAGAGCGTCGACAACATTGTCTGCGCTCGGTCTGGGACAAGTTCGTCGGTTCGTTCGAGTCTTTGTCGTCGTTTTTTCGTCCTCGTCTTCATCTTCGTCTTCTTCTTTGTCATCGTCTTCACTTTCCTATACTTCGTCATCGTCTTCACCTTCATCGTCATCGTCTTCATCTCCATCATCGGTTTCTTCATTAACATCGGTTGCTTCTTTTTTGTCTCCTCATCGATTTCATCGATCGATCATTCGTGTTGTTATTTTGTTTGTTGTTTGTTATGAATATTCGACTACTATGCAATAATCGCAAATCATAACCCGGTGTTGTTGTTCATAATGTTGTTGTTTATATTGTTGTTGCTGTTTACATTGTTGTTGCTGTTTATATTATTTTGGTTGTTTATAATTTTGTTGTTCATACATTTCTTGTTGTTTCTCATATTTTTTTCTTGTTAGTCATAATCTTGTTAATGTTGTTTTAGTTGTTAAAGTGTAAACAAATGTTTCAGGTTGTCCTCGTCTGTTCATCTCTCCGTCCGTCCGTCCGTCCGTCCGTCTATATGTCTGTCCATCTTTATGTTTGTCCGCCTGTTCGTCTGTGAATTGATTATGTCTGGTGCCTCGGTAACCATCGATAAGTGGATCCGATCTTCGGTTCGGTATACCTGAGGATCAGACGATTAACGAGCGGGATTTTTATAAACTCAAAGCCACGAACGAGAGTTTTGGCGAAAATCGTTGTTTGCATTAGAGTGAGGATTTTGGGATATGACGATTGTAATTTAACTTTTTTTGATATTATGATATTCTGAAATTATTATCTAACTTCAATTAAAGTCCTCTTTGAGTTATAAAGAACGATTGTTTGATAAAAATATGAGTGATTTTCTATTTTAATAAAATCAAATTCCATGAGATATTTTCTGTTTCCATAAAATCAAAATAATATAATTTATCTCCATCCTATAAACCAGCCGTATCCGGATCTTCCCTTACAATTTTGTTTTTAACTCTGATACCGTGAGAGGAACCGAATCCAAATTGGATAGTTTTTCGTATCCCCCTACGAGCAACATTCAACATACCATCGCCAACGACCGCAACGTCATCGAGAAACAATTTTAATAGACGCTCATTTTACACCGAGACCGAGTACGAACCGAAATCGAAACCAGCAACCACAATGACAATAACAACAATGATAACAATAACAAAAACAACAATAACAACAACAATAACAAAGTACCAGCAACTTTGGCATCAAAGTCCAAAAAAATCTAATAAAATGTGAAAAATAGTAACTAGGTAAACAAGCTCCTGTCGAGATGCTCGACTGAGACTTGAAGGCTCTGGACTAACAAGTAACTTAACTTGATATGAGTTTTAGTTGACAACATCAATAACAACAATGATAACAACAAAAAAATTTAACTGACTGACTGACGAGACGCGTCCCGAAGCTGTTGGCCAACACCATGACCAATCATATTAATGCAAGAGTGGCTACGCAGGAAAATTTGATCAATGGTGATGGTCAATCACTCAAGCGGCGACAACAACCGCAACAACAACAATGACAACAACCCCAACTAAAACAAAACCAACAACAACAACATTGGAGCCTACGATAACCAAGCGAACAAACAAAAATGCAGAAATATTGAAAAATCAAAGTAACAAGCGCGATAGTTGATAAATTATTTGCTAAAACCTGACAAATCGCTTTCCATTTTAATTTCAAACAAAAAACCAAAAAAAAACAAAAGCTACAACCATAACAACGAACTCTAAACAACAACAACAATGAAACTACAATCCTACTACGATCACAGACAACGTCCCGCGCGAATTCCGGCCCATGCCAAACTATCGACCATCGACCGATCAAGCGAACGATCCACGCGGAGGAATGCGGCATGCAAAATGATTGTCTGAATCGATTGTCGAAATTCGATATTTTTCATAATATTTTTCTATCCTTCTCTCGTTTGTCTCCCTCTTTTTCGCTAGTCCTGTGACCACAGAAACGCTTCATTGGCCATGATTACCGCAACAAGACCATGATCGATAACAAGAGTGATATTGAATTGAAGTTCATGATCAAAATAAGGTGCATTATGAAAACGGAGTTCATGATCAAGTTCATCATAAAAACTAAGTTCATGATCAAGTTGAAATCCAAGTAATTCATCAACACTAAGTTATGATCAACTCCAAGTTCATGATCAAAACTAAGTTCTTGATCAACACGAAGTCATGATCAAAACCAAGTTCATGATCAAAACCAAGTTGAAGAAGAAAACCAAGTTGAAAATCAAAACCTAATAATTGATCAACACATCAACACCAAGTTCATGATCAAAACCAAGTTCAACACCAAGTTCATGATCAACACCAAATTCATGATCAGTATTGATTTCATGATCAACACCATGTTCATGATCAACACCAAGTTCATCATAAAAACTAAGTTCATGATCAACACCAAGCTTATGATAAAAACCAAGTTCATGAACAACACCAAGTTGATTAACACCAAGATCAACACCATGACCACAACCACGACAATCACCATGACCACGACTAAGAGCAAGTGCAATTCCACGAGCTTAAATCAAATCGAATTGAATCCCCAATCCACGATTAGGCTCAAGTCCATGACCGTTGTGGTATTCAAAATTCCAATTACTCTCTGATTAGCCGCAAAATATCGCTTGGAATTGCAAGTGGACACGAAACAAAGCGTATCATAATTGAAGATCGGATCCTTGCGGTTTGAAACAAACAAAAAAACAGAAAACCCCACCGACCATCAACTTTCAATTTTCTTTCCATTTCAATTTCGAGCGAGCGAGTCTGACGCCTGCCAAATGGACTCCAATTAAAATCAATACGTCGCAGGAATTATATTCCGACATTTCATAATAGATCACGTTCATCGTTGTTGGATTGTCTTCCGAGCGTTGATCCTTCGTTTCTGTTTTTTTCTCTTTGAACCCATCTCATCTGGCCGCGAGTGCGAGTGGTAAAAGGTGGAAGTTGTTTGGTTTAATTACCTGCCACATCGGGTTGATGTTTCGACTCGTCTATGGTTGTCAGCTGTTGTTGCTGTTGTTGTGACTGCGACTGTTGCTGCTGCTGTTGCTGTATTGTCAACCCATCGACAGTCGATGCAGCCGCAGCCCAGAGGCACAGACATCCACATATCGTAACAAAATTCAATTTGTTGCGATCGGTAATCATTGCTGTCAGGGGATCTGCAAGAGGAGAGAATTTCAATTATTGTATATTTTTATATTAAAAATATGTTTGTATCATTTATTTTTGTATTAAAAAAATGTTTGTATCAATTGAAGAGTTTTGCTATAGGGTATCTGGAGATATTGGATGTTGAAGATGTGAGAGATTTGTGAAATTTAAAATCCTCTTGCTTTATATTCATATAAAGCAATCCTTGCTACTCCTTTCCCAATCGGTAAAAAATATATCGATTGGACTGAGGAATGAGGTTCATCATCATGTAGGCATATATCCAATTATAACCTCGTTATAAGAGATCCGAAGGCGGTTCCAATGTGGAGAAAGAACATAATTAATCGTCTGGAAGTCTTGTTGCGAACATCGCTAATAAATAATGTTCCCACGATTGCGCCGCCCTGTCGGACCACCCGCAAGAACATTTCACTCTTTTCGTATTGTTGTTGCTGTTGTTGCTGTGCCTTCTCCCCAAGAGACACGCACATCCTTTCCGTGCTTCGTGCCTTTCCTTCAATTTCATTTCATTTTGTTTTTCAATTTTTTACCATTGTTCGTTTGACCATAAAACAAAATCAAAATGTCATGGAAATTAAACGCAACCAAAACGCACAAATCAGCACAACAACAAAAGTGTAATACCGACAACAACAACAACAATAAGAAGAAGAATAACAACAACAAGAAAAAAGCACAATACAAGAAAAACCAACGGCAAGCAGCTGATCAGCCAAAATGAAAGCCAGCGGAACCTCCCAAAAGAATAATCGAAAGTCATCGGAGATTATTTTCGCATGGTGAAGCTCATGGCTTATGGCGGCAATACTTGATTGTGGTGTAGCAACAACAACAGGAAAAACAACAACAACATTACCACTAAAAACAAAAACACCACAAACAGCCACAGTCGATAAAAAATAATATATCAGCTGAGAGCGACAGACGGACATCGAGAAGGAGATGCACAGATTGACCACCATATGTTTGTCAGACGGCCGTCTGCAATGGTCAGAAGAACCAACACATATACAACAACAAACATACAGATACATATACTCATTCACTCAATCCCATGTGGAAGCTCGGGCTTCCTTTTCGATGCCGTAGATGGCCTCGTGGTGTTCGCGCTGAGGAGGCTGGAATCGACTCGATCGGTTCGTAATGAAGTTACAAGCTCTTAGTTTGGCGCCGTCTTCCCCTCTGCCTTCTTCATCTTCCTCCCCTTCACTCCGATTGAAAGACACTTCACGCGATTCGGGTGCAGAGGTCAAGCGATGTGGGTCTCCAGAGGTTTCCTCTGAACTTGATATTGATTATGAAAAATGATGATGATCATATTTATTTCTTTATTCTTGTGCCATGCACTTTGTGGAAAATTTATAGCAATAGTAATTGTTTTTCAGTTTCTCTATTGAATTGACTTCTGATTGTGATTTATGTTTATGGAGGATCCTTGGGACATCCTCGAGGATTTATGTAAGGGGACAAGTGATTTTTGCTTTTTTTGTTAATTAGTTATTTTATTTTCTGCTTTCAATTAAAATTTTCTTTTTTTGTTCCTTTCAAATTTGTCTTCTTTCTTTTAGATTTCTTATTTTCAGATTTTTCTTCCTTTTTCAGATTTTTTAACATTTTTTCAGGTTTTCTTCACTTTATCGAATTTTCCCTTTCAATCAAATTTTCTTCTTACTTTCGATTTTTCTTCTTCCTCTCACATTTTCTTCTTTCTTCCAGATTTTTCTCTTTCATTTAATTTTCTTCTTTCATTCGAACTTCTTCTTTTTTCTCAATTTCCTCTTTCATAAGCATTTTCTGATTTTTTTTCCAAATTTTATGCATTTCCCTTTTTTGCGAATCGTGACCATGTTAAGGACAACTTTATTAATATTTATTGCGCTGCCCCCTGCCCATCTATACCAACAACAAACCAAAAAAAAAAAAATCCCGCTGCTGAGGATCTTATTTGATCACTGCTTATATTGCAATGAAATTACTTTTATCATCATCGTCATCATCATCATCATTATTTGACTGCAGCGGCGTCCGAAAAAAGCCACAGCCGAAGACGACGAGGATGCTTTATGTTGGCGGCATCTGTTTGTCTTGCTTAACAGTCTGTCTGTCTCATTGTCTGCCTGTCCGCGGCCCAGACGCCGGCAGACGAAGATGCGGCCGCAGTCACAGACGCCAGCGATCGTGAGATTCATTACCAGGGTGGGCTGCCTTTTTACATCTTCCGATATGTCTTTATGTTGCGTGTTTTATGTTTTTTGTTCGTGCACCTTTTCTTATGTCTGTTCGTACTTGTTGTTGCTCTTCGATTCGATCTCAACGAACAAGTGGCCGGCTGACTGGCTGGCATTCATGTCCTTAGGGAATGCAAATAATAATATATGCGCATGCGCACAGACCTGCGCACACGGTATCGCGGCTATCAGTCGATGCGAGCGAGTGTCTCGAATACATGTAATTTGGAAATGAAAGTGAAATCTTAAGGAATCGCAATTTCACGGAGAACACGGGAGTTCCTTCGATTGCCGAATGCGTCAGGGGGGGAAGATTTTCCGATTAGATTTCTGAGGACGATTTTATTTTAATTTTGATTCATATTTTCTGATGTTGATCATTTGTCGTCTCATATTTTATTCAAATATTCTTCTTCAAACTCTTCTTCTTTGTCTTTAAAGAATTATTTGTATACTTCATTCATTCAATAACCTCTATATCTCTTATTTTTCTCTCCTAATTATTTTCTTTCGGCTTGTGCCGTTCTTGCTCCATTCTTAATCCAATCATTCATCAATCGAATGTCTTTTTATTCAACGTGTAAAAAGTCAAAGCAAAACAAAAGACTTAAGACACAAACTCGGAATGAGTTTCGGTAGATGACAAAATCAAACAAACACACAAATACCTTAACGGTAAGAGAACAAACAGACACATGGCTCTCATATACATCAGTTTGTACGGTGAAAGAGGAAAATATTGGTACATCAAATATTTTGAAATTGCTGTTTTGAAAATTCGCAGAGAAAATAAAACTCTAAACAAACGTTGCTCTAAATGTGAGGCAGCAATTGTTGCAATGACAAAAACAACAATAACAACAACAATATTAACAACATGGTAAATAACAAGAAGAAGGGGAAGAATAAAATGACTAAAGCATTTGGCAGCACTGGTGGCGGCAGTTAATTTCATTTGAAGAATGTCATCTTCACTTTAAGTGAAAGATAAATAGTTAAATGCAAGAATTGTGGATGACAACGGACCAACAACAATAATAACAACAGCAAAACCAACAACGGTGAATTACGCCAACAACAACAACAACAAGGGGAGACTTCCTAACAGACTGACTGACCAGCTGTCCGACTCTTCGTCTATCTCTCCGTCTGTCTTTTCATCCGTCTATCGTCTGTCTCACTGACTGTCTGTTCGTCCGTCCTTTCGTTCGTATGTCTGTCTGCGTATTTGAGAGCTGAACACAAACAGTGTTGAATATGAAGCTGACGGCTGAAATAAGTGAAACTGATGATAATTGCGATGACAAGATGATGATGATGAAGTTGACAATTTCTTAAGCGGCCGCATCATGCGTTCACATGTCAAGGATGCGAAAAGGGAGAGCGATCGAGAGACAACGATGTGAATGGATGATGGAATGCAAGGGGATTGCGGGAAAAATCAAATTTCTCAAAACGCACCATAAACTGTGGGAAACTCCTTAAAATCTTGCGATGATCGCTTCTGGGAAGAGAATTCTCAAAAAACACACTTTAGCACTTTTCATGAAATTTCACTTCAATGTCGTTTGAATATTTATATTTACTCTTGAGTTAATTTTTTAATTTGGAAACAATTTGTTTTTAATTTGGAAACATGGCATTCATGTTATTTTGAAATTTTAATATATTTTTTATTTAGAAAAAAATTAATTTGAATTTTTTAAATTATTTTTTTCGAAATCAATGAATATCCTTGAAAATTGTCGGAAAATTCACACCGTTTGAATTGCGTTTTATCCGTTAGAACCGTTCGAGAACTCCGGGCAATTTCACTTTTATTTTAATTGTTCGCGACGGCGACTTCACGGACGTTGGTCGCAAGGCTCTATCTCAAACACTCGAAGTCGCTGTGGCTGGAGTTGTTCACGTTTCCGCCAAAAGCATCCGTTTAAATCAACGTTCGTTCGTTAACTGATTTCGCGCTGTTCCCTCGCATTTCAAGCAACTTGTCGCGGTTTGCGCCGAACAGCGAACAACAACGAACAGCGGACCTCGAACGACGGACAGACAGACGGATGGATGGACGGACGGCGAACGGCGAACGACGTACGACGAAAAACGTAAACGTAAACGCAGCAACGGTTGCCGCCGCTCTTGACCAAAGCAAATCAATAAACAGCCCGTCGGTTGGGCCTCTTCTTCTTCTTCTTAGACGGTACGGCGATGACGACGAAGACGTTGTCTTCATGTTGCGACTGCTGCTATCGTTGTTGTCACTGATATTGTTGTTGTCATTGATTTTGTTGTTGTCACTGATATTGTTGTTGTCACTGATACTGTTATTGTTGTTGTTTCTCGTACGTGTCCGCCGCTCATGCGCAACTGTGGCTGATAATGGAGACTCCTTAACAGCAACAGCAGCAGCAACAAATCTCGTCTTTTGCTGCCGTCTTCACGTCCGGTCGGCCGTGGCTCGCTTTCATGGCAACATGTTGCAGCAACATCTCACTACCAGCAACATCGCAGCATCCCCGCTGTGGACAAATGTTTATTGATTATTGATCTTGCATTCAATGAAACTCACGAATTCATTGATGAATTCAATTTTGTTTACTGTTTGTGCCTGAGTTGATTTTGGCTTCTTCGTTTTTTTGCCTCTCTTACTCGAGACCGATTTTGTGTTTTTTTTCAAACTAGTTTTCTATTTTTGTTTCTCCCCTCCGAACTCCACACACACACACGCAAGTCGGTGATTTTCTCGGATTTGTTGCTTTTAAGGAAGCCCGACAACAAGTTTACGCCCGAAGTCTTTTGTCGGGCAATAAAAGTGCAGAAGTTATTTTTATTGTCTGTTATACTGTGAACGATTAAAATAAATTGTATTCCTAGAGATAGTAATGATGAATCTAATGTATGTCGGTGGTGTTTTTTCGCCAACACGATGTGGGGCGGATCTCCGATGGCGCGCGGTGAAAGTGAAAAGGAACAACGTCCACCGTTGATGTGAGGGGAAATACAACTTTATTTCTCTGTGTCCTTTTACCACCCAACATGTGCGATATTGATGTTTATTTCAAGTGCTTTTTCCCATCAAGTGCTTCTCACACCGCGTCCGAATTCCCTTCCAATGACTCAGTCTATTTACTAGTTTCGCTTTAACGCCGCTCTCTCCGCGTTGTCAGCGAATCGCGGTAATCAATCTGGCGATAACTTCCAATGGCACAATTAAAAACCACTTGCTTTTCGCGCCGGCCCACGCAACCTACGGAGAGAGAGATTGGATGCAGCCGACTTCTGTTAACTTCTTTGACATGGAAATTTCCTGTTCGTCAAAAGCCGTCAGCATTCAGCATCAAATCCGAGAAGCAACTGTCACCTGCCACTTCGGGCCAATTGAAGTCTAAACACCAACGGTAAAGCACTGAGGCGGGCATTTGCCATTGCCATTGCCATTAAAATAAATCAGTCATACCCTTACGAATATTTTGTAACTTTCGTTTTCTGGTTTCGCACTCGACGGCGACTGCGACTGCTGCACGAGGAGGCAACGTGAACAACACAATAACAATGGAAATTTCTAGTTAACGGAGACAGACAAACGAACTGAAAGACAGACAGACGGGAAGTCAGACAGAAAGACAGACAGCCAGACAAGTTGTCGATAACAACAACGATCGGCATCGAGAGTAATAAAGAAAACAAAGTTCTTCATTGCCTAAGGTCAGTGTGTGAGGGGCATGAATTGTTCGGCGACACTAATGCGCCGCACAAATCGATGGAACGCGACGGGGCAGATGAACAGATAGACGGACAAACAGATGGACATACAGACAGATGGACAGACAAACGTTTGAACCGACCAAACCCAAGTCTGCCGACGTCTGTCGCAGACGGCGACCACAAAGAAGATGTTGCCATCGTTGCCGATACCAATGTCGATGTCGATGCTGGTGATGAGTGGAATTTATGTAGCTGTTGTAATTGCGCTCCTCGATACAAAGTGCCAGCGAAAGATATGCTAAAAGCTCACAATTATGTTGTTGTCTGGGTGTGGAAACATATGTTAAATAACTAAAGTGTAATAAAACCCCAGACAGACAGATAGACAGACAGACGCGCCGAAGACAGACAGAAGACCGCAAGCCAATACCATAGACTGAAGGAGCTAATCTGCAAGTGGCCATTGGAATATGCGTGGAATGGAAAATGAGAAAATCAACAGCACACTGAGATTTTTAATGTTCATTATTTGCTCACGCTTTTAGAAAATCTTTTAGTCATGTTTTTTTTTTAATTTTAATAAGTTTTTAATGATTTTTTTCAAAATTAATAATTACAAATTTAAACAATTTTTATTGCGAAATTTACTCATTCTATTTTTATATTTTTGAATGATTATTCTTACTAAATTTATTGAAAACTTTTGAGTAATTTTAATTTTTATAGAATATTTTTGATATTTTGATATATTTTCTTATTTTTACTAAATTTATTCAAAAATTTTGAATACTTTAAATTTTTAAAAATATTTTTGATATATTTTATTAATTTTATTAAATTTAATCTAAAATTTTAAAATAATTAAAATTTTTAGAAAATATTTTACTCCTTTTATTTTGTTAATTTACTTTATTTTTGCGTATTTCTTTATTTATTTTATTAAAATTTTCTCTCATTGAATGTTTCATAAATTAATTCTACATAACTAAATAAATTAAAAATAAAATTAGGTAAGTTCATAGAGGAATTGGGTTCGGTGCTTTGTTCAGATTTGTACAAAATATTTTTTTCTTTTTTAAATTTTTTAATTTATGATCATTTTGGTATATGAAAGAAACATTTTTGTATACTCTCTAGAGTTTCTTAAATAACTGAGATCACTTTTCTCACAGTGCATCGCTCCAACTCCAGCTCGTGCAATGTTTTCAAGTTTCGAATTACACTGAAGATCGCATCGTCTGCTCGAACGAGTGGCGGCGACTTCTTCTGCTGCTACTTGTGCTTCCCACACAATTAGACCCGTTGTCAAACCACGTTCCACATCTACGCCCCAGACCGCGATCTACGACGCAATGGCTCGATAAAGAGTCAACAGCAGACGACAAGTGACAAAACACGGGAGGAGCAGAAGCAACTAGAGCAACAACAACCAGAGCAACAACAAATAAACAACTTAGGCAAAAACATAGACAACAACACAGGGAACACCTCAAGCAAAAACATAGGTAACAAAAAAAAAACAATTCAGTCAACAACACAAGCAACAACAAACAACATCAACAACACAAGCAACAACGAACAACATCAACAAAAACAACAGCAATCAGAGCGATGGCAACAACAAGTTCAAGTAATGCATGCAAATTGATATCAGTTTACAATATAATTTAACTTAACAGCCGGCAAAACATCCTAAAGCGATGAAGTGTCTCCGTCTCGGCGGTTCGTTCCACCTGAGGCCGACTGACTCAGTGACCAACCTGAGACCGATCGATCCGCTATCTGTCCGTCTGTCTGGATGGATGGATGGTGGGGTGGCGGCCTGATGGACAGATCGAAAGGATCGCTAGACTGCTTGGCGGATGGATCCTCGGACAGACAGAAGCCAGAGAAGTGGACACTCAAACGATTCCGCGGAGAGACGGACGATCCCGGACAGACGGACGATCCCGGACAGACGGAAGCCGGACAGGCGAACATTCGGACAGATCGAGCGATCGAGAGCCAAAGTGTCTGGGGCGTCCGACTGTCGACCGATCAATCGATCGATCGTCCGCTGTGTGAGTGACTCGTTCATAGGCGAATCGAATCAAATCGGTGCATATCGATCGATGCAAACAACATATGGAAATGTTAAATCAACAAGACGATGTTGTCGCTTGAACTGAAATCGAACGTTGCTGCTGCTTTTGCTTCTGCTGCTGATCGTGGCTCATGTGATCCGGCCCACATGAGGACCGACGACGTCCGTAATCTCGTTGGGCCGTGTTCGGCGCGGTTTCTCGTTTATCGCATGCGTGTCCAGCGGGTGCTGCGCATGCGTGGTTCGTCGTGTGAAATGCGTGGCGGCGACAACGTCACCAAGAGCAACAGCTGCAGCAGCGCCGCCATCAACGGCAGCAGCAACAGGAGCAAAAAAACAGCAACATGAGCAGCAGAAAAATCATAAAAAACAACAGCAAAAAAAACGTTTGAATGAATAAATTTATTGATTACAAATGCTGCCGTTGACTTGTTTAATATTTTCGAGGATTTATGCGCATCGCTCATGCAAATCTCAATCGACTTTGTCTGTCCGTCTGTCCATCGACATCTGTCCTCCGGCAATAAAATCTCGCATTAGGCGATTAGCTAATTCGAAATGATGATAAATGTGCGATTAACGATCGGTCCAAATTACAGTCGAATCATTCGAAGTCGGCGACGAAGGGAAATCGTGGAAAAATCGATTTTTTTTATATAGTTCTTTATATAGATCAAGTCGACTTTATAGAAGGTAAAAGTGGATTTTTTTTCAATGCAACTGCAAGTGATGATGGAATACAAATGACTTGCGGCGGAAACATGAAACTAGAACCCTTGTGGGGACAGCAACATGTTGCTTTGGTTTGGCCGCAAAAGGCGCGTCTGCTCCGTAGAAAATGAAGACATAAGAAAGTGAGGCGATTTCGAACGCACTTCGAACGCCGGTGGAATATCAAATGCATTTCGTTATTCTCAAGTTTTTGTTTCTTTTCTCTCTCTCTCTCTCGCCGAATCGAGACCCAGAAAACTTTTTCGTCAGTTTGCCAGAATTTCTTTTGATTTCTTTTTGGCGTTGGCGACAACTTTCCATAGAGTTTCTTATTGTTTTTCGATTTGACATGCAGTCGACATTTAACAACAACAACAACAACTATAACAGGCAATAACAACAAAAATAGTAACAAAAACGTGATGAAGAAAATAAAAATGTACAGCAACAAAGAGAAGCATTTTACATACAGCGTCTCGTCAGCGAAATCATAACTTTTTTTTCGTCTCCCCTCAAAATCGGTTCCAAATCCGTCTTCGTCCGTTCGGCGGTTCAGTGAGCCCAATAACAACAACAACAATATCAACAATTTTTACAATTTTTATAGTTATTTTTTTTTATAGTTAACAAAAACAACAACAATGCTAACAACAACATACAACAATTCGTCTCTCGCACACATTTATTATGCAAATTCTCCTAATTGAAATTTGCACCATCGTCCACTTGGAACTTATGTTGCTGTGGTTGTTGTTACTGGAATATATTGTTGTTGTTACTAGAGTTTTTGTTGTTTGTTTCTAATGTTGTTACTGTTGTGGTTAGGTTGTGGTTTTTGTTGTTGTTGGCATTGCTGCCACTTAGCTGATCCATCAACGCGCTTCTGTTCATTTGTCAAATTGTCAATCGCTTGTCATAAGAAAATATTTATTTACTTTACTTTGGAGCAACAACGCACGAATCGGACCGAGTCGACCGGAGTCGTGTGTGGACTCGAGTCGTGGACAAAGCGACGTCCGTCCGTCCGCCAGGCAAATTTGGGAAGAAATGGAAAGTGCTGAAAGTAGTTTTTAGGCGCGTCCCAGTGCTTTGCTAACTTCATTATTTGTCAAACGTGGTCAATGTGGGATGAGGTGGGGTGGAGTTTGGTGTGCGTGTGAAGGGGGCTGGGGAGAATATGTAAATTTCATCATTAAGCCTATGGCCGGAGGGGAAAAGCACCTCGTCAAGTGATTCGACGTTTTGACAAATTAGTCTCATGTGAAACGAAAGACTTGAGATACAAACTCCTCTCAGCCAGTGCTTGTGGGAGGAATTTCTGTGACATTTCTGTGTGATTTCAGACACAAACCCCACTCGATTCACTCGGCGTATGATGAACATTTAATTTTACCATATTATTTAGTCCGACTTTAGTTTCATCGTCCCAAAAATCACTCATCAAACCCGACTTAGAACCAAATCAATGCCTTTTACTCGACTCTTTCTTCGACCGTAGCGATCGATCATCGCAAGTGAAAACAAAACCAGATCAATTGGGAAAATGAAAGAAATAAAAAAGCTGGACGTTGGACACAAGAAAATGAAATGAAATAAAAGTAAATGCACCAAAGACTTGGTGTTGCTTCCAAGAAATGGCGAAATTGCGGGTGTTTGCACGTCTTTTTGGCCCGTCCGGCCGTCATTGGGCTTATATGGATTTCTGGATCTTCCAATCGCTACCATTTAATCTGCCGGCCGGCTTCCACTTTTCTTTGGCCAAATGAAATTGTCGTCAATCGTCTGTATGTGTGTGAGAGAGTGTAGATGTGAGTAGTGACGTTCCAATACCGGTGTGTTGTCGATGCGAGTAGTCAAAAACAAAATTTCAACTAAAAATCGGTGCGAAAAGAAGTAATTTGATTTAAAAGTCGGTATAATCGTACTCGTACTCATTTCACATATACGTACATATACACATGAAAACCTGCACTTTTAGCGCCTCTAGAGACTAAAAGCTGTCGTAATGAATTGTTAACTAACAGTTAACAGTAAAATATTATATTCATTCAAATATTATGTAGATGGTTTTATTTATTTATTTTGTTTGATCCATTCAAAAGTCTAGGAAATCAGCTCAACCTGTTGTTAGTGTTTGAATTTTTGTAATGCATTTTTGTATCAAAATTATAAATAAATAAAAAATTTCAATATATTGTCAATTTAGTCGGTACCGTCAAAATATTTGTAACAAATAGTCGATCCAAAAAATAATCGTTTATCGTGCCATTTACTCGAGTATACGAGTATTTTTACTCGTACTCGGACGAACACTAGATGTGAGTGGTTGGTTGATTCCATGCATGGCTGCGATGTTGGTTGGTTGGATGGATGAATGAATGAATGGATGCGAGTGGCCAGAGCCAGAGTTGTTTATGGTAATGACGCTGCAGTCCTGGTCGGCAGTCCATCAGTGCGTCCTCTAAAGCGCTAGTTCCTCCATAATTAGTCATATTTGTACAACATCCATCGATCGATCGAATGCGGGAGCAGCTTCGCTTCAGCACTGCCTTCTACGGCATCGCTTGAACATGGAGAGCGTCTTCCTTCGTCTTCGACTTCGACTCATACTACGATGGATCATCATCCAAAGTGCACTTTTGCTCAAAATAAATATAGTGGAATAAATTTTTTTACTTTTTCAACTTCCGAAAATATGAATTTTGTCGAATTATATCACGTGTTCTGGATATGGACTTCCTATAAACTGTTTTAGGTTCTTAATTATCGATTTGATATTTTTTAGAAACTTTCACTTTCTTCTCGTTGTCGTCGTGTTTTAAATATCAGCCTTTTATGTCCATCCGCAGTTCCTGTTCGACTTGGCTTCGTCGTCGTCGCTTGGAGACTTTTTCGAACCTTTCCACCGCCGTGGCCGACATGTAAGAATGTCGCGCAGACGATAAATATTTGAACGCATTATGCATTCCGTGCAGCTCCCGATGCGAAGTATAAAAACTATCACCATCGTCTGTTTTCACTCGACTCGAGTCGACTCGACGGGCCAACGACCAATGGGTCAATGGAACGCATTTTAAGGAGCGTTTGATTTCCTAATGTTGTCTGTCACCTCTTCACTACCACCGGGTGTAGTTGGCTTTTATTGTTATTTAAAAGCACGTTGGAGCCGTGGTCAGTCTGCCGAAGGTGCGTCCCATGTTGATTTCCATCATTAACGGCATGCGTTGTATGGTCGGTTGCGGTTGTGGTCGCCATCGGTGGATGCAAAAGAAATTCCGCGCATGCGAAGCATTTAAAATCGTTAGATTTCAGGTTTCTAAACCTAAGACATAGGGCAGAAACACGGCAAAAGGCCACGGCAATAAACTTTCCTGGATGAAACCATCAATAAACTTTAAAATATACTTTCACATTTATTTTCTGCTTCCAAAATATAAAAATAATTCATAATAAAATCTTTAATTTAGTGCCACACTAACGAATATATGTTCCTTATGTAGCCATATTATGTAGCCATATTATTCACTGGTTTCTTCAGAACTAACCATATGATTCTAATAAAATAAAAAATAGGAGAAATTTATATTTTTCAACAATTTTTTATTCTACGCGAAATTGAACTTGAAAATAAATTAATTTACAATAAGCAAAAATTAACACTATTCGTCATCTGAGTCTACATCTTCATCATCATCATTTCTTCTCTTTTTGTCTTGTTCTTTTTTATACAACTCCTGAAATGCCTCGAATTCGACCAACTTCACATGGCAAATTTTTGTCGAGAAAGTCTTATCGGAGGTGTCGGTTATCTGATACAAGCGACTATTTTTCGTCGGTTCATTGGGATCTGACTTCAAGGGACGTGGCTTGAACAAACCCAGACGTTCCTGAAAGATATGACGGCAGCGTATTTCATCGAGAGACTTTGATAGAGCCGCCGACTTCACAATTTCCGGAATATCAATACGCATCCGTTTCGTAATATATTCGAATTTCTCTATGATTCGTTGCTCGGTTTGCTCCATGACGTCCGGTGAGTTCATCAGCAGTTTCCACACATTTTTGTTCGTTCCCACAAAACTCTTGAGGAGTGAAATGTGCTTCAGTAGCCGGTGGCCATCGTCGACATTGAGCAGCTCTGGGTATTTGGTCAGCAGCAGGTGCAACAACTTCTCACCGAACTGACAGCTGCGCCAGTGTTCAAAACTTTGAACAATTTTATTCGGTGGCCGCGATAGGACTTTGGGATTCCCCACCACAATCTGCAGGAAGCTGGATGTCTTCAGGCCATGGTTGACAAAGGTCTCATGGGATCGTCGCCACAGTTCCGGCGATACAGACGCTAGGGTTGGCTTCAATTTGATGGCTTCTTCGATGTGCGACGATTCCAAGGCGTATTCATTCTGTCCACTGGACGCGGCTGCTTGGTGCGAGTTTTTCAACTAAAATTTTGATATTGTACTTCTTTATCAATTAATATTTGATTATTTCATTTCTTACATGTAAAGTTTTGTAAATTCCTCCAAGATTACTGTGTTTAGATAGAAAGAATCGTCGAAACATATTAAATTAAATATAAATAGATTAAAATTTAATAATTAATTTTAATTCACGTTTTATTTACGTCGATCAGCTGTTTATGGACAGCTGTTGATTCAACTGTCAAATAAATAATGTTGCCATACTTAAATAATAAACACAAATTTTATGTTTTTCAAGAAAAAAATACGGCATAAATATATAATTAAAATATATAAATATACATAGTTGTAATTTCTATTTTAATCTATAAAGGGACTAAAATTTATGAGCACATTGGCTTTTTGTTGATTCCATGAAGCCGGGCAGGGTTTGCATGTGAATCGAAAATCGTAGTAAATAATGATAAAATTCGTAGTAGATTTTAAATTCCCGAAGTAGAACTCAAAAATTGTATGGTGAGCATTTTTGCATAACATATCATGTTTGGAATCGAAATGAGTATGAAATATGGCCATAACAAGAAAAAATTTCAATAAACATTACTTTCGAAAAATCTTAGTAGATTATAATTAAAGCGCAGTGAAAAAGATGTTAATATTTCCTTAAAAGTGGAGCAGATCTACTACGATCGTAGTAAAGTCCGAACCCTGGAGCCGGTTCTGAAAGAGAAACAAACATTTTGCACTCAGTCAAATTAATTAACTATTTTTAATCTCTCTCTCCAAAGTCAATAAATAATAGTAAGTAAAGTAATCCAAAACAATTTTATTAGTATTTTAATTAGCTTCGAATAAATAAAATCTAGAAAGGATCGGGTGATGATTCATATAGAATTCTCTGGACGCAGCTGTTGAATCCACTGCGGAGTCCAATATCCAGTGACCTTGGTACAACTGTAGTTCGAGTCAAGTTACCTATATTTGCTTAATTATATTATGAGAGTGCCGTGGGTTTGAGTACAATGTACTCACAGCAGGTGCTTTTGCTTATCAGCACTTGTGGTGATAGAGGCATAGTGGGTTCGATTGCTGCGATATCTTCCTGCGTGAACGAGTCTGTCGAGATTTGATTATAACTGGTTTTCCACTCACAACAGATTCTTCAGACACATTTCACCATGGCACCTTTACGCTGGGGCATCGCATCGGCTGGCAAAATCAGCCACGACTTCTGCGTGGGTCTCAGCACCCTGCCTTTTGACGAGCACCAAATCGTGGCGGTGGCTGCTCGCCAACAGGAGCGCGCGGCGGAATTCGCAAAACTCCATGAAATCCCCAAGGCACTCGGCAGTTACAAGGAATTGGCAGAATCTCCAGATGTCGGTCAGTATCCTGCGAGATCTTCTAACCTGAGTTTATTAATTGCCACTTGTCTTTGCAGATGTCGTCTACATTGGCACGCTTAATCCACAGCACTATGAGGTGAGCATGATGATGTTGGAGCATGGCAAGCACGTCCTCTGCGAGAAGCCGCTCTGCATAAATCGCAAACAAGCCAAGAAACTCATTCAGTACGCGGAATGTAAGAAACTCTTCCTCATGGAAGCCATTTGGTCACGTTTCTTCCCATCTTATCAGTATGTTCGCAAGCAAATCGATACCGGTGTCCTCGGGGACATTCAAGAGGTTGATGCTTGTTTCGGATTCCCATTGACTGAAGTCGACAGAGTTCAGTATGTTATAACACAGTCATATTAAGAAATGCTGGAAACTATCATTTCCCTCGTTACAGAAAGAAGGACTTGGGTGGCGGAGTCGTTTTGGATCTAGGAGTTTACACTATACAGTGCTCTCAGTGGGCTTTCCAAGAGCCACCACAGAAAATCGTAGCCACTGGTGAGTTAAACTCCGAAGGCATTGATATCGATGTCAAGGCTGAATTGCACTACACAGGAGGACGCGTGGCAAAGATAACCTTTACTTCTAAAAAGGAATTGGAGAACAAGGCCACCATCAAGGGAACCAGAGGACAAATCACGGTACAATTAAATTCGCGACTGTTAATGATTCAATAATCCTTATTCCTTACTCTTTAGTTACTCAATTTTTGGTGTCCAACGAAGATCATCGATATCGATGGCAAGGAACGCGAGTGGGTTTTGCCTGAACCAAAGTTGAAGACGAACTTCCCCAATTCCCAGGGACTTCGCTATGAAGCTGAAGGAGTGCGTCAGTGTATCCTGGAAGGAAAACTGCAGAACGATAACGTCAGCCACAATGAGAGCTTGCTCATCGCTCAGATTGAAGACGAAATAAGGAAGCAAATCGGAGTGGTATTCGAGGAAGATAAATAGACATTTATTTAATATACTTGTCGTTAGTTTTAACAGAAATGAGTAAATTCAATTTCTCATTTGTTTTTGTAATGAAAAAATAAAACTTTTTGGAATATTATTTATATTGCATTTATTTCTAAAAATAGATGAACGAGTTGAATTTAACATAAATCAATAAGTTAGTAAGGTCACGAAAAATAGCATGCGAGAAAAGTAACATGAAATAACGAAGCAAAATGTCAAGCGATATTGTTCTTTATTGCTTTGAACTCCAATTACTCTGTACTTTCTCTCTCTAACACTGCGAGAGAAATTCGTGCAGCTTCTGATTATGTTCGCCTGGTGCATCAATCGACTTGCATTAATTTCGAGGTGTGCGATTATTTTTGATTGCATGGGATTTTTATGTCGTTATCAACAACCTCCAAACCTCCTCCCATAGGAGACGGACGACATTTGTGTGGAGAGAAATCGTTCGCTGGCTGATTCTGGTCGCCTGGTGTGATTCCCGTCTATGTGGCCATTTTGTGGCGACCGACGACGACTAACTATGATGATAGTTTTTCACAGATTATTTCCGTTGATAACAACACGACTGACTGCGTTGAGAGCTGGCGCCTTGGAGTGCATTATTGGAAATGGCATGTAATCAGTAGCAAATCTCCCACTGACGCTGGCGCACACAAGATGCAACAAAATCTCCGCTGGGGCATCGCGGCCGCCGGACGCGTCACCCACGACTTCGTCACCGCCCTGGGCACCATCGAGAACTCGCGGCACGTGGTGCACGCCGTCGCCGACGTGGACGGACAGCGGGCGAAGGAGTTCGCCGAACGCCACCGCATCGCCAAGCACTACGACGGCTTTGACGCCCTCGCGCAGGACGCCGCCGTCGACGTCGTCTACGTGGGCACGCTGAATCCCTTCCACTACGCCGTCGTCCGGCTGATGATCGAGCGCGGCAAGAACGTCCTGTGCGAGAAGCCGCTCTGCCTGTGCTACGAGCAGGCGGCGGAGCTCTATCGGCTGGCCAAGGAGAAGCGCGTCTTCCTCATGGAGGGTATGTGGTCGCGCTTCTTTCCCAGCTACGAGCGGCTGCGCGAACTCCTGCTGGCCGGCTGCATCGGCGAGGTGTCCTACATCCAGGTGCAGCACGGCTTCCGGGCGCAACAGGTGGAGCGCATCATGACGCGCAGCCTGGGCGGCTCCATCACCCTGGACATCGGCCTCTACGCCCTGCACCTCGGCCAGTTCGTCTTCGGCAGCCGGCCGGTGAGCGTGAAGGCCAGTGCCAATCTCAACGCGGACGGCGTCGACGTCGAGTGCGAGTTCATCCTGGACTACGGCGACAATCGGAAGCTGGCCGCCTACGTCACGGGCCTGGAGAACGTCGACAGTTGCGCCAAGATTCTGGGCAGCAAAGGTGAAATAAAGGTGGGTCCCCACGAGTTCTCTCCGAAGCGGACGACCGAAGCGTCGGACGAACGAACAATGGGATGCGACGACAGCAACTGGTGCCGAGACCGGGGGTTATCAGTTGCCTTTTGAAGATCAATGCTAACTAATTAATAAACGATGTGTTGATAGCTGGCACATCGTCGGCGACTATGAGCAATTTGTTCTGGATTACATTGCATTCGCAAAACTAAACTTTTCACCCCACAGCTTTCGAACTACTGGTGCTGCACCTCGCTGACCAAGCCGAACAATAACACGGAAACCTGGCCACTGCCCACGGCGAAGGAGGAATTCCATCACACGAACTCCTGCGGCATGCGATACGAAGCGGAGGCGGTGCGCACTTGCATCGAGAAGCGACTCCTGGAATGTCCGGCCTACACGCACGACCAGAGTCTGGAGTTGATACAGATCCAGGACGAGATCCGGCGTCAAATCGGCGTTCGGTTCGACGATGTACTCAGCATGGACTTATGATGATGGGATGGGAATGTGAATGTCGTTAAAGGATAAATAAAAAGAATTGTTTAGTTATTTTTCAATATTATCTTTAATATAATATCCATAGAAATCTTGGTTCATAAAATTCGTCTAGGTGTTGTAATTAATTGTTGCTTGGTTGGTTGGTTGGGGTTTCCTTTTGACTCTTGATAGTTTTGATAGTTTTGACTCGTCCATTTCCTGTTCTATTCTGCTTGGGGGAAACTGCTTTAAATATGTGGTCGCAATGGTCATTGTCCGGATATCAAATCAAAATCTCCGTTATGTACAAGTTTACTTAAAATTAATCTACATTAAATTCTTTAATATATATGTAATATTTATACAATATATTTTGTAAAAACCAGTTATTCATACTTTCCTTGCTAAAATTAATTAATATTTTGTTTACACTTTTTATGATCTTAAATATAAATTCATGAAGTAAGCACATGTATTTAAAAACCAGAAATGAATATGACTTAAATTAAAATAATTGTGATTTAATGCGTTTTATTAAAGACAAACGTAATAACTTACAATAAATTATCTATATAAAAGGAAATGAATATATTTCTATTGCAAACTAAAACACAACATTAGAAATGACTTTAAAATAAATCGTATGATACCGTGTTCTTTAATAACTTATATTGTATTTATGAATCGAAAAGCATTAGTAAAGTGGCGAATTTGCAATCGTTTCAAGATAAATTAAAACAAAAAATTTCAATTAGACTCATAACAACAGAAAGATTAATTAATAACTTCATTTGTCACCTTCTAACCATTAACAATTGACTTAACAGATCGAATATGTCCTCAACAAAAAGTAAAAATGTTCATAAAATTATGTGTTAATAGATATTAAGGGAAGTACAGATGTTGAAATTCAATTTGCTTCCTCTCTGTGAAGCAAATTGAATTTCTGCCTACGAAATCTCGAAATATTTTTAACTAACCAAGAACTTGAAAAGTGATGTTTTGGAACGTTCAAAATATGGGCTTTCTATAAGTTATTTGAATTATCGGTCTAATTGAAGGCTTTTAATATAAAGAGGGGATTTTTTCACATATAAATTATTTTACAAAGTTTTTATTATATATATATATATATAGATTTATACAGATAAAGACAACTTTTCCTCAATGTTCCCTTTACGTCTAGGTTAAGTTAAAAATATTTTCATGGTTTTTTACTTAACGTCTTACACTATTCAAGTCTTCACTTCTTGTTGCACATATAAACTGAGTGGACGAGTGGCACACATTAATTGGTCACTTCCACAGTTGGTTGTTCGACTGGTGTGATAACTGTGTCTCCGGGAAGTGCAGCAGGAGGCGGTTCATTTTGCAGAGGTTTCGTGGGCACACTTCCGTTAAATGCAATATTGGTGGACTTGTTAGCTGTTGGTTCCACCACACCAACGATGGGCGTGGGATTCAGTGGTGATGGAATCTCCTCAAAAGCGAGACAATTCTTGTGCGCATAATCAATAGGAGGCGTATTGATGGAGGCATTCATGGAGTTATCGTTGCTAAGCGCCCTGGATGTATTCTGGCTGCAAAGTACATTAGAAGTATTAGCTGTATGCGTTACAGCCACCAGGGCAGCTGTCGTATTGCGGTTGTGTTGGAGCAAATCGTTAATTTGCGAAAGACGTGAGGAACTGGACACGGGTGAGTTCAAACTAATAAAACTACTGTCATCGAGCGCCGTGGAGCTGGCCCTGATTGTGGTCGATGCGGCGGTTGTTGTTTCTAAAGCGGCACAGTTTGTTAAATACAGCGACGAGGCGACGGTTGTCGTGGCCGTGCCGAAGGGAGGAGCCGAGGGGACAGCACAAGAACTGAAGGTGCTCACGGAGTTTGTGTTGTTCTGGAGATAATTCGAGGAAGAATGGGTGTAGGCAGAGTACGATGTTACCTAAAAGTGATGGAATTTTGAGTGTAAGTTGTGGGTGAATATTGACGACAATTACTTACAGGTGAGGGAATTGCATTCTGCAGCGATGGATAGTTTAATGGAGCATTATATGAAGGTGTAACGGTTGTTATGTTATCATTACCATACGATGGCATCAATTCACCATATGATGGCGTGGCTGTAGCAGCACCTGAGAATAGGCTTGTTTCTAAGCAACTGTCGACTTGATACTGCTGGGTCTGTTGTTGATAAAAATTCTGTGTTGGATCACCCGGGTAGGCGGGAGAAGCGTATCCTGAACTGTAGTTAGACTGAGGTTGCATACTGTAGAAGTTGCTGGTCATTTGATTCAAAGCCGTAGAGGAAGATGTAGAATTGGAACTACTATATCCCAAACTGGAAGAAGGCGTTTTCTGTTGATGCCGGCTCTCCATCTCCAATCGCATAATTGTGTGTATGAAGTGAGTACGGACGCGAGAAGGATTGAATTCCACACGTCCCACTGTATTTCCGCAAGCATCACGCGAGCAGCCACAAGGAAACATTGCGCGATCAACCTATGCAAATAGATCAGAGTTATTTTTGTCATATTGGGGGATTTTAATCTAAATTACCTGACACTTTATCCCAGCTTGACTGCACGCACACGTCTCTGGGTCGCAGAAATCACGGCATGAACATCCGCAAACCTCTCGCGAGTTTCGAATATCACGACACTCAGCTTTTTCGCTGGCATCGATTTTGCGAACGCCAGCCGCTTTAAGCAGCGCTCGTCTCTGCTTGGGCGAAACAGGCTGCAAGAATCCGCTCGACTCCGCATCCAAATCGGAGCCACTTCCCTCGCTCAGATAGTCTTCCTCACTCTCTTCGCTCTCGTCACTGGAAGAGCCACGCGGATTGACTTCCTGCAATTGCTGCCGATGTGCTCTCCTGAGTTCAGCCGCATGTTCGGCCAGTGAGAGTTTCTTTACGGACACGTGTTTAGCTCCCATTCCGAGCGTGCAACCACCTGCGGATGGTACACAACCGAAACCTTGCTGACGTGGAAAATAGTACACTTGCACGCTGTCAAAGTTAATTGAACGCTTTGGTTTCTTTTGTACTGAAGAAACTGCAGACACTGAATCTACAGTGGCCGCATCGAGTGAATCATCTTCAGCCTCCAGGCGCCGCTTTAGATTTGAACGCAAGGGCTTCTTGGAAGATGTGGGACTTGTGATAATAGAGTCAACCGTCGATTTGACTGTCTCGATCTGGCTTGTTATCGTTTCCACTACGGTTGTGGGTTTCATAACTTCTTCGATTGTTTCGGCAACTGTTGGCCTGAGGGTACATGAATTTGTGTTGGTTGGACTGGTGATTGTAGTTTGTAGCGCCGAAGTTTCAGATCCCAATCCAGAATCAGATCCTTCACTACGTAGTTCTTCGGTGGTTTCCTGTGACGATGATTTATCTTGGGGAGTAGAATCCACTTGATCGGTGCTTGATACAGTTGATGATTTCTGAGGCGACATTGAAGGCGAGATTTCGCAGGGATCATTTTGCGTACTTGTCGTTTCCTCGCATTTCATATCGTCTATATTGATCCAGAGTATGTCCCCAGAAGCATCGGCGTTACAATCCAAAGGATTGGAGACTTCGATTATAGCATCATGTTCGATGATCTCATCGATTGCCAATGGATCTTCGGAAATGCCGTCAGAGTTGAGCGATGAATTGAGATCTGGTTCATTGAGCACAATTATTTCGCTATCTAAAAAGATAAAATGAAATTGAACAATTGCAATAGATAAATAAGAGAAAGGGGTTTCTTACTTGGAAAGGCCTTTAGTTCTTGTGGCAAATCCAAGAAAACTGTCTCGTCCTCTCCTTCAGTGATAAATTCTTCGGTTTCCTCCCCCAAACCCTCACTTCCAACAGAACAAAAATCCTCCACCACGTTCTGCAGAGGATCTCGCTGAAAATCTTCCAACTCATTATTAATGGCATGATTCTGATTATGATCATGGTTTTTAATGGATTTCTTTAGGACTGCAGATGTGGTGCCATTCCTAGTTTTACCAATGCTGTTGCTATTAATGGGTTTGCGAAGCATTATACTGCTCTTAATCTGCGTCTCAATGTCGTTCTCGTCAAAACTTTGCAACGTCGCCGAGTCCGCAGTGCTTCGGGCGTTGCTGCAATTGAAGTTGTTGATATTCATTTTTGCTGTTTCTGCAACTTTTACGAAATCTCTTTCAAAATTCTCCTCCGCAACAAACTCTCGTTCACTTTCTTCTGCGACAGCTTCGGGTGCTGCGGCTGCTGTTGCCTTCTTTGATGCTTGCGTTACTTCAGTCTCCGATGTGCTTCCCCCAAACAGAGACGTCCCACTTGCATTCTTTTGTATAAAAGTTATGAAATTCTTAATAGGTCTGAACATTCTACGCACATTCGATATCTGCGTCCGATGATGTTCTAAATTCTCCCTTTCAACTGCCACAGGCAACTGTGCGACAATTGGCAAATGTGATCGGCCACAAGTTGTTGTTTATTCAGCAGCTGCGATAAGAAGTAAACACGACGGAAAACGCCAACTTGCATCTGTAAATGAAGAAAGTTTTGATTTTATTATAAGATTACATTTCGCAATAGAAGATAAGTAATTTTGCATAACAATAGGTAGATAGTCGATAAGTAAAAACTTAAACTATAGACACAATTTGCATTGGGATTTTAATGATAAGTAAATTGTAGAAAATTCTGATTTCTATAGGCTTGTTTGATCTTTGCTTACAAGAAATTCAGCAATTGTGATGCAATGTGAGAGAGGAGGAGAAAATAAATGCATTATTAATTAGAAACATCGACTGAAAGGAAGGCACTTCGAACAGTGGGAAGCGAAAACTGCATGCAACAAGGGTTTAAAGAAAACAAAACGAGTGTGTAACGTCGTCTAGTAGGTGAATAGGGCCCGAGGGAATGAATCAAAGGTGACTTGGGGGAGGAGATGGGATTGCAAACTAATCCGAGATGTACAGTCGAATGCAGAAGTTGATTCGCAGAGCTCTACTGTTCGAAGATTTCAAGAACTACGCTTGTCATATTTGTGCCATAAATACGTTTCTGATAACAACAAGAACAACAGCAATGAGGACGACGACGACGAAGACGGAGGCAACGAGAACAGCAATCTAGTCCTGGACGTCAATGAATACTTTGCACACAATCATAGCAACAACGGCAAGAGACGAGCCCACCAAGTGCAACCAAGGCGGTGCAATAGCAACGAAAGTGGGTGGCGCAAATGAACAGAGGCCATCATTTCAAATGCAATCTAAGGGAGGAGCAAGACCCATGGTTAGAGCAAGTAGGAGCACATTATATATATATGTCGTTGTGAGTAGGCGGTGGGCGGACGGGCGGAGTGCAGATATTCTCGGTGCAGCTGAACTGCAGACTAGGATCAGCTTAGGGCCAGAGCATAACCGCCCGACAGATATGGGGACAATGGACTACGTGGACCGATGCATGTCGTGGGTTGGATTAATGTTGTCATCGACCAGGAATCCGTTGCGAATCGCTTGAGAAGTCAAAGGAAATTGCGTGGTTCGCATGGCTATGACTTTGAAGTGGCCAATTAGAGGCCAAGGAAATTCTCAAGGCAAGGTTCGCGACAATGTCTGAGAATTATGAGTTTCCGAGTGCTTTCTCTTTCCCCAGAAATAGTGTGAGAAGAAGATAATGTGGATAGAAAAATTTGGTTGAAGGCTCTCACTTTTTGGGTTCCTTGGTATCGGTGGCCTGAAGCCGCAAACTCCAGGAAGAAGTTTTGTCTGCGTTTCGATTGCTGCGACTTCTCCTCAAACTCTTGCTGGCTTTCCCTTTGCAACTGATGACTGCACTTGACGCGTTCAGTTTCGATTGGTATTCGATTGTAATTCTATTTTTTGTTTTTTGCAAATAAATTATTATTTAATCAAATTCACTCTGGCACTTCTTCTGGTAGGCGTTGGTGCTCGTCGTCCTTTTCAACGATCGCCTTTGAATGATTGAACTTTTTGCACAACATCCACAAACTCATTAGTTTTGGCAAAATGCAAAAATGAGTTCTTACTAAATATATTATTGCTTTGAAGTTTTAAAATCTTTGTAATTTTCTATTTTTATTGCGTTTTTGAGGCAATTTTACCCCAGGTTCTCCTGTAGCTTCAGTAGAAAAAATTTTCACAATCTACGTTTTCCACAAAATTTTCTGAGCTCTCTGTAGTTTCATTTAGTTCTTTTTTCGCTCAATTTCATGTTTGCACAATTCTTTGTTTATTTGTTCAACGGTTTCTGTAAAAATCGTCTTTCCATTATCAATTAATCTTTTAATATTAAATTATTTACTATTATTTTATCGTTTTTTAATTTCAGTTTTTAACTTTGCTCACTCCGACAGACTCGTCAAATCTAAATTGAATCGAAAAGTTGAAAGACTTTCGCTATCTCGTTCTCTCGCTCGTTCCTGTGCTAGTAAGTTCGGTGCTGCAGTCGTTTTCTTGTCGTTTTTCTCGTTCGCAGCAGTGTTGCCAACAAAAAGTATATGAAGTGGGAAAGAGCCCTATTCCATTCTATAGTTCTATACATATACAATATAATCGTTATTATTTATTATTATATTTTAATTAAGGTAATATCAAAAAGACAGAGAAACGTAAACAACCAAAAATCGCAAAAAATAAAAGTCCAATGGAATCGAATTCGAAAGAAACAGGGTCGCTCAAATCCGAAATTTTCGCCATTTCCAGGGTTGCTTCACGAAATCGGGACCCCCAAAAATCGCTGCGAAATTTTTGTTTGCAAAATGTAACAAAAACTTTTGTCCGAACGGAGCTGGAAAATTTGACGAAAGGAGACTGGAATTGGAGACTGGATTTGACAAACGTACTGGAATTGAACTAAACAAATTTCGCGATTTGGCAGCTCTTCTCCATTCCATACGGTTTCATGGTTCATCGCGGAGCTATTCCACAGAGCTATCGCAGACACCAACCGCTGAGAACAGTTTTCGTTGAATTTCCCCAATCGTGTGCACGAACCACTTGTTGAAACACAACCCGGCGGTTGAACGACATAACGAAGGAAACTGCGCCCGACTTCCGGTCTGACATGTTGAAGACGCAGAATGTTTCGCGCCTTTTCAAGGTTGAAGCCGCTCTTCAATTATTCCAAATGGGCAGATGGCATTGATCTCAATGGAATCTCAGGCGAAAAAAGAGAGAAAAAAGATGCTAATTACGAAGGCGACCCATGCATAATGCATGGACGACGCATGACCGGTGGTCGGAGAGGGAGGGAGGAGGTGACAAGGGTCGGACCGGCGGACTCGACGACCGACGGACGACAAGGTGTTTCTCTTGCCAAATTCAAATTCGTATGCGTAAAATGAGCGGCATTTGTAGTAAAGACATTGCGGAGTGAGGGAGAGAGAGAAGGGTTCAATTGCGAATTTGATTTAAAAGGTGCGTTGACATCGCGCGATTATTGTTGTAGCTGTTGTTGTTGTTGTTGCTTTGCGGAAGAGTTTTCTTCCCGCGTAAATTTATTGTTTTCGTCTACGCGTGAGGCTGTTGACACTTTCAAGGATTTCGGCTGTTGTTTCGAATCTTAATTTATGTTGATTTTTTCCTTCGAAAGAAATATTTAATAGAAAAAAACATAGACTACGTCTCAGATCAATGAACTGCAGGCGTTTGTTTTGATTTGATATGTTTTTTTCTTGGTTTATTTTTGCTTTACATTAAACTCGGGTTTTTCGCGCCAAAATCGATGGAGACGGCGTCCCCGGCTTCGATCACGTCTTAACCCAGTTCTGGCCATCGGAGGACAGCGAGTCAAGTGGCGGACAGACATCGGACGATTCATGGAAGGCTCGATCATAACAAGATATGATTAAAATATGTTCTCGTCATCATCACTACCTTCATCATCACGATCATTATGGCATTAGAAACTTGCTACTGTGTGGCAGCCTCTCTTGAACAAAGGTTAACTTTAATGTTAGTGTGTGGTGAGGTTCTTGTTGGTTTTATTGTTGTTGTTCACAATTTCCGCAATTAAATTTGCGAGCTCACAATTGAAAAATCACTACCGATCATCGATAGACCGATCGCGCGATCGCGCCGCTGGATATTGCGAAAATTTTGACATTTCGGAATCAATAACTGTCTATCGTTCTCGTCTCCGAAGTCTGTCTGTCCATCCGTCTCCCAGCCTGTCTGTCCGTCCCTCCCTCTGCCTGTCTGACATTCGAACTGCGAAGCGTTGGCTGACAGATCAACTTGCGATATCGAATCAGCGGGGGACGCAGCAGGTCGAGCTCAGGTGATGCCGATCGATTGTTCGACAATTGGCAGAAGGACAGAGGGGTGGCAGGAGACATGAGAGAATGAGTAACACCAGTGATCGCGATGAAGTATGGATGGATGGATGACTGGAGGAGGTTCCCGTGACTCGCGGAACCGACCCCCAAAAGAGCCTCCCAGCACTCAAAGGAACTCCTTGTTGTGTCCCATGAGTCAAACTTCAGAGAGAATAATCTAAATGAGAAATTCGTAATAATCAAAAAAGAAAATATATAACATAATCCAATAAAACAATCAAATGATAATAATAATAAAAAAATGTACATAACAAATGTTTGTATGTTAAATTCTAAGTAAATAATGAGAATAAACAAACCGAACTAGTTCGAATGTCCGCAGACAACATGTCTCATAATTCCAGGTGACATGCGAAATATGTAAATATTCAAAACAAGTTATAAATAACTTGCATGAACCCTAAAAAGAGGAAGAAGCGGCAGAAATTTGCGATAAGACCTTTCGGATTGCAGAAAACATTCCATTGATTCGATGAATTTCTACTCAGGAAATAAAAGAAGAAAAAAAAAGAAGCTCATGAGGTGGCAACGCCAGAAAGGCTGCGTCGGTTCAAAGAGGATTTTCCACTTTATTTCATTTGAAACATGACTTTCGAATTAACTTTTTTTTTCTGGTTGATTTTATTCATTTAATTTAATTTTATTTTGTTTTAATTTTTTACTTGTATTTATTTTGTGTGTCTTTTTTGTTATTTTGTGTTTCTTTTTAGTTACTTTGTTTTTCTTTTTATTTATTTTAGATTTATTTTCGTTTATTTCTATTTGACTACATTATGGTTTTATTTTCTTCCCCTTCTTTTTTCTGTCGATTTGAAGTGCAAAATGTTTGCACTTGGGGTTCAAGTACAGGTTACGGCGTTGCCAAACGTCAACAATAACAACAACAGGAACAACAATAACAACAGAGACTGCGACCAGACGACGGCAACATTTCGGCTTCTGTTGCTGCCGCTGCTGTTGCGGCAACATTTTGAACTCAGTTGACAAAATTAAAGATCGGCGGTCGATGATAAAACGCCGTGTGTTTCAACAGACACCGACCGACAATCGACAACAGACGGACAGAAGGACAGACAGACATATTGAGGGACAGACAGACAGACAGAGGGAGGGACATACAAATAGACGCGCCGCCAAGCGACGAGTGTCGGAAGCGTTGTTTTGCAAGACACCTCATTCTGACGTCCCTCCTGCCTTCGATTTGTGTGATTTTTATTTTTGGTTTCGCTTTTGGTTTTAAGGTTGGGTCGCGTTGAGAAGGTGCACAAAGGGTTCCTTGGCTTTTGTTGTTGTTGATGCCATTCTTCTTGTTGTTGTTATTGGAGTTGTTGTTGTGTCTGTGTTGTCGATTTCACTACTCAAGGGTCGAATGCAGAGGCAGAGAATCAATTTTCGAAAATCTTCGTTGGGAAAACAATTTGAATATTTATTGGGATCGCGGAACGCGTTTGGCATTTGTGAATGAGGAGGTGGCGACAACGACGATGACGACGATGGTGGATCGATGGTGGGTTGGATCGATGAATCGATGGATTGATGAATGGGTGGAAGGAGTGAAATAGGGGAAGGCGATTGATGTGAGTTAAAGGAGCAGAAAGAAAGGAGAGAGAGGATGATGAAAAGAAGGAGAAAGAAAAGTAGTTGAGTGGAAAGCAGGAGATTAAATGAAGAAATATGGATCATAAATAATGAAATAATAAAAATCAACAATATCGCAAAATATCACCATGAATGGATGCCTCTAAATCTGGCGCCAAACAACATCATGTCAGCCAGTAAAACAACAGCAACAAAAACTCCGATGACAATCAGTAGATTATGGGCGACAACAACAGCAACAACAATAATGTGAATATGCAATTAAATTCGTGTCGATGCAGACACGATGTAAAGGAAAAGAGAGAGAGAGGGGCAGAGAAGGAGGAGACTTCGCGCATGCGCATTATTATGACATTATAAACGAGCAGAGACAACACCCAACAACATCAATAATAATAGCTCAAACAACAACAAAAACATTAAAAACAGCAAAAAAAAAAAAACATCAAAGATATAATGACAAAAACATTAAAAAACAATAACAAAATAACAATAATAAAAACAACCATCATATTATCATGAACTACAATAACAATTATGGCATCAATAACAACTACAATAACATTAACAATAATAACAACAACATATGGTAGAAATTGGAAAAAACCATTGTGGAAAATGAAGGCTATAAAAACAACAAAAATAATAATAACACCAGTAACAAAAACAATACCAAACAACATATCAAAAGTAATAATAAAAACACCAATAAAAACTAACAAAAATCATAGTAAAAATAATAGCAAAAAAACCATAAGAAAAATAATTAGAAAAACAAAAGCACTTCATAAAAAACATGAAAATAAAGCCAATAACAAAAACCAATATCCTCATCACCACCACCAAGTTAACAACGACAACAACATAAGCCGCTGTGACCCGAACCCAAGACGAATGACAGCCGACTGTCAACTCCTCCGCGCGATTCGTTTGTTGCACCCGAGGTTTTCATTACGAGAGCACGAGTGTCGCGAGATGGCGCCGCCGACTGCGACTGATTGACTGACTGAGTGCGAGTGAGACAGACAGAGTGGGGCCGGGAGGTGGTGCCACCTCAGCATATAAAAAATGGAGCCGCGCACATGCGTCCAAAGTCCAATCGGCAAGAAAGCTACAGCCGGCCGACGATGAGTCACCCGAGTGTCTGGAGCTTTCGGCAGGAGACAAGCAACGATTGCAACGGACACCAGAGATGCCAGATCTATCCGGTTCCGTTAGGGAAAAAGTCTGGGAAAAATTGGTATTACTGAAAATTATTTTTTTCATTTAAACATAAAGTAGTTTTAGTAATTCTCAATTGATTTTTTCATTAGAAAATACATCGATTTAATTTTTCTCTTTAAATTGATAAAAATAATTGAGTTGAAAAATAAAATTAAATAAAAATGAAGTAAATCATACAAAATTTTTAAATGTTCATTTTATATCAACTTTATTTTTTATAAAAATTTCTAATCCTCGATAAAATTTTCAATGGGAAAATATATTTTATTTTCTCCTTGAATTGATCACAAGTGACTTTTTCGCATGTGGCAACGCTCTTCTGTCTGGCGTTGCACTTGGTGCTCGTCGCCCACGCGCTTCTGGCTTGCACCGCCCCCTCTACCGCCCCTTGGCGCAGCCCCTTCCGACATCGTCGCCGCCGAAAGAATCGAACTAATTTATGAATTCAAAGTTTATGCACAGAATAATTATTCAAAAAGTGATTTTCTACAGCCGCCGTCCGACCACAACGACTACGTCGATGGCGACGGCGACGCATGCGCAGACGCCGCTGCTGAAGTCCACGTCGCTGCCACCACTCAATGGACGCGTTGACGGTCGAGTCGAAAAGCGAGAATATTTATTTGCATCCGCGAACTGCGGTCGCCTGCTGTCCCTCCTCCGCTGCTCCGAGCGACATCAGCAACAAAAACAACACCTTGCGACCAACAACAGAAAAAGAACCCAAAGCAACAACAACAACAGAACATCAAGAGACAACAACAATATTATCAAGCGACAACGACACCAAACGACGACGACAGCGACGCTGGTGACGACGATTGCGACGAGAAAGAGAACTTGTTGCAGAAGTTGGAGACGATGGGATGGAGGATGGAGATGAAGAGGTGGAAGGTGAGAGGTGAGAGGGGGGAGGCCAAGAGGCAACAATGGAGGTGCCAACGAGGGGATGGTTGGGGGTTGGTTGAGCTTTGGCAAGGGGTCCGCCGGCGGTGGTTCTGTAAGCGCCAGCGTCAATTGATTAATTTATGAAGCACATTTTTTGGGTGCCGTTCAGTGCGACAACATTGTTGTTGGTGGTGATGTTGTTCTTGTTGTTGTTATTATTGTTATTACTGTCGCATTTGATGTTGTTGTTATGACTGTTGCATTTGGTGTTGTTATTATTGTCGTATGTATTTGTTGTAGCATTTGTTGTTCTTGTTGTCATTGCAGTTGGAGCCTTTACAAACATTTTATGAAGAAAAGTTCATTGGGTCCGCGGTGATCATTAAATAAAGCATCGAGGGCATCGACAGGCACAAAGACGGACAGACAGACAGACAAAAAGACAGACAGACAAAAGGACAGAAACAGACTTTTAAAGAACCGCAACAACAACAACCAAAGCAATTATGGCGCGAAACCTGGTTCGATCGATCGATGGCTTCGATCGACCACGATCACAACAAAGACCACGACAACACCATGGCCCGTGGCCCGTGCGACACGGACCAACAACGAAGGTGTGGGAGTGGAATCGCCTTAAATTGATATTCGAAGATGTCGAACAAGTGTTTGCAGAGGTTTTCGGGCGACGGGAGGTTGAGGGGGAGGGGGAGGAGGAAGGGGGAGTGTCCGAAGGAGGGACGACGGATCATAGGGGTTGGGTCGAAGGTGTGAAGTCGCTTGGGGCGCATCCGGTGGAGGGTTGAGAGATTGTGATGGAGAATAATCTATCTGATGGAAGACATGATAACAAAGATGATAAAGTGAAATAATATGAGGAGAGAAGGTGGATGAGAAAAACGGAATGACACAAAAGAAAAACCGCAATAAAAAACAAAAATCATCAAATAAAAGTAGAAAAAGGGTAAAAAAGAGAAAAGGAGGGAAACGATATAAGATAAAGGGAAAATAAAAAAGGGCAAAGGATAAATTAATTATAATGAGCCAATATTATAAATATATATAAATTTTGTATATCTTAACACTATTAAAACGTTGTTATTTGTGATTTAATGATTATTATAATTATTATTTATTTGATTATTATGATATTTATAATTGTAATCGCCAGAAGGTCATTATTGTAATTTCTTTTAAAATTAGATTTTAATTTTAATTCATGTATGTAAACAAATAAAAATAAATAGTTTCAGAAAGTAAACCAGAAATAAACCAGGCGCCAAGATTTCCTACAGACTGAATAATAACAAATAATATAAGGCATTTAAGCCGCAATCGCAAGGTAATAAAAACGTTAACAATTCAGTTTTAACAATCAACTTACCACACTTCCTTCTTCTTTCTCTCCTCGCCGGCGATTGTTGCTTATTATGAGCAACCGATGATGGTTTGTGAGGAAAGGAGGTGAGGGAACAGAAGGAAGTGGCAAAAAGTTGCAGCATCCAGGTGTTAAAACAACTCGCTGCCGAAAACCACCATCAGCAACAACACCATCAATAACAGCAACAACACCATCAGGAACAACAACAATGTAAAAAACAACAATGCAACCGCATCAACAACAATATCAAAAGCAACTACTTCCACGATAGAGAGAGAGAGAGGGAGAAAAATTCGACAACACGATCAACCAACAACCGAAGCAAACGAGTAACGTGAGATTTTGATGAATGATCCTGACGTGGTGAAACGCCAGCTAAAAACGCTGTAATAACAGAAGTTTGTAACGATAATGGACCATAAGTAGTCGAGGAGGCTGCCGTTTGTGGATCGGAATAGATCAGACCAGGCCAGGACAGCGGGCTTAAGACAGTAGGCTCTAGACAACTAGCCACAGAGACCAGGAGTTCAAATGCAGTTGGATTGTGCGGAGGATCATGTGGCGGTAGTTAAGAAGCCGCCAACGATTTATGGGGTGATGAGAAGGAGAAACAGCAGGATACAGACCAAGGATACTCTAGAAGGAGGGAGATTTGTCTATGGAGCAAAGATTTATATGATTGAAATATAAATGTTTATACTAAATAAATAAATTTAAATTTAATTGGTTAAATTTGCATAGTTTTTTTAAAATTATCTCATGCTCATCATTAAATGATTTTAGCACCATTCTGATTATAGTCATTTAAATTCCTTTATTTAAACCAGTCAACAAGTTTCCTATACGTAAGTAAAGAATTATCAGAACCTGTCGCAGATAATTTTATTACGAGTTTTTCTTAAATTCCTTATTTCACTATCTCCCCTAATCATTATTGTTACAATTAAACACTTAACTCCAGTATCAGTATCGCCATCTGTTTATCATCGCTATCAATCTACCATCATTCTCCCTATCATCAGTGTTCCTATTTAAGTCCATGATCACAGCACCATCCCGAACATTACGATCATCACTCTTTTACACGCTAACTTCACGGTACATCACTATTGCGAATACCGCAATCATCTGTGTGCTTAGTCGACGGTCATCAGTATCTGTAATTTTGTGATCATCTTCTATCCTAACTCTATCGTGATCACTATCCTTATGTCTAAGATCATCACTATCCCTAACGCTACGATCATCTCTATACCTATTTCCACGATTATCTTTATAGCTATTTCCACGATCATCACTATCCTTAACTCCACTTTCATCTCCTTACTCCTTAACTCCACTTTCATCTCTCCACCCAACTCCACGATCTGTGATCTCTTCGCTTCTCATGTGTTTGTGTTACACATAATTTTCACGTTACCGAGTTTCGTTTATTTTTGGACGTTTTTATTATTTTTTATTTTTGTTCTTATTTTTGTAGCGATTGTTGTTGTTCCTGTGGTAGTTGTTTTTGTTCCTTTGGTAGTTGTTGTTGTTAGGAGACTCGTTGCACAATGCTCAACCTTCCGAGCGATGGAAGAACATGAAAGCCATTAGGAAATTTGCTATAAAGTAGCCTTTGGATGGGCTGCTGTGATTGAGCATCACGTACGTTGGGGTCCAAACGATCCAACCGATCGTTTGATCGCCGTGGCGCACACATTTTACAAACTCCATCGAACGAACGATGCGATGCGATACGGGGCCGTGCGAGTGCTCTTAAGACCGTGCAGAGGGATTCAATTACAAAACAATTTTGTAAATTTGTGCAGTCAATGAGTCAATTGATTAGGAACAGGTTCTTTGGGCAGTGGCGGTTGCCGGGCAAAAGTTCGCACGATCGGGTGAGTTCAAATTTCCGGAAGGATTTTGTGCAACCGTCACTGTGCGCGCGAACGATGTGGCACCACCCCAACCTCTGATCGCCATCGAACGCAAAGCGATCGCATTTTACACACGAAGAATGGGCGATCGATCGGCGACCGTCGATCGATCCATCGATTGGCGTACAAACATAGGTATTACCATTCAAATAGCCATCAACATTCATAAGGATTAGTTACATCGATCGTGTCGTGTCGTGTCGATCGGTGAAAAGTGAGCTCGCCTGCCGTACATTCACCAACATAAAATTTCAATTATCCAACGGCTATAAAAGCCAATGAGAATAAAAAAACAACAACCACTAACAAACCTAGCAACCAACTACCAACATCCACCACAAAAGCAACGAGGACGATGATGACGATGAGGATGGTGGAGCTCAGCGTGGAGAAATGATCGCACGGATCGCTTGGCGGACTCGTCGTCGGATGGCGATCGTTAAAGAGGTGTTAAACGAAATGAAAGTGATTTTATTGCGATTAATGTTTCAATAATCGATTTTATATTGCTAGAGAAGCAGCAAAAGCAACACCAACAACAACAGCAGCATCAGCAAAAGCAACAGCAGCAGGAGCAACAACAACAGAAGCAGATGGTGTGTACTATTTACAACTACAACGATTACGTAGTACCATCAACGAGATTCTGCTGCAAAGTGCATGCCGTACAAATTTGAATGCCATGATCGACAGTGGGACAAAATATCGCTCTGGCGGTATTTTCAACATCAATAGATTAGAATTTTCCAACTGAGATCAATCGATCGATGAATTTGTTCTACCGTGCGATCTTTACAAGAAGTTGCTTTCTCGGTCCGGGAAGGTGTTGGATTTTGCACTTCATCGTCACCATCAGCTGGGTCGGGTTGGGAGAAGTTGTTGTGGAAGCGAGCACGGAATTTGGTATTTTATGTCCGTGCCATAAGTTCCATCCGAAAGTATGGGATTCTCTTGCTCTGGCTTCTCCGGTCTACTGCAAACAACAACATGAACTTCAATAATTTTAATTGCGGACGTTTAGCGAGTGTTACCGATATTTGCCATGGTTCGATGGTCGATGGCGAAGGAACATTAGCACGATTTTGTAATCAACGGTAAAGTGCGTGTTCTCAACGGGTGGAAGGGGAGATTTTACGAGAGGTGCTTTTAGAGAGGGACAAAGAGTGATCTTAGTGGCTTTTAGAGAGACATGGTAAGGACTTTAAGAGGATTAGAGAGGGAGGATTTAGTGGTTACGATGTGTATTTTGTGTTTCAGTTTTATTGAAATGGCTTTGGCAGTGAAATGGAATTGGTGTGGAGGATTTCGATCCATGGTATTTAAAGACTTGGTACCGTCGATAGTCGGAGGTGAAAAGGGAAAAAGGACAAACAAGATTTTGAGCTTTTAAAGGAGAATAAATGAGATGGTGAGATATATAAGAAAGTAATAATTTCTGGTTATGATATAAAAATATTTTAATATGCGGAAAATTATAATATGCTATACTAACGTTTATTTGGGTTATCAGTTATTAATGCATGGACTTTTTATTATGATCAGAATTGTTTTATATTTTGTTTTAACTCTAATGTATTTTTATATTTTAACCATTTTAATTCAATTTGATTTCTGATTTAATAAAGCCAATTTCCTTGAATTCAAATTGATTAAAATAACTTCACCAACTGAGTGGAGAAACAATGTTGGACATGACTATGGATAGAGAAATACCACATACCGATAATGCATAAATAATTCCGAAGAATAATAATAAATTGAAGCTCGCAACGCGACCGCAGCGACGGAGGCAATTTTCGAACACCTACGACCTAATTTAAAGTAATCTCTCGAAAAAATCGAACACAGTTGCGGACCCAACCTTCAACTTCCGTGGACTGTGGCGATGAGAGTGAGACAGAGATAGAGGGAGAAAGAGAGGGGGTGAGCGCCAGAGACACGGGCACCAAGTGTTACTCTAATTGTCGGCTACTTGTGCGATTACATCCAATTTAACCCACAACCGAAAGAACAAGAAATCACAATCGCAACCACTAAAGAACCTCAAAGAATCGCAACAACAATCAAGACAACCTCAGTAGTAACCGTACAAATCGTAACAACTACAACTTTTCGAACAACAATAACAATAATGACAATAACAACAACAACAACAAGCATTACCAGCATTACAATCGTAACAACACCACAAGCACCTTAACAACACCATAAACACTAGAAACATTTACCGAAATTTAATCGCCAAATTGCGATCTCATTATTCCGTGCGTTTAATCATTTTCGTTGTTTGCGATTTCGCGGGCATTTTCTGCGATTTATTCTCGCATTGCGAGAAATAGCAACAATATTGAGGTAACAACAAGAACAACAACAACAAAAATAACAATGACTTCTAATGCCAATTGCAGTCGCAATTTTCGGCCAATTTCTATGCGAGTAACGTATGCAAAAAAAAAAAAAAATATGTACAAAAAAAAACCAAACAACAATGGAAAAATATCGGAAGGAGAAAAATTAAAAATTTTCCCAATCATACGCGAGCCGTGAGGAAAACGCCCTCTTCGGGCGATCGAAGGAGGTGGAGGCAATCGCCACATTCACATCTCGGTGGAGAACAAATGAAGAAAAAAAATGAAATAAAATAAAATAGGTGGCAGCGCCACCATCACCAACGGTGGCTGACGAAGGAAAATGCGAGGAAAATTGTCAGTCGGCAACATTTATTGGCGATCGCCATACGAGTCCAAACGATGGATAGACTGAGGGACAGACAGACAGAGGGACAGACAGATAGATGGACAGACAGTAAGATAGACAGACAGATAGATAGTCGGACAATTGGCCAACCGAGAACCGACAAACGACTGGCCGGCCGGCATGCAAAAGGTTAAAGGTTCTTGCGGCAGGCTCCACTCACCACCCACCGAACCTTCGCCTGTTGATCGAGGGACGTTGGGGGTGAGGGGTCGTTGTTGTTGTTATGTTTATTGTTGTTGTTGTCTGACGGTGGCCGGTCCATCAAGGTTGAACTAGTTATGTCCAAATCAGGGTGTTGCTCGATTGCCTCACTTTGCGGCGCTCCACCTTCACATTGGCCACCGCCTCGACACCGGCCAGAGAACGAACACCGAGAAACCGACGACCATCGACTTCCACCGACCGCTGAACCACAAACGAGCGAACCATCGACCACTGATCATGGACCACAACCGACTTCCACCGAACCTTCAGAACACCAGAACGAACCGTCGAATCGCCAACCGATCGCCGTCGATTCGATGCGATCGATTGCTCGAGTCGAAGTCGTTGTCGATGGTGTTGTTGTTGGCGTCTCGATGGCGTTGCCGCCACAGTCGTTGTCGGTGTCGATGGCGTTACCAGAGTCGGTGGCGGAAGCGTTGCAGGTCGGGTTCTTGGGAGCTGTTCGATCGGTCGGTCGGTCGATCGCTGGCCACTCGTTAACGTGATAATAAAGTGCAAATAATACACCTCGCCTTGGTGCTGGGGCCGACCGGTGGGCAGTGGGCCACGGAGGGACGAAGGATCGATGAAGTAATAGGGAGAGTGAAAGAGAAACAGAGAGACAGAGAGCGAGAGAAACAATTGGACCAGGTGAGAGATGGACAACCAAACACTGGGCAACACACAAAGGGAGAGACAGACACTTAGAGGAACAGATCGACCGGTGACTCGGACAGACAGTTGGACAATTGAACTGCGAGTTCGGACGCGATCGGCTCGGATTGCATTGGGTCGTTTCGGTATGGTTTTGCATGGTTTGGTCTTGTCTTGTCGGGCTTTGCCTAGGTTCGGCGCGATCTTGTTCCATGCACGGTACCGCACGATACACCACGATACGCCGCCGCCGTTCATTATCTTGATGGAAATGCACCTGACTCTTGTGGTATTTGCACGATTTGCACATGAGTTGTTAGATTCGGCGGTTGTTTAATTCGGCAATTGCGACAGGGTTGCCGGGTCAACGTGAATAAAAAAAAATGTTAGTTGGTACAATATTCAAAAATGTTACCTTTCAGATACTATTTATTTGAAGGCGAGGATCAAAGGTTCTCTATAATGAATTTTTATATTGTTAAAATTGTCATAAGAAAATTGTCGAATTTTTGTAGTTTTTGTAATTTTCATAAAGTTTATAATATCATTTAAACTTATTCTCATGGTTGCAGAATGTTATTCATATGAAACTATTTATTTGGGGAATTTAATATAAAGAATGTAGATTAGGAATCTTTTATATTTTCTTATAATTTAAAATTTAATTACAAATTTTTCAAATTTTTGTAATTTTCCTAATATTCAAATCCTCATATAATCCCTATATTCTGATGATTTTCTATGTTTTAAATTTAAAACATTATTTTAATTGTTGTTGTATTGTTTTCACTCCTCCCACTATTTTCTCAAAAAATTCTAATATTAATATTATAATACTAATATGCTTCAAACCTGAGTTTCATTAGAAGAAACCTCGTGTGAATTTTTCCCCAGCTTTTGGCAACCCTGCTCATTTGAGATTCTGATTTTCACGACTTTAAAAATAACTCTCATTTTACACCGTGCAAATCCAAGGAATATTTAAACAAAATATAAAGAGAGAGACAGACAGCGCGAGAGGGGGAGAAGAGAAGAAAATGGTGTAATTTAGCTGTTGTCTTCAATTTACAAGCTGTGCTCACTTTGTTGCAGATATTTCTTAGTCCTGCTATTGTTGTAATTGTTGTTGTTATTTTTTATTGTTGTTGCTATTGGCATTGTTGTGGAGGTACTGGTGAATTTTTTTATTTTGTTGTTGTTATTGTTATTCCTAGCTGCTGATGTTGCCGCAATTACATGGCAAACAATTTTTACCTTTAGCCTCAAGTTCAAATTTCAAAATCAAAGCATTTCCAGCAGTTGTGAAGAAATGCTATGGTTGTTGTTGTTGTTGTTGCTGCCCGTGGATGGTTGGCAACAAAATTCTCCCATGCCTCGGTAACAGGTTGCCTTTGTGAGGTGGGGGAGGGTGGTGGTTGGGGGGATGTGGGCGAGGGGGTGGAACCTGTTGCCAGCCGGCCGGTCCATCACTCACTGGGGCTTCACGTTTCCGCCAACGATAACTTGCACCTTGCAGCATTTAGCGTTAAAGATTTCTGCGATTTCGCAAAATGCCAGACAACAAAAGCAATAACAACAACATTAATAAGCAGCAACAATAACAACAACCATCTCAAATAGCAACAAAAAGGACTCGAGAGAAAAAAATCATGAGAACAAAACGAAAACGAAAAAGGATTTCGCAACCGACGACGAGTTTCTGTGTCTGTCCTGGTTGATGTCTGTCTGTCTGTTGGTATGTCTATCTATCTGTTGGTGTGTTTGTCCGTTCATCTGTCTGTCTGTTCGTCTGTCTGTTGGTTCGGTTGTCTGTCTCTCGGTCTCTCGGTGTAGCTGTCTATCTGCACCCTAGTCGCTCCATCCATCCATCTTTTGCTGCCTTTCTGACGTCCGTCCTTCGGCGGAGGATTGAGTGACTGCTGCAAGTGAGTGAGCGATTGAATTAAGGACTCTCCCCCCATGCCGTCTGCCCTTCCTCTGTCTTCTCTGCTCCTTCTTCTCTCTTCCCCGATCCTCGCACACTTATCGCGTTCACGGATGGCGAAAATTGGGCGCCCGCCTGACGCGCAACCTTGATCGTTGGTGTGAGTTGTGGTGGCAATTATTATTGCTGTTGTTGTTGCTGATCGTGTTTTTATTGTTGTCGATCATGTTGTTATTATTGTTGTTGATCGTGTTGTTGTTCTCACCGATCGTATTGTTTTTGTGGTAACTACTGTGCGATTTGGTGTAATTTGCGAGCTGATTTTCAACCAACCGTCGATCCTCGCCTCACCTCACCATCGAAAGGTGTTGGAAAAATTCCCAGGCTCCGGTGTATTGTGGTTTTTTTGTGGTTGTGGAAAATCAGGAAAACGAGGGAGGTGAGGGGAGAATTTTTATGGAGCGGTGGAGAACGCCAACGGAAGAGCATAACATATATGGGTATGTTAAAAAAGTACTTAGGTTGATATGGATTATTAAATTAATAAATTATTTTTAGTTAGAGAATTAACAATTTTTGACTCTAAAGTTTCAATTAAAATACAAAAAATTCCTGTCGAAAATATTATTTCCCACAAAATAAAACTATTCTCGAAATTCCCCTCTTAAAACTTGACTTGAATCAATTCACCTTTCTATCACCACGATTCCAACAGGAAATTTTCATTTCCACCTCGTGTGAACCTCCTATTCCTATTCGAATTTTTCAACCCCTGATTAGTGAAATTTCCTGCAGAGGGTAGCAACATAATTCGAAATGTTGCCTGGGGATGGTGACGAAGAGGAAACGCAGACGAAGTGGAAACAGAGGTGAAGATGGGATGGAGAGGAAACACAAAAAACTACCACTCGAGTCCACGGTGCGAGCGTTCAAGTCGCCAGACATCAGAGGGCGATGGCCGAGGGTGTGCAGGTCCTTCAGGCGCAGGAGCAGGACAGACCGGGGCAAGACAGGGTAGAGTAAAACATGGTAAAGCCGGAGGACAGGGCTACCATGCGTCCGAGGGTGGGCTGATTTAATTGGCGCCTCTCGATGCCGCGATAAAATGTGTCCCTGAAATCAAAACGAAAAAGCATCCTTGCGACCAGGAGCCCAGAACGAGCAGCAGCAGTCACTTCCGGTTGCGGCGTCAACACATTCGATGGAGATGACGCAGATATTGCAAACGTTGACGGGGATGAAAAGTGAAGGGATGAAACTGGATGCGAATGAGATTGGCGCAAAGTCAAGGCACAGGACGAGCTGTGGTGGTGGAAAACAAGGTCACCGAGTGTCCTTGTTGCAGGTTGCGCGTGTCGTGATAAGAGCCGAACACTCAGCGACGAGTGGCGCCAAAATAACAGGAGAGAGAGAAACCGAGATTGAGTTCGAGAGCGACAACACAGGGGATGCTGCAATGTGAGAGAACTATGATAAGGATACGTTAGTGGAGCAGGGTTCAAACTGCGAATGTTTACTACTAAATTCACTACCTTTTCACAAAATTCTGAATCGATTAAATGGATTAAAATTGCTAAAAATGTGCTTACTTACAAAAATTTAATACAAAATTTATTTGTTTACCAAGTTTTTATAAATAAACCAAAAATAAGAAATTTAATTTAAAATTGTAATATAGTATAAAAATATAAAATACAATTTTAAAAAAATATTTGTATAATTTTTTTTTTTCAAAAAAATTAGACGAATATGGTTAAAAAATATTTATGATCGTTATATCGATAAACTATGGAAATAAGTATGTTTTCTTAAAAATAAATTGTCTTTAAAAACAATTTTTTTTCTAATTTACAAAAAATATATAATAAAATTTTTTATTATATTAGATTTTTTAAAAAATATTTTTGTTTTCCTGAAAAATATTTTTTTTATTAAAAAGGTTTAAAGGTGTGATCCACAAAAATTTTTAACAAATATTTTTATTTAAAATTAATTTTAATTTTACGATTAATATTATTTTCATATCTTTAATTTAAGATTCAATTTAAATTTTCTACTGTTTGTCGTTTAGTATGATATCAGAATTCCTTTGACCAAACCCTGATATTGGTAAGGGATGCGAGAGGGAGAGAGAGCCCGAGTGGTTGGGTGGTGAAAGTGCAGTGATGCAGGTGGAGGGTTGGAAATAGTACGAAAACTGCGCAGTAGCCACGCCGAGCACGAAGCACAGCCAAAAGTGGGACGAGAAGTCAAACGAACGATAGAGCTTGCGATTAAAACGGAGAGAACGAATGAGAGATAAAGAGCGAGAGTGCGCTCTCTTGGCACATGCTGAGCGCCTGTTCGACGAAGGCGCCAAAAATCGAAATTTTTACTTGGCAGAAGTCTGTCGCTAACGTTGTGTGCGTGCGTGGGAGCGAGAAAGTGTGAGTGTGATCTGAGTGGAAGTGAGGGAAGTGAGTGTGTGTGTGTGCGAGACAAGTGAGAGCAGGATACTTAAGTGCTCCAAAGCACACTCCAACCACCACCTTCACCGGCGCCGGTGGGGGAGGGAGGACGTTAAGAACCCAAAGCTTATCGCGTTAAACGGAACATAAGCTAAGCATTTATTTACCTCATCCTCAGCCAACCTCCCTCCCACCACCACCCACACATCCTCGCAATTGAGCCTCAAATGTGATCCTGTGAAACACGGATAATCCTTTGTTTAGCAGCGGATTTTTCACTCAAGCTCCTTAGTGAAGATTTCTCTTCTCAATTCGAACAGGAGCGCAGGACGCATGAGTTGGCATGAGTGATGCCAGCGACGAATATCAAAGTGAACAACAACAACAACAACAACAGTGAGGAAGAGGAGAAAAAACCGTAAATCCTCATCGGCCATGCGTTAACATATTTGGTAGAATTTTTTTGCTGTTGCTGCTGATTCTGCTTCTTCTTCTTCACTACCGTTATCACTCGTATCCTGTATCCTGCAAATCCTGGATATGCCGCCTTTCATCCCCACACTGTTTGCTCTCTGTCTCTCTTTATCTCTCTCTCACCGCAGCTTCCGCTTCCGTTGCCATGGCGATTGTCAGTGAGCACGTGCCGTGTTGCCAACCTGTTGGGTCCACTGTTATCGAGATACTGGGATGAGAGAGATGGAGAGAGTGATATGAAGGAGAGAGATTGGTATGAAGGAGAGAGAGATTGATATGAAGGAAAGAGTAAACTGAGAGAGAGCTTGGAGCCTCTCGCAGTTATCACAGCCAGGCGCATTTCCCACGACCAGGAGAGCAAAATTCGTGCGCACGCCTTCATCTCCGACACAGATAGGGATTCTCGGCTCCTCTGCAGGATCCTGTAGAACCTATCAACGGGTTTCTCTTCCTATCAGCGGAACACCCCCTCTCACACTCTCCTCCCCCTCACCGTCTCCACTCTATCGATTGTGTGATATTTATTTGCTTTTTCTCTTTTCGTCCTGCTACATTTTTTCGCAGCAATTGTTGGTGCGCTTCTAGGGGTTCCCTGGACTCGGAGCGCTCGGAAAATGATAAGCATTTTCACTGTTCCAGGGCAGCAGGAAACCCAGGGCGTGCTGTGTGGGCGATTGTATGCGTGTGGGCGAGTTTTCCCTCATCGATTTTCATACGTTCTCTTTCTCTCTGTCTCTATCCCATTTTCCAATATATACACACAAATGATAATGATAAGAAAATTCTGAAAAGTTAAAAAAAAAGTTCTCAACCTTCTCTCGTCGCTTGATTTTCAATTCTTTTGCATTGCCGCAAGGTAGAGACTGAAAGGTAGTTAGGTAAGATAAGGAGAATACAGTAGAAAAATGTAGAAAAGGGTGAGAAAGATAGGATAAGGTAGGAGAGGGTAGAATAGTGTATGATAGAATAGGGAAAATAAGCTTGGATAGGATAGAGAAGATAGGAGCTGCAGCAATAAAAGGATAACATAAAGCATGAAAAGTGTTTGAAGCTCTCGAGAGAGGAACCTCTGATAAGGCGATAGTGGGAGTGCATGAGAACTTTTTTTCTGAGGGACAAGTGAATTATGTATAACACAATGTGATACTGATAATTCTGTGTACAATATGACATTGACCAACCCTATCATAAGAAAATGAATGGAATTTTTACAAAATTTTCATTTGAAAATGGATTTGATATAAATATAAGACATAGACATAGTTCTAGGAACATTAGGTTGATATGAGTTCTCTTTGAGTAAGAAATTGTTGTTAAATGCAGTATAATTAAATTTATTTCTTATAATTTTTTAAGGGAATATTTATGATAATAAGTAAAATAATTATCGTAAAATATTCTGCAGAAAAATTCCGAAAATAATCTAATTTAAAGGACTTCCTCTCACATCTTAAATTCCTCAGACTTTTTGATATTTTCTCAAGAAACCAACAAAAAAGAAATCTCGAAAATTTCTTCCCTTCGTGTTGCCATCGATCGCATTGCGAAAATCGTTTCCCGATTGCAATTTTGGCAATATTGTCGTTTTCACTATCTACAATCACTGAATCGAATTCGAGACGAAACGAAATGAAATAAATTTGTTGAATTCGTTAAACGGAGCAAAAGGGAATGATGTGGCAACGCTTTCATCGCGTGAAGAGATTTTGTGTTTTTTCTTGCTTCTTCTTCTGGTGGTTGTGGTGATGCTGCTGCGGTTTGGATGCGGTAACCATGACCTCCTTCGGTGCCCCAGCGACGTGCGGATGATATTCAAATTCGCAATGAAATAAAACAAAAAACAAATACAATGGGAATAAAATCAAACAACAATAGCAACAACTATGATATCCCTACTATCTGCAAATAAAACAAAAACAGCAACAACAACACAAAAAACTGACAACAACACCAGTAATAATGCCCACTATTGGCAATAACAAGCACAACAACCTGAAGCATCTCGTTCGATTCGATCGTTTATTCTTTTGCTCTATGGTGTTGTTTCATTATTGTTGTTGCTATTATTGTTATTGGTATTATTGGTTATGTTGTTGTAGTAGTTCGATCTCAACTGCGGGCGCATGAAAAACAACCGCCAACAATAAAAACAACACCAACAATGAGCATCATGATATCTTATCATCACATCGACAATCGGCATGAAAATTGCAGCAACAATTGCCAATGTCTCTCTCTTTCTCTCACTCTTGCTCTTGTGCTTTTCCCTCTCCTCCAACCTCGCAGCATTCAAGCGTTCATTTGTCAGCGATGAGGATCAGCTAAGCAGCAGAAGCCTCCAGCCAGAAGCTGTATCACCATCCATCTATCCAACCACCATCCCTCCGAATCCTCCTTCTTCTTCTCCTTCGATCCCTCCTCCTCTTTCGATTCCTCCTCCTTTGACGCCTTGTGCCCAACCGAAGCCTTCTCCTCGCCCGCCCCCTCTCATGGCTGCGTGATTGGCTGACAGTGAATAATTTGGCTTTTAACCCAGTTTCGGCGCGGGCTGGCGGCGCGACTTCAAGCTGCCGTGATAAACAATTGCAGTTGCAACAATTGGCCCACGACAACGACGATGGCTCCGCGGCGACAATGGGCCATTTGTTGGCGGTTACATCCTTAATAGAGCCACCATCACGAAGGTAGGTGGGGAGGAGGACGCCTGATAGAGTGAGAGTGAAGCAAAGTGGGCTTCATTAGCCACTGATCGTCAGACTTGGATCCGAATTTCTCCAGCGAGATTCCACATGGCGTCCAGGTTTCTCAAAGCCTTCAAAAGATAATTTTCAAGGCAGATCTTCAAATCTCCTTAAATTTCATCGATCTTTCAAATATTTGCCTTACCTCTGGCAGCTTTCTAACCTCCTCATCCCTCTCAATTTCCTCGTAGTCTGAGTTGAAACTCGTTCGCATGTTTGGCGAAAAAATAAACAAATAAATAAATAGAAAAATATTTTTCTAATTTCCTCCAGTGATGCTTGCATCTGATTCCTTCTTGAAGTTATGGGCTTGAAGGGTAGGGCAGGGTAGACGTCGATCCGGCGTTCGGACGATCGAACGATACCTGGGCCAAAGGAGGCCGGCAGAGAGGCAGAGGCTCGATCGACTGACCGACTGAGCCGACCGATGGCCCGTTGCCGTGTGTTGATTTTGACACCTTTTGTGTTGGTATCAATTGTTGTTGTTGTTGGCTTCAGTGTTGTTGCTGTTGTTGCTGTCCATCGTTGATGGCTGTCGATGTTGTTGGCTGCAGCACACATGTGGGCAGGACGGCGATAATTCAATTTACCCATCATAAAGGCAACAACAACGCATGTCCAGCCATCGGCCATCGGTCAGTCAAAGGGACTTGTGGACGGACAGACGGAAAGTTGAACAAATGGTGGGAAGGATGGACGGACGGATTGAGGGAGAGACGGACGGATGGAAGTAAGGACAGACAGACAGAGGGACGGACGGTGAGCCAGACTCACGGCTGTGGAAAAGCAAACGCCGTTGATCCTGCGCCATCCTCGTCCTAGCGCCGTCGCCACAATGTGCGCGAAAGAGACAGCGACGGAGAAGAAAAGAGCAAGCGAGAGAGAGTGAGAGAGGAGAAAATTTAAATTTCGCGCATGTGTTCGACACAAGTCGGAGCTGGCGCAATGGTATTTTTTCCATCAACAGTAGTTGTTGTCGTTCTTTTTGGTGTGAAGGCAGTGGTGATTGCTGTTGTTGTTGTTGTTGTGAGGTTGGTGTCGTCACGTGGTACGCGTCGTGCTCGAGCTCGGCGGCGATGGCGCACCTTCGGAAGTGAGAAGAGGTCCTGAATTTGCTCAAAGGGATCTCTATTTGCTTGAGGGTTTTCTGAAGGATCCTGCAATGATTTTTGAAAACTTTTAGATAATGTATTTTTGTGTTGAAGGTTTTGTAGTAGAATAACGCAAAAATATAATTTTAAAACTTTTTTATTTTTCTTACATTTTAAAAAAAAATTTGGGTTTCATTAGAAATTAAAATAAATATTATTTTTATTACTATTAAAGAAGTTTTATAAAATAAGTATTTTGAATTACATATGTATGATTCAGAACAATCAATATTTTCAATTATTTTCGCATGTTTACTTTATTCGTGTATTATTATTTTTATCAATATTTTTTATAATAATACAAAACATACAGATATTTCAATATATATTAAAAAGTAATAATTTTTATATAACTTATAATGTCGTTATATTTTGAATGAAATATTTTCAAAACAACTCCAAAAATGTTAAAAAATCACAACCTTTTTTATTGTTATTGTATAATTTTAATAGAGTCTTTGGTATTTTGGCATATAGTTTTCACTTGATCTTCAGATCTCTCATATGACCTTCTTCGACTCACATATTGAAATGAGAAATGATCCACGATTTATCAACTTAGCTATAACTTCCGGAAGTCTATACAGAGATCGCCCTGGAGCATCGCTCGAAGCCAGGTTTCATTCACGATGGTAAAAGTATGAAGAGAAGGTTTCATCATGATTCACTTTTTTTCTCCTTTCGGCTTCGTTTTGTTTTTTATATAATATAAAAAGACGAAACGAATGCTCGAGCACAATAACAATAATAACAAAAACAAGAACAATAACAATGCGAGACGAGAAATTGTAACAAATTCGTGAGAAAAAGTGACTCGATATCAAAATCGAAATAAAGGAAAATACAAAATAAAAAGCACTTTGAAAGAAATAGAAGAAACCTACACCTCGGCGAGATCGTGACATCACATCAGAAGATTGTCATTATTTTCGACAATTATTCGAGGAGTTGTTGCTGCCGTTGATATTGTTGTTGTTGTATTTCCACTGACTTGGTTGTTGCTTTTGTTGCTATTTTGAAGCAACCTGAAACCGATGCCAGGTTAACGTTGTTGCCGTTGTTGCCGTCTAAGCGGATCTGCATAATCTTAAATATTACAATTATTTTTATTCATAATTTTTTTCCTTGTCCCTCGCTCAGTTCAGACAATTGCAATTGTTGTTATTTTTGTTGCTGCTGTCGATTGTTGGTTGCTTGCTTATTGTTGTTGTTGTAGCTGTATGTTTGAATGCCTTATCGGTGTTTTCATCGTTTCACCGACTGTTGTTGATGCTTTTGTCATGATTTCCTTTGGAAATGTAGATTTTTTTATTTTTTTCCAGAAACTTTTTGTTTTTTCCTCCTCGTTGCTATTATTATTGTTATTGCTGTTGGTATTTTTTTGTTGTCGTCTTTGGTATTGTTGTTGCTACTGCTACTTTGTCGTTTGACTTCCTAAAAGTATTAAAAATAAAATATACAATGACAACAACAACAATAAAGGAAGTCAAAAGTCAGAAACGAGAGAGGAAACTTTTGGAACTACTTGTCGTTAGCAATTGTTGTTGTTGTCGCTATTTGTTGTTGTTGTTGTTCTGTATATCATTGTCAACATGAAGTCAAGCAAGTTCATGTCAAGAATTGTGTCATTGAACCCATCAGGTGAGGCCATCGATATACACATGTGTAGAGGATCTTGGAGAACTTTAACAAAGTCGAAAAAATAAATAAATTATACAAAAAATAGCAAAAACATTTTCAAAAAACAAAGTTAAAAATCAAAAAGAAAAAACTACTTTATTAAACAAATATTTATTCCATTAAAAAAATTCTTCACGATATAATATTACAACACCAAAAAAAACAATGTCAAAAAATATAGAAATTACTTAAAAATAATAATTGTTTAATTTAAAAAAAAAATAGAAATAAATAATATATCGTAATGTTATAATTTGAGTACATTAATTATTAGGTTGTGTAAGCAAAAATATATATTTAGAAAAAATCACAAAAAATATAAAATTTTGAATTTTTGTATGAAAATTAATATAAAAATAAAAATTTTGGCACAACGAATCGTAATTGTTTTCTAATATGGAGTAAAAATGCAAATATTCTTTAGTGTTAATAAAATAAAATCAATGGAAAACTACAAATAAACAAACGTTTCCCATGTGAAGAACCCTCCGAATCGTCGACTAGGCCAACAATTATCGACCAGGCCTCCTTCGGACAAGGTCCCAATCACCGTTTCACGCACCTCAAGAGGCCGCACGCACCCTCGACGGACCCACGTGCTCGGCACATGGTCCCGTGTGTGAATCGCACCGGACCCGCCCGCATCATTCGAAGCTCCGTCTGGCAACCTCAGGGTCTGCTGCGCCATTCGCCATGCGAAACAAGCCGGCCACTCACACACACACACACATATCCACATAGTACAGTGTTTTCAGAACCTACGGATGTGTGAACAATAACAGAAGAGCATCGACAACAATTTGTTAATTTATTTTGCGTTTCCGTGAAGTCGCCGAAGTTGATCGCAAAATATCAACAAAAGTGGGAGAGGAAGCAGCAGCAATAACAACAACAGTAACAAGAAAAACACTAGTAACAACAAAAACACCAGCAACAACATTAAAAACATGCTGCGCAAAAGTTCTAGCGCCATCAGGGCGTTTGTGGGCGTGGCTTTGCAAACGATGCGAATTGAGGAATCGAAGATAAAAACAAAAACATAAAAATGCGCATTTGAAAACCGCAGATTGGCAAGAACAGCAATAACAACTACTACAACAATAATGATTTATCTCAAAGGATCAAGAACATAACAGCGGATATAAGATTGTTGTTGTGGTTCTAGTTGTTGTTGTTGTTGCGTTCACACCTTGACTCCTCTCAATGTTAAACGCGGAGATCAACCGCATCAAAATCATCGAAAGATGATGATGATGGTTGGTCTGATGTTGTTGTTGTTGTTGCTGTAGCCGCCTTTGTGGCACCGTCAGTGTGAACAACAACAACAACAACAAGAACCAAAACAATGTGATGCGAAACACGTTCCAACATTTGGCGCCAAATGCACACGATCCCCTCCCCTCCACCGCATGCATCAAAACCATCGGCTCCACCACCATCACCCCGATGATATCGATTAACAATTCTAGTATCGATTAGAATCGCATTAAAATCTCGACTCGACTCAATTGCGGTTTTGTATTTTTTTGGACATTTTACACTGGAGTTTTTGAAGTTTATTTTCCAACAAAAAGTATTTTGGTTAGAATTTTTTAGGAATACTAAATTTGATTTTGATTTGATTTTGTGTTTTTTTTTGTTCTTTTTGTCGATGTCATTTCGAATGCAAACATTTGCATTCTTTGCATAGAAACATCATCGACTACACACATCGGGCCATCAGCGCCATCAGGTCAGCGCAGGTTCAAGGCGTTGTCTTAGAACGCGAACGTGCAGTTGTTTTGATCGTTGGCTAAGCTACAGGGTGCAACCGATGGGGGTCGATGGGGGAGAGAATGTAGGTGTTTTGGGCCTTGGATCATCCTATAGGATTTTTAAGGATTTAATGAATTCACAAATAATTAATTTCATTTGTATGGAATCATTTTTTAATTTCGATTACTTCAGTTGATAGACACTATCCACATTAAATAAATAAATAAATTAAATAACTTTATTTTCAAGTATTGAATTGCATATACAAAAATAATTTAATTTTGATTCAATCACCTTTTAAATATTATTCCTTCAGTGATTAGAGCATATTTTTCTATTTATTTATATAAATTAATTAACTTTATTTTTAAGGATTAAGTTGCATATAAAGAAATAATTTCATTTAAATTCAATATATTTTTATTTATTTCTTTTTTTCATTTTTCAACAATTAATTAATAAATAAATCAATTAACACTATTATTTAGAACTAAATTGCATATAAAAAAATTATTTTAATTTTGATGGAATCATCTTTTTTTTGAATACTATTTTTTCAGTTAATTTTAATTTAGTTTTCCCGCATTAAATAAGATAGTTTTAAAATAGCTTTATGGCCTTATTGCAGTCTTAATTAAAATCTCAAAAATCTAATCTAATTAATGCAATAATCCATGACATATTTTATTATTCCATTCCGCTTATCATTATTTTCCTTACCACTGCAAATATCAGATCTCTCATCTCCCCACAACCTTCCTTTGCCTCCGCTTCATCTCCAGTGCTCCAGATTTCACATCACCTGAGGTCATCGTTGCACCCTGTTTGCGGTGTCCATGAAATTTCCGAACGAACATTGAACCGGTTGCTCTTCTTATGCTGCTATCATGCGATATTGAAATTTTGTGATTGTATAAAAATCAGAACAACCCCAGCATCGATTAACGAATTGGGATCGATCGATCGAACGAACGATATTAAACTTTGCTCCCTCCCGTGGGTGGGGATCGAGGGGACCCGGGATCCGCGCCCAAACTCCGATGACACTTGAAACACTTCGTAGGAGGATTTTCTTAATTTTATAATATTACAATGCGGTGCCGATGCTGGTTGCCAACCAAATGGAGTCGCTTCGAAAGACATCGATCTGCCCCCTCGATAGTGGAGCTTCATTAATGCACACGATGCTCGGATGCTGCCGAAAAAATTTAATAAATTTTACATGAATTTCACTTTTAGCTGAATAAAAGAAACCTCCGCTCGAATCGCATGCTTTACATACGCACTCCATCATGCGACCGACTCCTGTCCAACTGCCCAATGGATGAGTTTTTTTTTTATTGGTTTTTTCAGTTGCATTTCGAAGAAATTTCATTCATTTACATTTGAGGTTTTTTGCCCCATCTCTTCACATCCTATACGATGCCATCTCATCTCATCTGATCCATCCATCCGTTTGTCGTTGCTTGGAATTACAGACCAAGTGACCAATTGTGATGAAACTGGGACATCCCCCTAATTGTTATTCCAGAGATTGTTCGAAAACGAAATAAAATAAAAATACCTTACATACAGAAGCACATTGCATAGCAATAGCCGGTGACGGTGATGATAACGTCGATGATGACGATTATACAAAACCTGGTCCACTTTTCCGAAGCATCCACCGGAGATGAGATAAACGGACCGAAGAACAGATCATATGCAGAAGGATGACTTTGATTTTGGGGGATCTATGAACTGTAGATTGGACCTTCACGAAGATCATGAATTCACTGGACTACGATGATCAAAAATGTGGTATAAATGAAGTCTAAACTTACCATAGTATCGATATCATGAAGAGTTCCATCGAGGACATTAGTGGATATTTCTGGAATAAGTAGAAATAGTTCCAATATCCTAGATATCTCTAGATTCTTATAAAGTCTTCAACGAAAACCGATTTGAATAAATATTTAAGTTCGATAACTCGATCTCAAACCCCTTAAACGGAGTCTTTGAGCGTTGTGCAAAGAAAAACACATTCCTATTTGTGAATATAGGCGCACACGTGGGTTTCGATCTGATGGCAACGAAATTTACCCATAATAAAAGGGCCAGACATCCACACAAACATGCCATATGAGGGCGCTGAGCGCATAATTGGACTTGGCTCGAGGGAAAAATTTCATTTAGCGCCCTCACGTCCTCACCTTTCGAAGGTAAAACAACACAGCACGCCATCAAGTCCTGCCAAAGGCCACAGGATACGTATGAAGATGTTGATGGATAGATCGATGGAGAGGTTGAGAAGGACATGCGCTACGCATGTGTTGCCAAACACGATCACCGATCGTCGAGCTCGAGCCAAAGGCAGGGCGGGGAAAATTTTCTCACATCAATTAGTGGAAGGAAAACTGAGGAAATTGCATGTGTTCGGAAACGTCAGCCAAAACCGGGCAACACATGATCGGCAGCACCGATCGACGACTAACAGACAGACAGAGAGACGAACTACCGATCGATGGACGGACAAACAAACTACCGATCGATGGACAGTCAGATGGACGAACTATCGGACAGACAGATGGACGAGCGATCGGACAGTCAGATGGACGGGCGGGCGGGCGAAGATAGGTAGAGATAGAGGCGAAAGAGGCATCGCGATGTCTGGCCGCCGTTCTCCACGAGGATTCCACACACTGCCGATTCAGTAAATTCCACACGGTATTCCCTCCGAGAGCTCATATGTGTGTGTGTGGAAATTGGACAATTACAATAAAACTTTTTACAGTCGCTGGCGAGGCGAGCAATAAAAATATTGCGCCGATTTTATACGGCAACGGCAGAGTGGGCGAAGGAGACAGAGAGAGAGGGAAAGACAGACAGACAGACGTATGGTTGGATAGACCGACCTCGTGTATGGGAGTTACCGTTTGCATGACTTCAAATGTTGATCATCGTATGGGTTTTTCGCGGTTATGTGTGGGAGAATTTGGAGGGAAATCCTTCGAAGTAACTTTTCCGCTCGATATACTGGTTTTTTCTCTCACATTTTCCCATCCATCCAAACGATGTCATGTCTGGATGGTCGGTTGGGTTGGGTGTGTGTGGGAAATATACGAAAATATTTTAAGGAAATTTGCGGGATTTTTTATAAATATCAAGTTGATATGTGGACATCGTGGAAATTCTCATTAGTCGTTGGGCGAAAGAAGGTAGAGAAGTCAAGGTAGGAAGAGATGATGTAGGGAGAAAATATTTTCCCATACATTGGCATTGGAAGCTGGAAGAACAACCTTGACTAGCCTTAATTTTGGAATTATCTGAAACCTATGGGCCGCTCTCCTTCTGAATCTATAGGAGTATCCTTCCACCAGGAGACAAGTGCCCTCAAGTATTTCCTCTTTGTCTGGTCCTCGACGCATCACCACCTCGTCATAAACCACTCTCTTCTTCCGATCCCTCAAATCGCAGCATGTTCATCATCCTCCATCCAAGCACCTCTTCAGATTCCTCACAGCGAGGTCCCGAAAAAACCCACAAATCTCGTAAACTCGCACGCACTTGAGTCGCTCCGCATGCGAACACGTGACCCAGAAGACACTCGTTTTCATCCTCATCCTCGTTTTCATCCCCGACACCAGCTCATCATCATCATCATCGGCATTACCATCACCATCAGCAGCGTGAAGGCGGACGTGTGGTTATGCGAGCCGCACAGGTACTTCTAGGCACACAAGTACCAAAGACCATGATGGTCAGGACTTGGACTTGGTCAGTACTCGGGGCACACCCACTAGCGCTACCGCTGCTGCGCAGGACACTTGACTTCATCCAGTTGTTCGCAGTGGCCGCTCATTGTCTCGGCCACTCGTCTTAATCACCTGATGACTCTGGATGCTGTACAGGTAAATATTGACCCTCGTTTCTCTCTCTACCGTAGTCTGTCCGTCTGTCTGTCCATTGGTTGGCTCGTTTGCTATTTGTGTGCTTGGCTAAACAGGTAAATATTTGTTTGCTCGGTGTTAATTTGCGCGTGTCAAGTGTTCCTTCCTTCGCTCGCAAGTCTCACATCGTCCTGTTGCTCGCGCGTCCATCGAGTGAGGTGGACGTCAATTATGGTACCTGTTGTTTTAGGATATCTCTCACTTTTCCTTCCGCTTGTTGTTCTTGGCCATTGTTTTTGTGCTCTCGATTAGACTCGAGTGGACGTGTTATTAGCTAGTTGTTGTTGAAATGTGTTCTCTGCAATTATTGGCTGCGGTTCCGGAGGCATCAATGGAATTGATAATGATGAGACTCATGATAATATCTTCAAAAAACCATTATATGTATTTAACAAATATTATCTTAGGAAACCCCATTTTCTTCTTGAGTCCGAGGATCATTTAAATCAATCCATCAATCCATTTTTTCCAACGAATCCACAAGGAAGATTCCTTGATTTCCCAGGAATAAATCTTGTGGAAATTTCCATAGAACTCATGATTTTCCTTGGACGGATATTTACCACGAAATTGTCGCAATTTAAATTTCCTCCTCGGACAACTTCGAAGGAATAGATTTGAGATTTGCGCCTCGTACCGAGAACAATGGAATCCTTTCCCGGCTTCATGGGAATTTGTTTTCGCTTTCACGCCGATTAATAATGCTCCCCTATTACGTGGACGCTGATCGTGGATATGGACATGGAGATGTCCATCGGTGTCAATGGTTTAGCAATGGACAAATTACATTTTTCCTCCTTCAATCAAGATTTCGTCGGAATTAAAACAAAATGTTCTCACATTTTCACATCGTGGACATTCACATGGTGGACAAACATTCACATTGTAGACAATGGAAATCGAGGCTCACACGTTGGGTTATTAATGATCATTGACCACTTAGGAGGCAATCGTTGCCACCATCAAAAAGCGAAGAAGAACCCCCAAACAGTCGGTCGATCCCACAACAATTGAACCGACCAGATCGAAACAATAAATCCTGGACGTCCCGAGAGCCAACGATTTACATGTCAACCCTGTCCGTCTGCCTGACCCGCGGTGACGTCGATCACTACCGATCATTATAATGATGATGGTGGCGCTTGGAACACACACGTGAGTGAGTTTTTGGGATGTGCCTTGAAGACAATTTCACTTTCAATTGTTCGATTTGACACCTTGTCAGGCACGACGCCGACGCCGACGCCGACAACTGGTTAACCATTTGTTTGCCCTGAGTTTCAACCCCCACCAACCATCCGTCGATTTTATCACCACGATATGACGAAACTCCGGTAGGTTGGGCAGCAGCAACATAATAATTTGAATAGCAATAAATTCGGTTTCGTCAACAAACTGCGGGTCTTCTCTTGATCTCTCTTCTCTTCTTCTTCTCTCTTTCTTTCCTTCTCTTGCTACTCAGATCTATCCAGTTGTTTCGCTCTCTATCGCTCTGTGAATCATTTTCCAACACTTTGTATGGTATAGTAAATTGTATTTGTATTTTGAATGTATTTTTGGATTTCTTTAAATTGATTTTTGATTATTTGTGTTGTTGATAATTATCGCCAACGTAGGCAAACGACGCAGAAGAAGAAGAAGAAGCAGAAGCAACAACATTAGGCAGCATATCCGCTGTTTTGTATATGAATTTAGTTGCTATCGCTGGACGACAATCAGTCTCATTGTTTCGTCTCGTCCAGCTTTGAATTGCGTCGCAACAACAAAGGCAACAACATCGGTAAGTTCCTCACTCCCTCCCTTCTCCTCTTCTTACTTCCCCTCTTCCTGCTTCCTCTCAACTTCCACTCCACTGTGACGAAGACGACGACAACGACAACAACTCCTTCTCGTCGTTGCCACCAGGTGTGCGTCGTCCGTCCGTCCCGCGGTCTCTCCTTCCATAAACTTTGCATGTTATGCTCAATACTTAACCTTTTGTCCGTCTCGACGCAGTTATGTTAATATGCCAAGTGTTCCCGATATACTACAATATATACACACACACATGCCCGATACGATATATATTGTATATTATTTTGATTTGAATCGTCTGCTGCGGTTGAGTCGGAGTCCGTGGAACGACCAGAGCGAGGAAGAAGCGCGACTTACGACGTTTCGATTCCGTTTATGATGTCGATGTCGATTATGTGGGGTAGATAAGAACCGCGTTCCTCGTTCGCAGTGATGGCAGTAAGTTTCCCTCTCACTCGTTCGCCCTCCTTCATTGCACGACATTGGAAATTAATCGGTCTTTAGCTCGTCAAGAGCTGGTCTTAATTAAATACATAAATCCTGCTCAGTGTCGTCAGGAGTTCGGGGCCTGGGAATGGAACGAGTGGAGGGCAGAAGGAGTTCACGTTACGATTTTGAATGGCTCGAGCGGAAGTGCTTTGTTCATTATTGTTACTTCAAGCCGGATTCCTTTTACCATAAATGATTATCCAGAGACTGAAAGTACTATTTGGTCTACTGAGATGGAAGTTCATTAATGGACTTTTGATACTAGGAAGAGAAAACCTAGTTCAGGGTTTGAAATTTCGGTAGAATAAGTATATATTAAAATATTTATTATATAGTATTTATTGCTTTATAGTTAATATTCATTAAACATTATTTTGTTATACTAAGCGATTTGGAATTTGGAATAGTTCATCTGATTTCCTCAGAAGGTTTGTTTTAATATTTCATGATAGAGTATGTTATGTAAAAAACTTATATATTTTCAAATCTTCTGATTTCGTAAATAATTTGACTAAAATATAAAAAGTTAAAATCACATAATATATATTTTTGATTTAGTTTTTTAGATTTTTATTTAGTTTTTTTTCGATCAAATTTTGATCGATAGTTTTCCAATTATTTTTGTTACTCCATATTTTGTTTTCGGTTAAACATTCGTTAAATTAAAAAAACAACTCAAAAAATCTAATAAAAATTCACTTTTGGGAAAAAATGATCATAACGAAAGATCGAAAAAATATCGATCAAAATATGATTAAAAATTTTACTGAATAATATAAAATAATAAATTTCATAAGAGATCATCATGATATTATTCCAGAGAGCACGAAGAATCAAGATCCATCAAGAATACTTTGTTATTCTCCATTTCAGTACAGCCGGCCTCACGTGCTCTCTCCGTAGATCTCCGTTGCAGCCCCCCACCTTGTCCAGACCCCGATTCTGCTGAAATCTGTCACCTTTAGCATCATTATTTTTGGCCTCAGCTACAAAAACAATCGCCCAAAAACTCAGTGTATACAATATTGCACCGGGCAGTAAAGCCGGAACAAGATTTTTCATGGATCCTTCAGAGAGAGTGAGAAGGAGAGAGCGATTGGAAGGGAGAAAGAAGAGCGCACATCTGCAAACGGCACAACTGCCCTTTGCGCACTTTACCAACGGAACATCGTCTTAAGGAGTTGCCATGCGTTCGGGTCCATTGACAGCTGCCTCCGAGGTGGTAGATGGTGGTTGTTGTCGTTCCGGCTCCTGTCCCTCTAGTCGTTGTCGGCAGCCACCACCACCGTCGTCGTCGTCATCGGCACCACCCTGATATGACTCCTTCTAACAAGACGTTGATGTGCGAAGTGTAACTCATTTAGATTCCTTGATTTTGATTTTTCCTCTCTCCTTCTTTCACTCTCTTTTACTCTCCATCTCTTCTACCCTCTCTACCCCATCTCTCTCTACTCTCCCTCTCTACTTTTTCGTCTCCTTCGCCTTCTTGGCTTGGGTCGCGTTGACGGCAGGGACCTGGAACCGAACTCGCATCTGCGGGTTCGCAAACAATGGATGACGATCGAAGGAAAATGAAAATAATTCAAGCAAATATAATAGCAAAAATACAACAATAACAACTACAACAACAACCACCACTACTGTAATAATAAGAATAGGAAATATATTGTGAAGAAATTCAACAATAACAACAACCACATGCAATAAACAATCAAAGGCCTTGTCTCCAATTCAATTGCAGCTTCTTATGGAGTCCCTGGAGTACCTGGCATTGGAACGATGCAGTTGCTCCTCTCATTGTTGTTGTTGTTCTTGTTGTTGTTGTATAATATCGATAATTGTATTGAATTTTCGGAATAGGGAAATGCAACCGCAATTGTTCGACGGCGCTATTGTTTTTTTTTCTAACTTGGCATGTGCAGACTCCTTGGAAGGAACCAAAGGCATTTCTTTTCATTCCTTCCTTCCATTCCGATCGATCGGTATTTCACGTATGGAACAGCTGACAAGTTACTCAATGATCTAGCGGAACTGGGTCGATAGCGGCACACGGCAATGACGTAAGGATGGAGAGGGAACTGATTTTTTTGTTGTTGGAATTCGCCAAACGATCGTCGAGGGGTGGCGAAGTTGAAGAGGGATCGATTGGGGCAAACTGAGTCGAAATGATCGAGGAGATTTAGAAAGTAATACGTTTCTTATATTGTCGACATTAAGGAACCTATCGATCAAGAAGCCAATTCAACCTAAACGATTGGGGAAGTTGAACAGAGATCTCTTTGGAAAATCCTTAAAGACCACCCATCGATATTTCTCCTATATCCTTTAATCAGCATGTCATTTGATAATTTCATTTTTTATCGAACCTTAAGAAATTTCACGCAAGATTTACCCAAAAAATATCCTTAAAAACGACTTCCAGCGGAAGGACGCGCTTCTTTCTAAAATCCATATCCCGATATCACCGCGATTTTCAACACCTGATCAATTAAATGTTCGTCGCTGCAACAAATCCTTGTTATTAATTTAGCGGAACACACACGGACACATGTCGATAAACCCCACGTATTGACAGGATAACGAAGCATGAATAGGCTTGGGATCCATTGTTTCTTTTTCGACCCCAGGCCAGCGGAGACTCCAGCGACGATCTGCAGCTGCCTTCGACGTGGTCTAGGGAGAGGGCGAAGGTCGAAAATATTGGGACGACGTTTTGGGGACACTCGTCGGTATCGCTTACAGCCTCACACAGGTACATGAGACGGACAGACGGACGGACAGACTGTCGGCCGAGGCGTCAATTGTTCGCCAATACCAGCAGAATCGCGCCAAAGCCACGCCGTGCGCCAGGTGATCGTTTGCTCGCTCGCTCGATCCATCGATCGATCGTTCAGTCGGTCGGTCCTTTCAATGTGGGTCCGGGCCGATCGAAGATCGACGAAAGGATCGGTGCGTTACATCGTGATTCCTGGAAGCAATTGCTTTGCTGGCTTTTCAAAACATTTACTCTCTTGTCCGTCTCCTTTCGGCATCTCACTCTCCCCCACTCTATCTCTCGATCACTCTGTGTGTTCCTTTGTGATGGCTTTGATTTCTTCACAACAATCGATGGTGATTTGATTTGTGTGCGTCGTGCGCGCGTGTGTGTGTGTGTGTGTGCGATGTCCTTTCAGCGACTGGCACCCGTCGCATGGAATTGTGCAACACCGGCCCGTGGCAAAGAATTCTTCAGGAGATGCCAAAACTACAACACCGACAATAAGACTAAGACAGAAAACAACAACTCATAGCATGGCAGGAGAGAAAAAAAGGGAAGTTGTTGCAGTAGCCAGCGAGCGTCGACGATCATATACGTCATCCTTCGTCCTTTTGTCAACGACATCACACATTGTATATCGTTCTCCCTCACAGATTTTTGTCTTTGTGCTGTTTCGGTCGGAGCCGATCGATTTTCCATTGTGATCCTTCGGCTTCTACTCGTCGTCATGGCATCAATACCGGATGATGATGAAGAAAAGGGCGAAGACGAAAGGTAGGGGGATGGGTTGGTTCATGATTTAGCACCGGGCCAAAACAGTGGCGGTAGAAGAAGACCCCTGAGTGATCCTCAGTTTCAGAAGAAACCCATGGAAATAGTGATGTAGAGTGTGCCAAAAATTTGCTACGATGGATATTTCTTGTACCACCACTGTTTTCTGCCTCCCTGAGGTCTTCGCTCCGGCTGCTCGAAGGCATTGTCTCGGCCCCTCGGTACCGTAACGTCAAGGTGCAAAAATGGGACGTTCCATTGTCTGGGGTCTGACACACATTTTCCACACCTTGCGAAAGCGCAGAAGACTCCCTCGCAAAACCCAAGAACCACCGGCCAAGGAGTCTACGATCACAAGAACAAAAATACAATTCGCTCTGATCACCTGTACCAATACAATGGCGAAGGTCGGCAGAAGGGAATCCACTCGAGCGCATGAATGAACCAACCATCGGTACAATCGGAATTTCGAGCAGCAAGGATTCCTGCTAATCCTTCCATGCTAATGACAATGGGTTTTACCTCGACCGCATGCAGGCAATGATGCCAACAAGTGCGGCAGGAAGGAGCGCAGGAATTTCCCTATTAATGAATGAATCGCGGTATTGGGTAATTTCGCCAGCGAATCGGGAAATTATGGTTTATCCCAGCCAGGTATCGAGACATCATCATAGAGAGGCCATGCGTGTGAGCGAGAGAGAGCGTGTAAATATTTTGAAAATTTCCGCGTCGATTAGCGGCCGATTGATTTTATGATCCCCGCGGATCGGATGAGAATAATAATAATTATAAATGGATTTTCCACATATGAGGCGAGATGGCTTCTTCGTCTTCTGTCATCGGTTCAGGTAGAGCGGGGAGCGGGAGGAAAAAACTCTCGCTGCAGATCACGAAATTACCGATCGCGATGGGAATTTTCGCGCAGGTATTACCAGAGCCAGGAGGAGATCCTGCGACGATATTTTCCCAGGACCAGCGACAACCGGCTGAGCCGCGAATAAAACCCATCGCGACGGTTTAACCAAAGGAGTCGACCCGCGCTCGGTGGCATGTGAGCCGCGGACTACGTAATTGGATAATTTCTCGCTTGCTCTTTGTCTGCGGGAAATTACGGCAACTTTTAATTTGATCACCATTGATGAAGTCCGGATGGACGCGACGTTGCGATGGGAAAATGATCATGATGATCCTGCCGCCAGTAGAACGCGGAAAATCCAATCGATCGCGAGTTGGAAAACACAAGCTCGACTCGAAAGTTTTTCCCATCACACCCATGGACCGATGTTCGATGGCGATGGTGGACCGACGACTGTGGGGATTTACCTATTCGCGGCATCGAATGTTGGTCGGAAATTGGAATTTCGCGTGTGGAATTTTCAGCCATTTCCTGTCTGTCCTCTCGCTGACTGACTGTCTGTCTGTTTGTGTGCGTCTGTGTGGGTTTAAGAAAATGTTTCCCGTTTGGTAGTTTGTTGGTTTTTTCGCTCCTTGGCTCGATGGCGTGGCCGCGACGCATTCGGAAAGTTTGCCTTGGGAATATTTTGGGTTTGGGAATGTTTGTTATTTTTCGGTTTTTTCGTAACTTTTAATTGGATGGAAATTTCGGTTCTGTAACATTTTCAACATTTTTGTTTTTCCACATTTTTCCCCGAGTCGGAAGAACATGCTTCTTGGGAGTTGTGGGCTGTGGAGGGCCCGATTTAGTTTCTTAGGATGCCTTTTTGATAGATAACGTTGGGATGGACACATTGCACAATGTTTTGATTATGTTGGCTTTGTACCGGAGCGAAAGAAGTTGGAGGAGGCTGATGAAGTAAATATTACGTTCACATGTGATATTTGTATAGGGAATAGCAAACATCGAGTTCAAAATAATAATTTAAATAATTTAAATTTAAAATAATTTTCAATTTTATTCAATAATACGCTTTAGTTTTAAATAACTTCAAACTAAATAAAAGGTTTTTTTATAATATAACTTAAGAACATAAACTAATAACTATAAACTAATTTCCTGCAATAGTAGAGGAAAACGAGGATTGTGGTCCAATGGTTTTTGGCCTAATTCTTCCAAACTATCTGATAAAATTATTTAAATTTTTTATTATATTTATTTGAAGACTGTCCTGTAATAATATAATAAAAGGCTAAAATAATTAAAATAGATAGATCTAAGTTATAATAAATAGTATAATATTGTATGTACTTCAAAGAAAATATATGGAAATAAATAATACAAAAAGTGATCAAGTGAGCCGAGTTCATAGTATGTCGGTAAAAACTGGTAGTAGGAAGGTGGCATTTTTATAGATTCAAGAAAAATATTGTCAATATAGAATGTAGCCTAAACAAATTTTTGGAAAAATTCTTAGAAAATTTAAATTTTTTATATTTTTATTATATAAAATATATAAAACTAAGAAAACAAATATATTAATTTTGAATAAAAGTATTTTTATACAGAAAAAAAAATTGATATTGGCTCTTAGTATTTATTATTAGAAGTTTCTGAAGTGACCTTCTCAAATAAATTCCCTTCCCTAAATAAATTGAGAATCCTTCTCTGATCAGTTTTAAACATTTAGGGAATTAAAATAAATGATTTCTTAACAAATTACATCCTTCTGGACAAGAAGAAGACCCCGCGGTTCAACCTTGGTGGAATTTCGTGGTATCAGTGTAAATTCCTGATCATCCATTGCACCAGATGTTGACACCGCCGCACACTTCCCATCCATCAATTCCAATATAACAACAACGGATCCACCCCCGGACGGCTGCGTGGACGACGAGAGAGAGAGTTCCAGTTTCTAATTTGAAACAGGGAAAACCGAGCGAGCGAGCACACGAAAGAAATCCCATGGAAGCGTGCGCTTCCAATGCCAATGGCACAGATGCCTCGTACCTGCCGACCCAGGCCGGGGGCACAAAGTGGATGAACGTGATCGACGTGGAGTCGCCCCGGAGAAGGAAGTGGAGAACAACTGAGATAACACACAGCGAGAGAGGAGAGAGAACGTGAAATGGGGTTGGGGGAGAGAATAGGGATGCATGAGAATCCGAAATGAAGAGAGGATCCGGAGAGAGAAACTCCCTTGTTGGGGTTCATGGGCCTCGGACGACTCGTGATGGAGGGGAGGAAACTCTTCTCCGACTCGAGTTGGCTGGGACGAAAATACCCGAGCCGAGTCGAGCTGGAATATCCTGAAGCCGGGGGAGAACACGACACGAGGCTTCCAATTTCCCGAGAGCCGACGAGATGCTGGAGAGAGCGAGAAAAACCCCGATCGACACGCAGCCGAACCGATCCGACGCCATCCGTCGTACCTGCGAATAGCCGACGACGCGAGGCTCGTGTGCGATGAGAGGGTGTCGTCGGGTCGTTGCATTGAGGGATCGGTGCGTATTTTCCGAATGAATGGGAAAACTTCCCAATGTGAATCGTGAACCGGGTGGAGAGAGAGAGCGGCGAACGAAGAGCGGTGCGATGCAGGTAGACCGATGGACGGACGGCGGATGTTTTGGGAAGGGCCCGGCGTCGGAAACTGTTCGAGCAGAGCTGACCAGCAACAACAACAACGACCGATGAGAAGAAGGGAAGAGCCACCACCGATGACGATTGGTGCGTGTGTGTGCGAGGCTCGGCTCGCATATAAAAGGGCGAGCTGTGAGCAAACCTGTCATAGCAGCCACAGCGCTCAACCAGCAAACATCACAACGATCTCTCTCTCTCAGAATTAATTCGTACGCCTCACAGTTTTTCGTTCTCGTCTCCGACTCTTGGTCTCTCGATCTTTTTCGGTTACTTTCGATTTTCATTTCGCACACAAACAAAACACCAAACACACACAATGGCAAGCATCGTGTCCAACAACTACAAGAGCTGCCCACTCAAGAAGCGTCCCATCGTCTACGTCAAGGACGAGGAGGAGCAGCAGGTGATGGTGACCCCACCAGTCTACAGTGTGGAGGAGCAGCCGCAGGATCTGTCGCTGAAGCGCAAGGCGAACCACTTCGACTTTGAGGATTACTCCATGCCCGCCAAGCGCGAGTACGTCCTGAACCTCTCGGTCAACGGTCGCCAACAAGAACAACAACAGAAGTCCTATCGCCCCGAGTCGCCGATCTCGATCGCCAGCGATCTCTCGTCCAGCCAGAGCTCGGTCATGCTTTCGCCGAAAGCTGATCTCGACAGCTCCATGGATTACCAGCCGTCGAACATCCATCTCCGTGGATTGACTGCGGCCACCTCGGGCTACACGACCAATCCCTACCAGTCGGCCTTCGTCATGGCCGCCGGCTGCAACCCGATGACCGCCCTCTGGAACACCTACCAGGCCGGCAGCGGCGCCAACATCGCCGCGATCTTCCCGTCACCAGCCTCGTCGATCGCCTCCGCCGCCTCGCCGCGCTCCGTCTACAGCCAGTCGATGGCCATGATGATGACTCCGCCCTCGAGCCCCGGCTCCGATGCCAACAGCTCGTCGTCGTCCTCCGAGCCCGAGGATCTCTCGGTGCGCAACGACATCCCGTTGCCGGCGCTCTTCCACCTCTTCGACGAGGCACCAACATCCTCGTCCTCGTCATCTTCGTCGTCGTCGTCTTCGTCCTCCGTCTCCAACTACGCCACAGGATCCTCGTCGGCCGCCGCCGCTGCGATCAACGCCGCGAAGAACTATCGCTTCAAGTGCGAGAAGTGCAGCAAGATGTACTCGACCTCGATGGGCCTGTCGAAGCACCAGCAGTTCCACTGCCCGGCCGCCGAGTGCAACCAGGAGAAGAAGCAGCACTCGTGCCAGGACTGCGGCAAGCTGTACACGACCATCGGCGCCCTCAAGATGCACATCCGCACGCACACGCTGCCCTGCAAGTGCCCCATCTGCGGCAAGGCCTTCTCGCGCCCATGGCTGCTGCAGGGACACATCCGCACCCACACCGGCGAGAAGCCCTTCCAGTGCCCCGACTGCCCGCGCTCCTTCGCCGACCGCTCCAACCTGCGCGCCCACCAGCAGACCCACGTCGAGGTCAAGAAGTACGCCTGCAAGGTCTGCCACAAGTCCTTCTCGCGCATGTCCCTGCTGAACAAGCACGCCAACTCCAATTGCACCATCACAATTGCGTAAGTTGGCCACATCGATCAGCAGCAACAACTCTTTGACATTCCGCTGGAGAGGACTCGAAGGATACCAAAAAGCATAAAACAAAGCAAAACAAACAAACCACTCAAGGAAGACAATACATAAGGATACTCAAACCTAGCTGTAAACATATAAAATTGGTGCTATTTCATTATAGTATTTCATATTTTATTATTTTTTCCTCTAATTTATATTCCTACTTTTAAGTTATTTTATTTATTATCACATAAGCTAATAGTTCTCATGGCATTGAGTTCATGTTCTGTAAGATCTAGTCTTTTATCCATAATTATTTGGTTCTCTTGTAAATATTTTGAGATTTTCAATGCAGCATTTCACCAAACATTACTATAACAAAATATCTTATTTGATTATTATTATTTTTTCTTATATGCCTTCTATGAATTCTAAACAATGTTGTATTAGTTTTTAAGACACACACACACAAATCGTGTATAGTTTTTGTAGTTTTTTTTAGATCTTAAGAAAGTTTTACCATGTTTTTTACGCAGTTTTTGCATTTTTGAAATAAAATATTTTATTACAAAACTAAAATTTTCCAAATCTTTTTATTCAAATGATATTCAGATCTTTATATTCAGCTTAAAAAAAATATCAAAGATTTTAAAAAGATCTAAATTATTTAAATTTACATTTGTTTCAAAATTATAATTCCAATTCCTTTCGCTTTGAAATTCAAGAATAATAATATGTTTATGATATTTTTTCAAAAATTTTAATTTTCCTCAAAAGGAGAATTTTTTTTTCTTTTTTGATAAGGATATACAGTATTTGATATTCTTCTTCTTTTCTATGGAATTGGTGATATTCTCTTCCCAAAAGGTAGAAAAAAACACCTTTGCATAATCTTGCAATTTTTTTCTGTAGACTTCTATTCGATCATTTGTATCCTTACCATCTTTACAGACATTCCTTGCCAATAGATTTGCATAATTTGTAAGACGTTTGCACACCTTTCGCAAAGAAAACAGAACAAAAAGCAGGAAAGAAAGAAAAGAGGAAAAATTGCAGCAGCTGATTTCCTGCTGCACAAAAGGATCAGATGGTCCTTAGAAATGCCAACAATGCAGATCGGGTGCGGGGTGAGGGTCGGGTCGGGTTCAGGTGTGGAGGATACGGGTGTGGGTGCTCATTGCATGTTGACACAAAGGATTCTCCGCATTCTCCATTCAATGCTGATTGCACGCATGCGTTGTTGCTTTATCTGCATCCTCCGCTCCTTCCTCTCTGTACGTTTCGGTCCTGGCTCCTTCTTCATTCTCTGTGCATTTCCTGCTTCGCAAAGACTCGACGATAGCAAAGAATGTCCCTCTGTCTGTCTGTCCAAGTGTCTGTCTATCCATGTGTCTGTCTATGTGTCTGATGTCTCGTCTGTCAACCCGAATTCGGTGTTTGTATAGATCGAAGTAAACACTCGTTGCTATCTGCGATTTTTGTGGACATTTTCCAAACTTGTCTGGCGCTGATTTCGAGCTGTGCATGTGTTTCAGAACACTTATCACCTGCTGTCGACCTCATCTGTCTCTTTCACTCACTCGCCTATCTCTTCTTCGTCTTTCTCCCTCTTTCATCCATCTCCCTTGCTTGCTCTTCTCTATCTGTAGCAATGTCAGGCGACCGTTTTTCGAGGAGAATCCTTTGGGCAAACATTGTCCTGATGATCTGTTGCACCCACAGGAAGGAAACGTGCTCTTGCTCTAGGTTATCCGGTTTATTGTTGTTGTTGTTATTTTTGTTGCTAAGGGACGCTCGTCATCATCATTAGATGATGATGAAAGGATGTCTCCTGCGATAGGGTTTCGCTGGCAGCACCTAATTAAATATTGAAAGAGCTGATCGAGGGCAGAGACCATCATCATCGGAGCTGGAGACACTCGAACGACAGAGGCAGAGGGTTTCAAAGGATGTCGTTGAAGAGGATCCAGGTTCACCTTTTCATTCGCTGCAGATGCAATTTTGGCGCTCGTCATTCACAGTATTTACCCCGAAGCAATGTTGATCAAAGACTAAAAAATACATTTTCTCGGTATCCTTTTGGCTTCACTGCGAAACCTGTGATCTCAGTGCACAAACAAGTTGTGTTGGAGAAGGAGTTCCGAGAATTCTCTTTTTTATGAAATTCCATCCAGAAATTCCCTCCAGATTTTCGAGAACTGGAACACGGACGAGAACAATCGATATCGATTTCATTGACAAAGGAATTCGCAACCGACTCGATCATGGCGGCTCCTTTTGTGCGACGTCGTCCTTCGTCCTGCTGCGACATGAATTACCTGTCGTTGACATCCTCCTCCTGCGTCCTCTTCTTCTCGTAATTTTTGTTGTCGCTTTTTCTCGATATTTTTGTTGTCGTTTCTTCTCGTCATTTTTGCTTCTTGTAATTTTTGCTTCTTGTAATTTGTGTCCTCGCTCTTGGTCGTCGGAATGTCTGGACGAGGGCAGACAAGTTGTCGCTCGACATTTGTCACACTCCTCACACTCACCCTCCAAGGATCGATCGATCCCACCCAGCCGTCCGTCGAGTTGTTGCAAACCCGAACCCTGCCTCGTCTCGCCTGATCACCTGATGACATTTTCTCCGAATTGGCGTTCGTCGCTTCCCGTTCATCGGTTGACGATTCTTTGTCGATTTTCCGCACAGGCGCTCGACCTCGATCTCGATCTCGTCAATCAAACGAGCCGCCTGACATCGGTCGTGGTCATCATGACCCGAGGTTATGCAATCCATTGTTTCGTCCTTGCGACTCATCTTCACCGCAGAGCCCGAGAATCTTTGCGGCTGCTCTGATTCCATGACCTCCTTTATTCATCATCTACTGCTGATTTTTCTCTTCTTGTTTGCGCCCTCCTCCTCCTCCTTCTTTTTGGCAGCCGGCTGTACGAAGGATCTTTGGCTGTAGGATGCGGCTAATCAGTTGCATCAACAACATCATCGATTGTTGTTGCGGCTGCTGCCTCTGATGTTGTTGATGTTTGTTGTCAACTGAGGCGTTAAGGAATCGACTCCTACTTCCATCGCACTCTCTCTTTCTCCCTCTTTCATCTCGATCTCTCCATTGCTTCACCTCAAGTCAAATTTCAAAGCGTGCGTCGTCGAGCGACCGACTTTGATATCCTTTGTCGACGAGAGGGATCTCCAGTGAAATCCTTTTTTGTCTGCGTTTCTTCTTCTTCACTCACAATCTTTCGTCTCTCGCTTGAGATTTGCGGTCTTAGGAGCGTAATTCCAGCAGACAAAGCGGCGTATTTTTGCGCTTCGCTGGGTTCGGAGACGGACGGAGAGCAGAGAAGTCACTGAGAATAATGGCAAAGAGAGTTAGGGAGAGCGGTTGGAGAGAGAAGCAGGTGACTTGCAGTTTATGTAAGGATGATCAAAGGACTCACTCTCTCTCGTCTCTCTTTCTCCCCTTCCAAGTGGCTCCCTCCCTCCATTGAAGAAGTCGATCTCGTCATTGATCCTCGTCTCCCCTTTCGATCTGTCTCCACATTGAATCCATTGATCCTGGAGAACCACACGTAGTCTAAAAGTCATGTTACACCGTGCACCACAACAACAAACGACAACAACGATCTACCAAACATTGCAATAACAACAACGACACAACAACAAGAAATTGCAATTGACAACAAGTCAAGCCATTAAATTCACTTAACAAGATGCGATCAAATTTGTTAGCGATCGTATCGGATCGCATCGCATGATATCGAATCAACCCCGATCGATCGATCGAACGATCCACCGATCGATTCAAGGAACGATCCACCGATCGGATCGATAGAGAGCCATGGATGAAAATGAAACGACGTACAGGAAAACAACAAATAGGATAATAACAAAAACAAGAACTATTAGAACAACAAATAGATGTAGAATTACAATAACAAATACATGTACAATTACAATACATGTACAACAAAAAATTACAACAACCTCATCTCGATTACACTAACTACAACATCAACATCTACAACAACATTCACAACAACAACAACAACAAGCACACTACGACAAGCAATGCGATCATGTCATAAGAGATCGCAAGGCAAAGTGCCGGACGACGACAGACATCAGTTCGCGAGAGTCAGACAGACAGACAGACAAAGTTGGGGTGGGGTTGGGGGACGATGACTAAGAGGCATGTATCGTAGTTGTTGTTGTTGTTTTTGTAGTCTATCGTGTGCTGATCGTGTCCGTCCGTCCATCTGTCGGTCTCGCTCTCCGCACTCCCGATCTCGTGGCCTCTGTCGCTCGATGTCGCTAAACACTGTGCGCGTTAGATAACATTTAGCCCAAATTTGTCTGCGAGGAATCTGATCGAGCGATCGAGCAAACGATCGCAGGAGCCAACGACCGATCTATGATGTAGGAACGAGGGGCTATCGATCGATCGACTGATCATGTGGAAGTCTAAGGAGGAGGAAGAGAAGGAGGCGGTGGAGCTTCGAACGAATGCATGTGTAATTGAAAAAGCATCAACATTAATCTTGGTAAGAGATTTCGTAAGATCAAGATAGTGTTCAAACTGGAGCATGAATTGGCAGCGGGAGTGGGACAAAATCGACCAAAAGAAAGAAAATGATTCTACGAACGAGATTTCGGATGTCTTTAAATTAGCTAAAGAGACCCTAAATGAGCCGGAGGTGGATTAAATGGATTAAAAGAGGCCATAAAAGTTTGTCAATGAGTTCAAGATGATAGGTTAAAAATATTTAATAACATCAATAAAGGAGCTCCAAAGTATTTTTTTAATTTCTTCTATAATCGATCGCCAGGTCAAATGACGTAATTAAATCCCTACGGACAAAAACCTCCTGCATCGCGGAAAACCCTTTAAGATATCAAGACAAAAGTAAACAACAGACATGACAACAAGAAAAACACGACGTAAGAACGACGGACGGATGGATTGATGGAGAGAGCGACGGACAGAATTGCGGATGGACAGACGACTCACGAGCTCGCCAAGCGTAACATGTTGTTGCCGCATGTCGGCCAACATGCAGGCCACGCCGGCGATGGCCAGAGAGCAACCAGCGAAGACAACACGCGGTTAATCAAGTCAAATCAAATCAAAGACCCTTCCTTCGACCCTTCCTCTCGATCCCACCCGCTCCACTCATCGACCACTCGTCCATCCATCCATCCAACCACTCAGATGTCTGTCCTCGCATCGGTCTGTCTGTCTGTCCGTCCGTGGCACGCTGCGACAGGCCACGCGGAACGTATGCAAAAACATTCCTGGCTAGTGAAGGCGAAGGAGACGACGACGACTATGATGGCGATGATGAAGAACTTTTATCGCAGCGGTCTGTGGTGTCTGATGTGTGCGATGTGGTTATTGTTGTTGTTCTTGCTGTTACAACCTGTCAACAATAGTTGCCGCATATATATCATCTTTTGCGGCTACGACCTTAACGGTAATACGTGGCTAGCTTCTAGGCTAAATAGAGTTTAAAATTACATTTACTTGAGCATCAAATCGCCCCGTGGATCGTCGAGAGGGGGGAGTGGCATGGGGGGCAAGGGTCTTGGCTGGCAGAAAAACGTGCAGCATGTTCGCCACAACGAAAGAAAGACAGACAGACTGGGAGAGAGACGGACAATCGGAATGGGCGAGTGGAGAGTTGACTGATTTCCTTGTATTTGCTTTGTAGATCGTCAAGCGTTGATAAACGTTGGTGTTGTTGTTGTTGCCATTGTTGTACTTGTTTTTGTTGTAGTTGTTGTAGATGGCTCTTACGATCGATGGGCGGTTATGGATGACATGTTTTCCTCCCCTTTATCTCCGTCGTTCTTCACCTCTTTCTCTTCATTCTCCAACTTATTCTTCTCCATTCCTGTCTCTTCCCTGTGCTTGTCCTGTTTCTGCTATCGTCGCCATCGTCGTCTCATATGATGATCATGTGATCGCGATTGACATGAAAGGCACCCTAGACAGAGACAGAAGATAGAGAGAGGGCAACCGACGCAACTGTATTCTAGCTGTTGATGTGGTTTACCATACCATCCTCCCGTTGGATGAACTTGTGTTTCGTCTTCCACCGTCATATTGGGTTGCATTGCATAATTAATACCCAGTGCTCGCCGATCGATGCCGATGCTGTTCCTTGTCATGGAAGGGCGTCTGTGGCTTTCTTTTAATTACCGTAAATTTATATTTGCATACCGCGATGCTGGATGCAAATGTTGAGAGGTAACGGTTCTTTCTGACCAATGACCCATGATGATCTTGATTGAATATTTCGATGATCATTCGTTGGATTCAATTTAAATATATTAAACATCGGTATTACGATAAAAATTATCATTGTTATTAGAGACAATCGAAAGGAATCTACTAAATCATTTGTATTTTACTGTTGAATGTTGGAAAAGAGAGAATCAAACTTCGTGCATTATCAAAATAATTATCATGTCAGGTTTGATGTGAGGTATTTCATTGTTAGCACTGTAACCAACAATATAGTTACCATATTGTAAAAGAACCATCATCATTCTCAAAAACCCTTCTATATCACGTGAAGCGGAACCGGAAGAATCGTTCCTTTGTATTTCTTTCTTCCCCATACATATGTAGGAGCCCGCCAAAGCAGGTAATGGATCAGCTGAAGCCCCCCAAATCACGTTTGACAATGGGAACTTTCTAAACGCGTCAATCGACCACCAATACATATGAATAGATCTATTTATAGACCTAAGCATTTCACTACGAACGTCATGTGAATTTGGAGAAATTTTCGAATTCGCATAAAGACGAAGATTTTCATACAATTACCGTGGTCTGTTCATTCATCGCGGTGATCGTGATCATCCTCGTGGACCTCGTCATCAGATGATTGTCGCGATCGATGACAAAATCTGTAACAACGCATACGAAATACAGCCAAATGAATTGTTGTATAATATGAATGAGATGATCGAAATAGCTGGCAAGAGAAAGAGGGAGAGAGAGCGAAAGAAAGAAATGGCAGGCGGAAGCAGAAGAAAGCCGTTTCATCGATCGTCAGCCAGTCTGCTCGGAGACCGCGATCAGTTCTCGTCATTCTCTCGCGAATATATGTGTCAAATAGATGCAAAGCCTTTCTGTCTCTGCGGCTGGATATTTTGCGGAAATTTGAATTTCGTCTGGTCGTTTACATCATGCATTCTTTTAAGGGAAGTTACAGGAAAGCGAAGGGAATGGGAAGAGCAACGATGAAGTGACCTAAGTGGCAAAGCAGAAAATTGTCTTCGGCTGCGGACAAATTTTGATGTTGATGGCGATAGTAAAGATCAATTTCCGGTGTAAGTGACGCATTTAGGCAAATGAGAAGAAAGGTTGAGATGAGGAAGAAATGCTTTCGGAAACAATATAAATGGTAAGAGGTTACATTTAAAATAATATGTAAATTAATCCTTTATAGATCAAATCATGAGTCGCTTTCATCCAAAATTTGAAGAAAGAAATACAGTAAAAAATATATTTAATAAAACAAATATATAATTTAGAGGAACCTAATAATGACTTTTATAATAAAAATCAGGTAATAATAATTGGTCGATATTTTTCCGATCAATTTCTGATCGTAAAATTTCGATAAATTTTTATTTTTTGATCGATATTTCGCGATAAAATTTTTATCGTTTTTTGCGATTCGTATTTCAATAAAATTTTGATCGATTTTTATCTGATTCTTTTTTTTCCGATATTTTTTAAAAGTACATATTTGTTTTCGATCCAATTTCCAATTTATGAAATCCTATTATTTAAATAAACCTGTTTTAAGATTTTTCCAAACCCGAAAAGACATACAGGAGTCGTTGGCCTTCGTTTTGAACCCCAGTCACAAGATGAACGATCACCAGCAGCAGCCTCGTGTTTGTAAAACTATGTTCGACCAGATGCTACTGTCGGCTCCTGTGTCATGGAGTCCAAACAGACGATTTTGGAAGCCTCCATCAAGAAGCGTCGACAGGACGCACGAGGGAATGAATAAAGCAATGGATGGCCTGATGGTTGGTGTAAAACAGCAGCGAGTGAGGTAACAACATTGTCTCTGGGGATCGAATTACAAGGGGCAACACTTAAAGTTAGAAGACGGTGGTGTTGATTAATTGCGAAAGAGCCAGAGCTAGCCGAGACCACGAAACGAGCCCCAAGATTAATTGTTTGCATTTGCACTAAACGCACGCCCACCAAACAACGCAGTCTACCACGATCTCCTCCTCGTTGTTTGTGCCGCCGCCGCCGCCGACGTCGGGGGCACCAGGACGAAGGCATCCCACCTAAAGTCGGGTTCCCTGGCCCGCGTGCATAACCCATATACGAACAGCTGGTGGACAGCTACAGCGACAGCCAGCGAACATTAGCGTTCATAACTAATGCCGCACCGAGCTCGAGTCCGAGACCGAGTTCGCGTCCGCGTCAGCGCATCAAACTCATTACCATCCCCACGCACCAGTCGTCGTCGGCGGCGGCGTTGTCTCAACTCAAGGAGAGGGAATCCTGCGACGCACGCCCTCGCACACTAACACACACACAGTCAGACCTGCATATAAGGTTGGTCGACCCGGCAGGAACCATGCGGATAAATAATGAGTTGAGAAATTTAAATGACCGTAAACGTCGAACGCCAGCCCTGGTCGCGGTCGTAGTTGGAATCGGAGTCGCCGTCGGAGTCGAAGTCGGAACCACGCAAACGGCGCCGTCCTGGACGAGGGAGGGAGCGAAAGAGAAGGGAAGAAGGTGGTCGAGGAGGAGCGAAAGAGAAGGGACGAAGGAGCAACATTGTGGCCACATTAATTAAATTTCTCCCGAGACGGAAAAAGAGTCAGAGCTGGAGGAGATCGGGGAATGAGAAGCAGAAGGAGATCCTCGTGTGCTGCGCATGCGCACAACATACGACGGACGCGTGCGTTCTCAATGGGCGTGAAGGAAAGTAACCGAGACAGCGAAGGAGAGAAAGACAGAGAGAAAAAGAGAGATAGGGAGCGAGAGGAGATTTTATTAAGTGTCGATGATGTGCTGCCAAAATGTAACGGCTTGCAACAACAGCAACTGTTGGTCAAACTATGAACGGACGGACAAAAGTGCCCATAGAGAGAGAAGGGCCAGAAGGACTGAAGATAGAAGAACCGACAGATAGACAGACAAACAGACAGACAGAAGGTCCATCGGCGAACGACAGCCGCGTAACGAATCCCTTCACACTGACCATCGTCCGAAGAAGTGTCGGCCTCCTCCATCTCCATGGCCAACGCCGACGCCTCCACGTCGAAAACTAACAGATCGTTAAACCTTCTGACCAAGTGTTGAGGAGGACCGGGGACCAAGATCAAGGAGGGTCGACGACTAAGACCAAAGAGGGTTCACAACCAAGACCAAGGAGAGTCCACGACCATAACCGAGGAAGGTAAACGACCAAGACGAAGGAGAAGGAGAGATGGAGAAGTGGAAAACGCTATCGCTGTTAATTAATTTTATCTACTACAGTTTAAGGATACGCGACAGCAGGATCAGTTCGACCTGTTAGGGAAGCTACCTGTTCTGATTTGATGAGCTCTCCGATCCGAAGAGCTGGAGAGATGGTGAAAGTGAAACCGTAATTTTCACCATCCATCCTTCATCGACGCCTCCGTCATCGCCCTCGTCTCGTCCTCCTCACCGTTCGTCAACCATCAGGTGTCGGCGGGGAGGAAAATTAAAGGGCTCGCAGTGGCCATCCGTCTGTCCATAAGACCGTCCGTCTATCTAATCGTCTGTCCATAGGTCCGTCTGTCTATCTATGCCCCGCTGATGTCTGAGGGATAAATAACGATGTTGTTTCCACAATTCGGTCAGCAAATAGATTCATCTTCATTTACCACCACTCCCAGTCGCTCTCTCTCTCTCTCTCCATCCTTCCAAAAGGAATCGGGAGCTCGCCAGGATAAGGCACACGACGCCATATGGCAACTCCGGCCCGCAGCTAGGGTTGCCTCACATTTAATTAGCCTCAAGTCGAGTCGATTTGAGTCGACTCGCGTCGGTGCGGCTCGCGTTGTGTTTGGAGTCCTGGCGCGATCCTGGCGATTTGATAAGGAGTCCTCCTCTGGCCGAAGCAATTAACACGACACGCTCGGTGTTTTCCCATTTCACGTGCCGGCCTCGAGTCGAACCCACACTCGGACTCCCTCGGCCTCTCATTAGAGCGCGGAGGCCTCAGCGTGCCGATCGCGCGTCTCTTCATCGATTCGTCGACCCATCGCCGTGTGGTACAACAACAGTTGGTCAGTCGATGGCTCTCCGTCTGGGCCGGGTCGATCCTCTGGGACTCGTTGGACCCCGTGGACGGCGGGCCCGCTGCTTTCGTTTTCCCTAATGAATTGAGTCGGTCAACTCGAGTTCATTATCCTTCGTCCTGATACACTGTGTTTTTTATTACATTTATTTCCCTGTTGTTGTAATTTTGAATCGTAATATAATTCCTTTGTAAATGTAAAAATTCCTGGAAATTTATTAGGTGTGTCCGGCGTAGAAAGGGTTTAAGTCCAAATGCCGTAGATCGTGTTCTGATAGGGGTTTTTCTTGTGGAGTATAAACTTGTTTCCAAACACCATATGGGGCAATCGTTTCTATACAGAGCTCACTTGTCTGCCGAGGATGGATTGATGAAAGGAAGGAAGGACACAATATGCAAATATATTGCATTTGATGAACCCATAGAGGGTAGGACATTGGGTGGAACATGTTCTGACATCATCAACTGGAATCTGATATAAAGTCATTAGAATCATTTCTGAGCAGGACACAACCTGTTATTTTATTCATTTTTGACAACTTCATATATGGAGTTGTCCATGGTCCAGATATTCTCTGGGGAGAAAAGATGGTGTTTGGATGAAAGGGTGGGACAAATGAAATATTACAGGCAAATTTAAAATAAATTACGAAATTTCGATGAAGGAATTATGTAATAAAAACCCTTTTATGAATTATAAAAATCATTTTATAGATTAATTATTTTTGATATATAATTTTTTAATTATAGAACATTCATGTTGGAAAAATTAATGAAAAATTTGTATATTAAGTATAACATCAAATATTTGCTATATATGTATATTTAATTGAATAATATTAACAATAATTTGTTTGAAAATAATATTTTTCATTTACATATATTTTAAAATAAATACTGGAAAATATGAATATTGTTTTGAATTTATTATTTATAGAGAATTAACTTGTAATTATAGAAATTAATTAAGGATGAATTTATAATTAACTATAGAAATTAGACTATAATTCATAAAATAGTAAATAATAATAACATATCTATAATATTCAATTCAATAATAAGCATAATGTTTGCCAATAATTTCTACTGAGGATATTTGAGAAAAATTACCTTACATTAAGGAATATCTCGAGCAGACAAAATTCATGAATCGCCCTCACTTTCAAGAAAACCGACACACTAACTCCTCTGTCGCCATCTCCCTCCCACTTTCGCAGACACCAGTCGGAAATAAACTACACTAACAAATGCGTTTCGATTATCGCATGGGATGTGTTTGAGAAACGCCGACCGATAGTTGTTGCTATTGTTGTTGTTGTTGTTAAGAGGAGGCGGAAAGAAAGACCACAACCCAAAAGAAAAGGAGAAAATATTGAAGGAAGGAAGAAAAACCGACAATCGGAGTATATAATTTAAAACTATTAGCGAGCATGAAACGGGCGCACTTAACAGACATTTAGGATCCATTTGACGAAGCTGCCCCGCTCTTGGGTCCCCTCCATTTGGGGCCCCCTCATTTGTGGCCCCCACAACGAATGCCACAAATTGCGGAATCGAGCATTTAATTTGGCTAACGACGAATAAAAGCGGCCAACGACGAACAACGTGCCAACGGAAAATCAATTTTTAGACAATTTAAGACAATGTTAACAAACAACAACAGGAACATTAAGTGCAATAATAATAACAAAAGCAATAGAAAAACAGTAACAGCAATAACAAAAAAAACGTCAACAACAACGATAACAATAATGACAACAACAATGACAATTACAACAAAACTAAGGTACTATAGAAGCCATCAACCAGTGAACCAGCAAATCAACGACACGGCAGAAACAAATACGACACGCGGACAGGATAGGACAGCTGTGGACGGACAGGACGGGATAGATTCGACGCACTGAGATAGACAGATCGAACGGACGATGGAGAGACAGACTTATGAACTCACAGACAGATAGAGATACGGAAAAGCTCGCAGCTAAACGCATGAAACTTGAAGACAAACGAACTCATGTATCGACAGACAAAGTCAGAGATAGACAGCCAAAATCATAGACAAACTGACGAACTCAGAGATAGACAGGCAAAGTCAGAGACAGAATGACGAGCGCAGAGGCAGATTGAGGAACTTCTAGACAGATAGACAGATCCATAGTTAGATGAACGCACTCTTGGACAGAAAGAGTGATTCAAAGACAGAAGAAAAACCTCAAAAATAGAGGAAAGAAATACAGACGATGATCATAGACAGACGGACGGACGGACGGACTGATAGAAATGAGGCAGAGACTGCAGACAGATAGACAGGGAGGACAACAAAACGCATTGGCGTTCGGTCAGATAGATAGACGAATAGACGGATGGCTGAAATCACAACAGGCGGATCGAGTTACCTTCGAAGCCTCTGAACCGAACACTGACAACGTATCAACGCAAGAATCGACAGACAGATGGACAGACGGACTGACAGCTCGAGCGATGCTTGGGTGGATCGATAGATGGACAGACAGACTGAGGGACGGACAGATAGTGTTGCCGCCAAAAGGAGACCGACCGCAAACACAGGAACGCAAAGTAAGAGCCTGTTAACGTGGCTCATTGCGGTCGTGTGGTCTCCCCATTCATCCATCTAGCCATCCAGCTATCCATCCGCCTGCTTGTCTGTCTGCCTGTCTGTCCGTCCGCCTGTCTATTCGTTCATCGTTCGGTCGGCCGCACGCTTTCGCCGCGCTACGCCTCGGATGCACGCTAATGGCGATGGCAATAAAATAAATAAAACGCCTTCGACCGCCCGCCTTCGGGTTGGGGGCGGGGCCGGTCCGGCCGATGATGAGGTGCGGGTGTGGTTGGGGCTGCGTCGGCGCGATCTCCCATTATGACGCCAACGATGCGAGCGATGATGATGATGATTGAGATTACGACGATGACGTTGGCGGTGCGGATCTCAGACCGATCGGGATGATGATGACGTTGATTATTAATAATAAATAGTTGCAAATCAGGCGCAGTCGGCTGTGTTGCCAGCCAGGGAGAGGAAAATATTGCGAACAACAACTACAATAACCAACATGACAAAAACAATAACCATCTCGACAACAACAACAATAACGCACTTGGACAAAAACAAAGCTCCAGCGATGGATGGCAAAAACAAACAACATGCGGTTAATACATATTAGACACAAGTTAACAAGTTGCGGCCAGAAGAAGGACGGACAGACACAGGACAGACGGACATGTAGTCATACAGAGAGAAGGACAGACAGACAGCAAGACGGACAGACGGAATGGGAAGCGGCGGCGCTGAAACAAGTGGGCCGTGGGATGCCAGGAAGAGCTCAACACAGAGCACCGGCGTCGATCTGGCCACACGATGCGGTCCGGCATCGCATGCACCACGTCGCTCGCCACTTGGCTGCCTCTTGGCCTGTTGTCTGTCTTTCTACCAAACGTCTGTCCACCTGTCTGTCCACCAGTCCGTCCTTCTGTTTGTCCGTCCGTCGTTGGTCGGTGCATCTTTTGAAGTGCGGCGACCGCCCAGTCGTTGAACTGAAATGTGCGCGCCAAGCGCCATCGATGACGACGACGACGATGATGACGTGTGCATCCAGGCTGCAGCATGCAATGTGTGCCACACACACACACACATCGATGCGATTCCATCGCACGCAGCTATCGACTGAAGGCGCTGCGAACGCCGCGATGTTGTCAATTTGTTTTTGGCCAGCGATTAGATAATGATGGAGCCGACCGATTGTTCAACCACCCGATCGACGACGGAACCACCGACCGACGATGGATCTACCGATCGCACGGTGCTTCGCTCCAGTTGGAGTCGACGTAGGCGCTGGGTCTGTAGTCTGAGGGTCTCCGGAGTCAGCAGCCGGGGGTCTGACGAACAACAGGAAGTCCTCGGTGGATGCCATGTCATTCCATTGTCATCTCGCATTAAGGCTGCTGCATGCCTTGCCACTTGTCCGTGTGTTGGTGAATTAGTTTAGTGTGTTGGTGACTTCGTTCAGTGTATTGGTGACTCTTTCTATCTGCCTGTCTATTGTATTCCTGCGTGTAAGCGATTAGTGGAACAAGTGAGGGGAGTTCTTCGAGCGGATCTGGAGCTTTATACGAAGTGAAATGATTTGGTAAGAGTGGAAAGAGCTGAGATGCTCAGGGTGGTCGGTGAAAATAGTAGGCAGTCTGAGAGAGAAGAGAAGAAAGAGATGCGGATAGAGATTCAGAGACATATGGCGAAGAAGATTGAAAGGTAGTTTTCAATGAGATGAGAATCTTACAAAGGGTCCAAGAGTTTCGTATTATTATCATAGAATTTTTCATATTTTGAAACGTTTCAAATATTATTTTTTCAACGATCGTGTTCATCATAAGATCCTGCCCTCGTCATCTAGATATATTTCCACACCAAATCCGACTTTGCATCTCGCCAAAGGGAAACAAATTGAAGCGGAGTCTTGGCAAATTCACACACAAAGCGTTGCCACCTAATTGCAATGCGACTGAATTTGGGTGATCGTGAGGAAGAAAATCTCTTTAAGAAGTGTGAAATTTTCTTGCACTAATTACGATCGTGCGAGCAATTATTTGGCATTAGTTGTGGCGACAAAAATCCGACACAAATGAATTTATTTCCACGCCCGCCTTTGCGGCCAGACGTCGTCGAAGAACTTAAGCCGATTAGACCCCAACCGCCGCCCTCTGGACCATGATGAAGTGGGGGGTTTCGAAACGGATGCGGAAAATAAGCCATTATATAATTTAGCAATATTAATTGCAATTACAAAGCGATTACTCAAGTAGCGACGGACGAGGGAACAAGTGTGAGAGAGAGCAAACGATATTCAATATCGAAGGAAGGAAAAACTTGTCGTCATCCAGACGATGGTCGATAAAAGGGGGGCGTGTCGTCTTGGGGTGAAGTCGAACTAGACGTTCCGTCCGTAAAGATCTGAATTTATGCGTTGCCAACGAAGGACTCGAGGCTCGAATGCTTCGCGATTTGATCGCAGATCCCCATCGGCGTTTAGAGTTACCAGATCCGACTAATTGTTAGTGTTTCTAGTTGTTTTTGTTCTTGTTCTTTTATTTATTGTTGTTCTTTTGGCTATCAACGTTGTCGGTGAATTTGGAATTAATTAAAGAGCGCATAAAAGTGTCGCAGCAGCTCGTAATTATGAATTTAAACTCAATTAACATCGTATCTAGATACTGTTTTTGGCTTGAGTTACAAATGTCTCACATATGGATATTGTATCTAAGGATGTTCGTGTGTGTTTGAGTCTATCTTGTCGTCTGTCTGTCTGTCTGTCTGTCCGATGTCCAACCGATGCCATATCTTCGCCGATGTAATGCGATGTGATGCCAGATATGTTGTGCGGCGCCTAACCCTGGTTGATGTTGTTATTATTATTGTTGTTGTTATTATTGTTATTATTATTATTATTGTTGTTGTTGTTGTTGTTGTTAGACCACCAATTTTGTCTATTTGCTTAGCCTTTTGCCTTTGGCCATTGGCCATTTCAGCTGCTCACGGCTCTTACGGCACAGACTCCGCTACGATATCGTCGGATCTATCTTCGTGTGCTGAGCTATCAGTGCTCAGTTATCTCGAGACTTTGTGTCCGTAGTTCTTAATATGTGTGTGTATGAGTATGTGGCTGTGTGCGAATTTATTAAACACCTGAGATCAAATGAATTGCACGGGGACGGAATCAAGAGTCCAGCGACGGACGGACAGACAGACGGAAAATCGTAAGGAGCGCCACGGTTTGTTATGGGGTGAGTGTGTGTTCGATTTGGGTGGGGTACAGTGGGCCTCGAGGGCTGATAAGCCCTCGAAACAGCTCAAATATGTTCATAAAATGACCATAATATAATTTGCATGTGCTTTTCTAAAAATTTGTTTATTTTTTTTTATCATTTTCACTATAAAGAAGAGATTCCTAACTTACTAAGATATTTTCTTAAATTTCAAGGAGGTCTTAATAAAATTGAATTTAATTTGCATTTAAATAGAATTTCAACAAAATGTATTGCTCTCAATATTGAAAATAAAATAAAAAGTGATAAATAAGAAACTAAATAAAAAACTTAATAAAAATATAAAAATTGATATTTGGTTTTATGTTCAAAATAATGATACATCTTTCCTATATTTTCACATATGTTATCTATCCTGAAATTCAATGTAGAAAAACTTTCTAGCATTTTTATCTTTCCTATGCTTTCATTCCCTTTTCTCTCCCATCCAATCATGATCCTTCCATCTTATTCTCGTCTTAGTCCCAATCCCCACATCAATTCGTTCCACTGTCATCGCCGCCCAGGGAACGATCATTAAAATCACACCAAAAATTGGCGTAAATTGCGCCCGAGCACGTGCTCAATTATTACCACCGAATCGAATCGAGTCCGGAGACGGGCCGGGCCAAGTCGAACTGGTCGAAATCGGTCAGGGAAGGCGGGGGGCGTTGGTTGGAGAGGTTGGGGTACATTGTCTGGAGTGGGGTCCTTTTTAACTTAATTTCTCGGCGCTAACTGTCCATACGAAGTCGTAAATAAATTTAAATATCAAAGGAAAACGTTTCCACTGGTCCGCAACCCCAAACCTCACCTTTTGTCTCTCTCTTTGTCTCCCTCTCTCTCTCGTTCCTGTATCGTATCCCATTTCCTCGCTCCTGCTTTGACGAAAACAACGGCGACCACGGCACGAAGTGTAATTAATTTATCTGAGCTGCAGCGCCATAGATTAATGTGGCAACGCCAAAGAAATGAATCAGCGGTCTGTTCGCGTCTGGCCTGGTCCGACTTGGCCTGGACCGTGTGGCAGTACCCGATAGTCGAACCCGGGTAGTCGTATGTGAAGAGGTGTGGAGTGGGAGGAAAGGAGTGAAGGAGGTTGAGGAGTGAAGGAGGTTGAGAAGAGTGGAGTGGAGTTAACTTCAGTTGAGTGGATTGTAGTGGAGGCGATCGCCGTGGATTTGTGATCAGATAAAACGCGTGTTGAACATGTAGATTTTTCAGTGATTCCATCAACGCGACCATAAGTCTGGCCAGATAATTACATAATTATACGAACATGAAAATTATGAAAAATTCACGTGAAGACAAACAATGTTTCCAAAAGTCTGGAAAAAGATAAAACAATGTTTTCATATGTGGTAATATATTTGAGAAAAACATGTACTTTTATAACAAAATACATATATAGTAGATATAAGAATATGACGATATATTGCTTAGACAATAATGAATGTGACGGTTTATTCGTGTTGAAGCCTAGTTGAGATCATTAGGTGAACTCAGCTCAGGTCTCATAAAGAAATCAGTTTTCACATAAATAACATTCGCTTGAACTTTATTAACTTGAAATTATATTCACTTGAAATTCTATTCACTTGATATTATATTCACTTGATATTATATTAATTACCATGTATTTCTTCTGTTCTTCTGCATGGTTGTCTGTTCACTGGCTGCCTGTCTATCTAACCATAGATTTATCATTCCTCCTCCATTCATATCTCAATCTACCCCTCAGTTCTCGCCCCTTTTTCTCACCCCTCAGTCTTGTGGCAGGTCAAAATTCTTGTCCAGGGTTCGGCCACTTGTTTTGCAAACTTGCCTACGATCGATTCTCGCCCCCCCCAAGCTCCACCTCCTGAGCGGCAGAGCGAACCCAACCCCTTTTGGCGCCTCCCTCACAGCGAGCGGTACCGTCGGTTGGAGTCATGCGGGGCGCCACATGTGGGTGGGTGAACCGAGCCAAGTTGAGTCGAGCTGAGTTGATCTGAACTGGGCTTGGGCAACGATCTACCGGATTTCGCGAGTTATACGCAGGTTCAATCGACGCGAAAGGTGCTAATTTTTAGATTAGACAAGTTATGCCTATATTTGTCTATACAACAAAAATAACAACCACTTGTAGTAGAAACAATAACAAGTAGTAATTGCTATAATAACAATAACAACTGGAAATTGATACAAAATGAACAAGCAATAATTACAACAATAACAAGTAGTAATTGCCACAAAATCAATGCGAATAATTCCTACATATCTGTCTAATTACGATTTACAACCATAAAATGCAATTAAAGTTATGCTTTCAATTGTTTCAACTTGAGTCTCAACAATTGGCTCTTAATTGGACTCGGAATCAGATCGAGAGTCGTGTCGAGGTGTCCGGATCTGGACATAATGCTAATGAGCATCGAAGTTGACACCCTTGAGACACTGGCCATAAAGTAAAAACTAAAAAAAGATATTCTAGACTAAAATAAACCTCTTACCTGTTGAATCATTGGAAACCGCTTTTCTCACTGATCCTTTCCAATTACGGTGGCGTCATTATGGATGCTCCATCATCGTGGTATTTTAGGAAAATCCCTTTGACGAATGCCGCCACACGGTGAATCGAAATCAAAGGGAAATCCTAAACAATCCTGAAAATCCTAAATAAGCTAAAAAAATGCCCCATTTTATTTATGAAACATACAAGTTCACCATTGCGAGAGAGGGGAGAAATGATATCAGGTATGAGTTATGATTGAGTAAGGACTACGATGTGTTGTATGGGAAACTACGATAAAGGGTATAAGCTAATATATGAAGTATGGGCTATGAAGTGAATTGGAGGAAGAATATAGAGAATTAGAATTATTGAATAGTGAAGGAACGTCAAAAATATTAGAGTATGAGAAACTTTAAATTGTAGTATGAATTTCTATAAACTGAAGAAACTATAAATTGCATTACCATAACCAAGGATAGAATATATTTGATATAGAATATATCTTTCTGATACAAAATATCCCTATGTGATATCGAATATCGCGGATGACGATATCTGCGGATGTTGATGATTTACTGGCGGCGCTGGCTACCGGGAAAAACTTCCGAAACACAGACAAACCCAACCCAATCCTCCCCTCCTTGCACACACACACACCCACAACCCCAACACCTTCCCCCCATCGACCACACAGAGACATTAACGACATGTGCGACATCTGTGGGAAATGTGATCAACATGGCGGCTTCCCTTTCAAGGTGTCCGTCAGACCGATTTATTTATTAATATTTTCTGGTCTCGTCATTATTTCCGATGTTGTTGTTGTAGAGAGAGTTGACTTGTTGTTGTAGAGAGAATTGACTTGTTGTTGTGAAGGAAATCCCATGGAAATGAGTTACAGTTGAGGTGAAATTATTTATCACGGAGGAGTGCGTGAGAAGGGGGCGATGGAGAGCTTAAGAGCTGGCGGAAGCGATGGTGGCGGCATTTTCACTTTCATTTGTTCTAATAATTTAAGTCCTTTGTCACGTGTTGCGAACCCGAAAACGTTTTGCTACGCTTTGGCTTCTGCTCCTTTTTTGTTCATTCCTCGACTCGTAAATTTGTAACATTTGTTGGTGTTTATTTATTTTTCCTTCACGCTTCTCCGCAACTGCTGCTCGTTCCACGTCTTATTGCCTTTGTTTCCTTTTTTGGAATATTTATTATCAGAGTGTCCCCTCACCCCAACCCCTTCCTTTACCCCTTCCGCCCACGCCCTGCCAACGAATGCAATTAATTAAGACGCTCATTAGTACGAAAGTGCGACGAGCACACTTCGTTTCGTTGTTGTTCTTGTTATTGTTTTAGTGCAGTTGCTGTTGCTGTTGTAATTGTGTTTGTTTGTTTTAAGTGTCGGCACCCTCCATCGAACTCTTGAGGGTTGGGTCGAGGTCGTTGCATTTAAGGGTTGGCACACTTTACGCAATCGCTGGACTCAAAAGGGTTTCAATTGATTGTCGAAAGTGTGCGTGGCTCCATCTGTTCAATGTTGGATAGACTGTTGTTGTTGTTCTTGTTGGGATATGGTGTTTTTCATTGTCGGCGATATTTTATTGTTTTAAGGTCTTATTGACATTTAACACTTTGCTGCACTTCATCAACAACCCCTATCAATAAAATTGCTGCCATTAGAAAGGCAACACTTGTTATCGTTGGGATATTTTTACGGCCAGAGGGATTTACTTCCGAAATCCTGAGCTCAGGTTGGTTTTACTTTTATTGGAATTGGAAAATAAAACCAACGAGTTGTTGAAGGTTGAGAGACAATTTTAAAATAGAATTGGTTGTCATAAAATTCTAAATCTGGTACCATTAATCCTATGATATTTCTTCAGAAGCACACTCTAAGCCTTCAAGAGATATAAAGTCATATGGAACAATTTTTCCTACTCTTCTCAAATTATTCTCACAACTTTTCTATGAAAAACTCCTCATTTTAAGCTCTTAAAGGATCTAAATTCATTTGAAGAAAGTTGTTCCCACTCTTCTACTATTACTTATTTGTAAACTTCTCTCTACCTCCTAAGAAAACTTCATCCACAGCACGCGCCTCTAACGCCGAATCCATCGCAAACCCCAACTTCCACCAACTTACATGACGTTTTCTTTCACCTCAGACTCGTCACCGTTGCGATCGAGCGCCGACGCACCCCGATCATCTCCAGTAATTTCCCGATTATTTTTCTCATGAATTAAACATGATCGAAGGAGGTGGGCAAATGGAAGTCGAATGCAATTGGAACGAAGACGAACGAACCTGACTGATTGGAGTGAATCGATGTAAGTGGACTCGGTCAGGTTGGCACATGAAGGAGTCTTAAAGGTGAGTCAGCTCACTGAGAGGTGAAGAGCAAGACACACGAGCTGAAAAACAAATTATTTCATAAATATTTGAAGACACATAAAGATAAGGCAAACTATTTACGCGCCATTAAGTTTTTCTTGAACAACAAAAATATAGAAAAAACAATAACAACATACAAACCCCAATCATAACGAAACAATTTCATTGAAGATGATTTCAGAGGTGGACGATCGAAGCGCGACATCTGGGCGAAAGCGATCGTCAGCACTGGCTCCAGCGCCAGACGCCGGGCAGCGCCTTAAAAAGGGGAAGAAGTTCGATCCCACTGTTATTCGCTCGATCGATCCTCGGTTATTTTTTATTTTATTCTTTCCACCGATCTTCGGTTCTGAAGAAAAATTACTCGAAGTCGCGCACCAGCGGCATCAACGATGACGACGACGACGGTGCGTTACTGAAGCGAAACAAGTGTTTAGTCACCCGATCGCCGGTCGGTTGGTCGGCCTCGCCCGCTCGGGGATCAGGTAAACTGGGCGCAACCCCGGGGAGCACCCGAGCTCAAGACAAACCCAACCCCACGTCACCGTCCACCTCGATTGACGCAGGTACGGAACGACGCGCCCCAACATGAGAATCGTAAACAATTTCAAAGCGAACGAAAACGTAAAAATGCAGAAGAGCTCGAAATAAGTCGGGAGGGATGGCGAGGCGTCTTCGCAACTTGAAGTCTCCTGCCTTCGGTCGAGCTTCATTGAAGGTGCACCTTCAAGTCGGACACGCTCTGTGGTGACCGTGCTGAGTGCGGTTCGGTGACTCAGGTCGCTACCGAATGCGTTCGATCGATCGATCGATGGAAGAGGAGGTGGGGTCGAATGGTTGGAGCCGGTGAAACGAGCATGAAATTAGATTTTTCTTTAATTGAACAATCGAAGTGATCGCGGCACGAGGGCATGTCAAGAACATGGTTTGTGTATAGTAAGAAGGGAAGTCGGTTGCATTCAAGTGAATATTCATTCAAGAGAAGGAGGTTCAATGGAGCTTTGGAAGCATTTGTTTGAAGTAAATTTGAGTGTATGGAAACTTCTGATTGTATGAAAACTTTAGATGGAATGAAAACTTTATGTTGTATGAAAACTTGAGATGGAATGAAAAATTTGTACTATTTGAAATCTTTTGATTAACTTTTTATGGAAAAGTATGATTTTATAAATTGGTATTATATGAACATTTTTTAAAGCATTTGATTATATGAAAATTTGTAATGAAATTAAAACTCTAGATTTTATGAAAACATTTAATTGTATGAAAAATTTTGATTATGTGAAAACATATAATTTTATAAAAACTTTTGATTTTATTAAAACTTTTGATTTTATGAAAATTTCTGGACTTTTCCTGTTTACATTTTTTTTTTGGTACTTCTCTGCCTCCCCTCCCCTTTTCTCGACGACCTACCGCGACGTTCCAACTTCCGCATACAAATTAATCAACGCCTCAAGCTGTCATCTCGTCATGTTCGAACTTCGAAGGCACAGACAGACAGACAACAGAGGAATTTTCAAAAGGGAGAGGAAGGTTCGAAAATCTACGAAAGGCTGCACTTTACACGCTCTTCGGGAGACATTTTCCCGCCCTCCCACAGCTGCTGCTGACAGACGACAAGATTTGACAACTGATCGCTGGAGAAATGCGAAGATCAACTGATAGACAAACAGACAGACTGATGGACAGACAGATAGATAGGTGGATAATCAGACGAATGGGTGAATACATAGACGGATAGGTGGATATATAGACAAAGAGACAAACAATCAGACTGTCGTAAGAAAAGTTGTTCAACTCGATGGAAGTCGCAATAATCGCCCTGACTCTGTATTGGATTTTCTATGTATGTGTTTGAGGATCCCCATCTTCCATCGGATCGCGATGAGACTAATTAAACGGTGCCAGGGCGTGCATTAAGAGAGCATTAAAAGTGTCTCCGATGCAGAGACGAGAGACCCCTTCATCGATTGGGGGAAGAACCGAGCCGTGGAGGCGATACCGATACCTTGGAGGTGGCCTAATGTTCTCCAGTATTCCCCCTCTCTCTATGAAAGAGTTACGATCACACGGGCCAAAGCACAGAAGGCAGAAACAAGCGGCAAGCGAAAGGAAACATGTGAAAACACAACGGAATTGAAGGAATACACAACGGAACTGAAGGAAAACACAAACGAATTGAAGGAAGACACAGAAGAACTGAAGGAAAGTGAGGGAAAATCACACCAAAAGCAAAGGAAAAACTCAGCGAAATCCACGGCAGAACACGAGGGTGAGCTCGAAGTGGATTGTGGAAAATTAGGGAAGAAGTGTTGCCATCGATCGTGCCACTCGTTGGTCTAAGAATAGCTCACCAATCAATTCCCCCGTTGATAGTCGGTTGACAATTGCTGTTGCTTCTGCTGTTGCCTTGAACAGTAGCAATTGTTCGAATATATTTTTGGGATATAGCCTTTCTCCATTTCACGATTTACGACGAACATTTACGACCGCTGCATATTAAATCGTTCAAGATCACTTTTTGATGTCTTAATGATCCGTTGGTGTGATGTTTGATGAGTTCAAGTTGGTGTTTCTTCTTCGAATTGTTGTTTTTGTCGCTGATACCAAAATGCCGGGCCCATTCGTTGATGTTGATGAGAACAATCATCATCGGCCGATGGTGATGATCATCTTGAGTAGCGATAGAGATCACTAGGTGTCTGTGGCGATCGCTCTGTGTTGATGACGAAGTGGGAGTCGAACGAAGATCACTGGGAGCTGCAGACGATCGCATAGATTATGCGGACGTTCACTGAAAAGAGAGGAAGGGGTGGACGATCGCCTGAGAAGAGATGAAGGGGTTGACGATCGTCTGAGTTGAATTGATTTGAAGATCGCTGAATGCGATTGAGGATCTCGGGATAAAGTTGATGATCGCTGAATGGCGTTGGGATCGGTGGATGTTTTCTACGACCATGGATGATGATGGGGTTGACGATTGCCGAAGATCATTCGATTTTAAGTGCAATTAAATGGAGTTTGGGGCTTTTCGATTTTCATGTGCCATATGAAATTCCGAATCATGTCACCTTCGACTCGAAACGACTTTTGACACACGACGAAATGATTTCGAGAACCATCAAAGGCTTAAGTTCACGATCGACAATAAAGTTTTTATGTTTCAATTATGTTGCATTGGGGAATACAATTCCATTACATGGGCTAATGTCGAGTGTCAGGGTTTGTTTTGCGTTTCGCCATCGACGTTTGTTTATGTTTATTTTGAGAGGACTTAACTCGAGTCCCAATGGACGATGAACCATGACGATGAAGCGCACCGGCCTCGGGGATCATCGACAACGATGGAGTGGAATGGGATGGGATGGGATGGGATGAGAAGGAAGGTGGATCGAATCGAGGTGACCGGGCATTTGTTCTACTTCTGCCAGAGTTCTCCTCCCACCATCGCCCACCACCCATCGAATTGGGAGAAATTGTGAAAGAGGTCGCGGTCATGAGATTTGTCCAATTTGTTGTTGTTGCTGTGGTTCGATTCAAACTCAACTTGCGATCGTCAGATGGGAGAACATTGAACCGAAATTTGTTTTTCATGCAAACACGAGCGCGGCACGAGGGAGCTCGAAGGGTGTGAAGGGAAGGAGGAGGGGGACGAAAAGTAGGCAGAGGAGGAAAAGGTGGAGAAAAGAGAAGGAGGCAAGGTGGAAAACATGGCGGAAACATTGGAGAAAATTGTGGCAACCACCCTCAGGTGATGAAGACAATTAAATATTCGTGATTTAACGATCATCCGCTCATTGGATGACTGCGGAGGGAAGAGCAACAAAAACAGTAACAACTATGGCAGAGAGAACGACAACTAAAGAAACAACAACAACAACAATAGTAACGACGACAACATCTACAGAAACCACAACAATAACAGTAACAAAAGTAACGACGATTCCAACAACAAGCCAAGAGCCAACAACGAAAGCCAAAACTAAACCATTTGCGATAACGATCGTTGCGGACGCATAAAACCAAGGAATATCTCGTCTCTCTCTCACTCCGGATGGAAAAAACTTGAGGAAGAGGACGATAGTAGAGGAAAAACATTGGAAGACAGCTTGCGAACGAAGCGAGCGGCTCATCACGAGTTCCCTGCGCCAGGGAGCCCAACGACTCATGGACCCTAACGAACTTAACTGTTCCTCGTTAGATGCGCCGAAGCCTCGTTTTCCTAAGGGGGCTCAGGATGGTCTGAAATTGGGAGGGACTTGAAGGGGGCGGAGGGATCGCGAAGAAGAATGAGAAACAGGTTACGTTCAATTTGGACAAATTTGCCTATCAACATGCGATCGATTTTGTACGCCTTCGATCGACCGACCCGAGAACGAAAGAAGGACCCACCGAACGATCGAAAGTCAAATGTTAATGGGCAGCCACCGAAGGGGCCAACCATGAAGAGAAAGAAATAGAAAAAGAGAGAGGGAGAAAGAGATAGAGAGCGCCCTGAAGCACTGAGGCTACCCTTAGTTCAACCGCCCCTCGTCGACTAGCACAGGAAGCTGCTGGTGATGCTGCTACTCCTGATCCTCCTCCTCCTGCTGGTGATCATGTGGTCATCAGACAATGATCATTATTCTATCGGGCGATCAAGTTCATTAAATGAAGACAGAGGGAGTGAGCGAGAGACCGATAGAGAGAGAGGGAGAAAAAAGAGAAGGCAAGAGCAAAGAGGGAATGGAAGTCAGGTGAAATAATTTATATTGGAGACGGTTGCCGAAATTCCATCGTACAGCAAATACACGATCAATAACAACAACAACATGTAAATGAACTTCATGATCGATGATTGTTGCTTATGTTGTGAATATTGTTGTTATTGTTGTTGCTGTTGCGGTTAATCTTGTTGTTGTTGTTATTGTCGTTGTTGTTAACAACTCGAAAACACCGAAACTCATCTACGACAATGACTATGACGGCAGCGATGTTGGCGAAGACGATGAAGGTCTATTCACGATTTTTGATTGATCGTGCATGCCAAACTATAAATCCATCGTGATACATTCGGGCGATCAGGAGAGCAAAATCAAAATAGCATCAGCAACAGCAACAGTCACAAGAGCAGCAACAACAAGAACAAAACCAAAAACAATAGCAACAAGAACAAAAGCACCAACAACAACCAACGACAAAAGGAACAAAAACACCAACAACAACTGCGATATAAGGAACAAAAAAAGTAATAACAATGATGATATAACAACAAGAATAAAAACAATAACATGGACAACAACAAGATCGACAACCATAACAACAACGGCATCGACAACAACAACAAAAGTAACAAGAACAAAAGTAACTACAATAGTAACAATAACAAAAACAACAATAAGAAAACCATCTGGGCGAAGATGAGAGGCAGACGAGGTGGACCTGATCTGAATGAAGTCCAGACATTAAAATGAAGCTGAGAAACGACCGAACGTCCGTCCGACCGACGATCGAAGCTAAAGACGAAAGGAAGAAGCGGAAGGTGGGAAAAAAGCACGAAGAAAGGATTGTGGAAATTGCGGGAATGTTCGTGGGTCGGCGAGGGGTGGTGAGGTGGAGGGACGAAAGCTCGAAGACCACTTGAACGAATGTCCATTAACGTATTAACAGATCATACAAACGATCGGGATTATTTGCGGAGTCTCTCTCTCTCGGCCAGTGTTGCCAACCTGCTGCAATAGGAAAATGAGAAGAATAGGAGAGCAAGAGACACAGAGACAGAAGGAAAGAAGAGATAGAATCGGATTATATACGTCAATCAGATCGGATACATCATTCACAACGAGCACTCGCAACCAATTGATCTTAATCAATCAATAAATCAATAGAACTATCAATCGAGACGATCGATGATCGCAATGGCTTGAGCTAGATCATCGATTGAGATTCTGCATGAATTAGTTTCGAGTTGGAAAGGAAAACAAAACAAAAGGTTTGGCAACCCTGCTCCGCTCTGCGAAATGCATGAGTACAGTTAATTGAATTTCTGGATCACTTCGGATCTGCTGCCGACGGTCTGTTGCTCCGATGGTCCGGTGCTTCGATGATCCGGTGCTCCTGCTCCGCCGATGATATTGATGATGATGATCACACTTCTGGCGATTTCAATGAAGGCTCTGCATGATTCCCCTCGAGCGCGATGGCTTCGACTGGGTCGAAGACCGATGACTGGAACTCGACTTTGCGATGACTTCGACTCCAACTTCGATGGTCCACGTCGGCGACCGCATCGATGGCGTTCCACCGGTCAATCGGACAGCACAGAAATTGCTGCGGTTTGGTCTCCACATTGCGGTTGCGAACAAAAGTTGACCCCGCCGCTGACCCAGTCAATGCGAAAGCGATCGACGGCCTCAACTCAACTCAATTGAAAACGGAGGGAACAAAAATTCGAATTATTGGTGCACAACCCGATGGACCATCGATCGTTCGTTCGTTCGCGTGAATGATCGACGATGCCGCGGGCGGGAAAAGGGAATCGAAAAGGAGAGAGAGAGAAAAGCCAAATACCGCGAGGACATTTGGTCAAGACTGTCGAGTGAACGTTGGTTTGGACGGCGAGGCACGAACTCGGATGGATGGATCGACGATGAGAGAGACTCGGGAATCGGTGAAGTTGTGAAAATTACCTTACCTACAACAGCTGTAATAACAACAATAAAAACAAAATCAACAAAAACAACTTCAACAAAAACAACAATAAAAAAAAAACCACGATAACAATGATAATAGCGCAGCACAAACAAATTAAGTGATTTGCTATTGACATTGCCAAGCATCGGAGCATCACGAGGGATCGCAAATGAAGTGCCAAGATCACTCATTGTGTCAGTCACTTCCAAAGCAATAGAAACCAATACAAACCAATCCACTGCACCTCAATCGATTGATCCACCTTCACCTCTACAGCCGATGCCATCCAAACTCCCGATGAACTTCGCGTGAAGGATCATCGATTGGTCCAGCACCATGAGATCGCACCGATCGATCGATCTTCGGCTAGGATCATGGTCTCTTCACACTATGGCGTCTTTGGCTTGGACGTCGCTGACCCTGTCTCTGGGGTTCAGGTTCATTTGCAGCACAAAGAGGGTCAATTTGAGGACGACAACCGATGGACAGACAGCCCAGGAGAGATAGAGAGGGGCAGTCAAGCAGCTAGAGCGAGAGAGACAGACAGCTAGAGCGAGAAAGACAGACACTGAAGGAGAAAGACAGTCCGCGACGTGGACTAGATCGGCAATTGGTCATTTGTCTGTCCGTCCGTTGGTTTGTCCGATGGATGGATGGATCAATCGATCGATGGTTGTTATTTTTGTTGTTGCTTTGAGAGCGATTTCTTTCCGCAATTTGGTCGGACACTTGTCGTCATTAAAATATCCATTGGAAAGAAGTCATCGTTGTTGTTGTCGTCCCTTGTCAATGTCGACATGATCGGGATCAGGATTTGTGGATCATGTCAGTGGAATTTCACACCTTTGTCCATGACCACAAAACACGAGATGAAGAGAAGCAGATCCTAATTATGTCCAATTGTGAATATTTTGCCAAGTGTCCGATATAATTTATCTCCATTTATATGTATATATTGTGTATATATATCTGTCAATTCCTTAAGCTCAGCTCCAAATCAACTTCACTGATAATTGATGAGACGATCGGGAATTTCTCGGCTTTCTTCCTCTGGAGCTGTGAGCTGTGAAATGTTGGTGCAGCAATCAGTGCAGCAAATTTTTAAGATTGACAGCAGTAACATCAACAGCAACAACAACCAACGAACAGAACCAACAACAACAACAACAAGAGAAGACGACAAAGAAGACGTGGAAAGTTGCAATGAATTAATTTAATGATCAATGTTAATGGTGAGCCACGCGAGGATCGAATGTTGGACGTTGGAGTTTATTTTATTTGTTTTGCAAAGTGGATGGGATCAGATGAAAACAGAGGAAGGAAGAGGAGTAAGAGAAGAAGAAGTGAGAGGGAAGATTGGGTGCGAAGGAAGGTTGGGTGGCGATGAAGATGCGGATAGCGATGAAACGGGATCACGGACATGGCAAGAAATTAACCAAACAAATGAGCAACAATAACGAGGAGAAAGCCGATCGTTTGACTGATCGTCGTTCATCGATCGCAGATGGTCGCAAGGTAGCAACGTGATGGGCGCGAATCTTCCACGGAGGTCCACGACGATGATGAGAGATATTTTCGAAATTTCAGAAATATCACACTCCACATGAGGTCGAGTCGGTGAGTCTTTCAAGGACTATCGGCAATATTTATGTTAAAAAATAAATCAATTTTTTTATCGATTGTTTTCTGTAAATTCTGCCCAAAATAAATCATAAATTAAATTAATTAACAAAACAATATTTGAGCAAATTAAAAATATATCCAAATATGAAATTAATTAGTCCAATTCAGTAATTAATTTTTTAAATTAATTCAATTCTTTGTTGTTCAAATCGAATCAACTATTTTAAAAATTAAAAAAAATTTCAAAGGAAAATAATACAGAAATATATAAAACCAAATAAATTAAACAATAACGTCCAAACAACACCTCTCCATTTTAATATAATAATCAGCATCTGAAATGCAATAAATTCGCCAACGAGGCAAACGACAAGTGGCCGACGATCCGATCCACCGACTGATCTGGCCACATTGGGCACGTTGGAAGGTGCCGTTCAGGAATTTCGATCACTAATCAATGGCATTAAAATCGGAATTCAACATTTAACTGTTGCAATAAAAATAAATAAACCTCGAAGGCGAATACGAAAAACTTTCGAAAAACAATTCGACGACATGTCGAAGGCGTTCGGGCAGTCAATGGGTTTCAACGGCCTCCTCCTCAGCGTCGTCAACACGGTCCCCAGACTCGTCCTCTTCGTCATCCTCAACCATGTCCTCATCCTCGTCTTCATCCTCATCCTTCTCCTCATCATCGTCCTCATCCTCCACTTGATCCTCGTTTTCATCTTTCTTCTCATCCTCGTCATGGTCTCCCAGCTCTTCATCGTTGACCACGATCACCTCGTGCCATTGGCGTTGTTGTCGTTTTCATTCCCAATCTCATAATCTGTCAATAACTTTGAAACGCACCTTGGGGAAGAAATGGAATCATTTCGAAATCGAACTCGAAATCAATGAATTTTTACGACGACTCCAGCGACATTCCACGAGCGGCGTCGTGTCATTAACACGCAGCGCCATCTGCTGGCTCCAGACAACAGACACCGACGGCGACAACGACATCAAAACATGGCATCGCCAGACGAGCCTCAAGGGGATCCTCACGGCGAGACAGAGAAAGAGAGTGTGACAACGAGAGCGAGACTGGGAGTGAGAGGGAAAGAAGATGGAGGTCGCTGCCGATCCAGCGCCAATCAGACAAATTATGAGGCGATCGCTTCGGACAGTTATTAATTGCAAATATCTGTTAATGCATCTCTCTCACTCTCTCAATATTGACAACTCTCGGACAGTGGCGTGCGATGCCACCGCCTTCGAATCCGACTCCAACTGGGATCCTCCAACAAGGAGGGGGCGGGGGAGGGAATTCATGGTTGTGCTTGCGGAAACAACCTGCAATCACGGCAGCGAACATGTTGTTGAAGTCGATGTTGTTGTTACTCTTGTTGTTTTTGTGGGTTTCCAGCATCCGGCCGACCGATCGATGGAGTCTTGAATTATGGCCTCAGACGAGAGACCGCTTGAGAGTGAAGTTGTGGTGTTGTGTTTGTTGTTTTGGTGAGGGTGTCGGGCAAGCTCTCGTGTGCGGTTTTATTAATTGCCAATTGTTGTTATTGTGCCAATTTTAGTTGTTGTGCTTTTGCCAACTGTTGCTATGCCTGTTGTTTTTCTTGTCCTTGTTGTTTTCGTTTAATTTAAACCCTCTCGCACATTCCACCGACAGCAACCGACCATCAGTTCCGAGTCACTCGAGTGGATCGACGCGAAAGTCAACCTCCGGCCACGATCGGGAGGCAGGTCTGGAGGAGTCACAGCGACATTTGTTATCCTCGTCGATGACTGGGTGGCTGCTGTATTTCCTGGCGCTGAGGAAAGTATTTATCTTCCTGGTGATATTAATCGCCATGCTCTCTGGGTCAGTGCGATATCGGAGATTAAATGTGATCATAAAGATTTTACAATTTTTTGGCAAAAATATAGGTTTGTATTAAATTCTATTCTGAATTGCGAATATTTCCTAAAAGATTTTATGTATTATGTATTTCATAGTTTAAATTTATTACATTATGTATTAAATTTCATATGGTTAAACTTTAATTAGTATATAATAAATTCGAAATTCAATTAATTAAAAAATTCAAATCCTTATTTTCCTAAATTGTTGATATTTGTATTATTATTAAATCTTTATTTATATTCTCTGCTGTCTTTTTTAATTATTCGAATTTTTTAAATTTAATAAAACATAAGTGAATGATTTGACAGATAAAAAATATTTTGATTTAAAAATTTAAATTATAGAACCTTCTATAGTCATATTTGTCATAGATTAAATTCCAATCTCTTTTCCTTCGAGAAGCACTTTTGCCGTTGTGATTCACCAATAGTTTCTGGTGTGTCCTTCCCCCATCTTCTGTCTGTAACGATATTATTTCAATTCTCTCTCTTGATCTCATTGCACTTCCAAAATAACTATAAATTTCCAATACCTATTCATTAAACTCTTAGGTTGAAAGGGTGCCAGGGGGAGAGGCTTCCTTTCAACCTCTCAGTTCATTTCTTCTTTCATTCTCTCACTATGTTAATATCTACCTTGCAACAGGTTAAATATTGCGAAACCATGTAAATATGAGGATATCTCGAGCCTTATCGGACTTTGGCCAAAAGATCGATCATTCGAGTGATGCTTCGTTAAGTAATCAACGAGTCCACAGGGGGCAACGAGGACTTAACCAAGAATTCAGTAAAAAGAGTCCTCTTTGAAGTAAAAGAGTCTTCTATGAAGTAAAAGAGTCCTCTATAAAAAAAAGAGCTTCCCCCAAGATCATCAACAGTCCATTGAGAGATTCCACTAAGAGACCACTTGGGAATGCTTATCATCACTTCATGAGGATGAAGATGAGGAGAAGGTGGAAGAGTGCCATCTGCGGTTCCACCACGGACCCCATAATCTATCACCCAGAGTGCGATATCGAACTGTCAAAGTTCTAGCACAAACAATTTATCAGGCGAAATGCAGCAGCAAGTGCAGCAACGACTGGCTCTGGAACTGGACTAGAAACCAGACGAGGAGACGATCGGAATCAGGATCGGGATCGGCGACGTGCAAACAAGTGCAAGCACTTTGAGACCAGTCGGTCGGTCGGTTGAATGGCTGCTTTGATTCAACTCCCTTGTCTCGATCCACCTTCCTTGCTTCGATCCACCTCCCTCACCTTGATCCAGCTCTTCAACTCGAAGATCAAGAGTGCAAGAGAAGGAAACAGATCATTTGTAATCAAGACTTAATGCCACCATCTCCTCCCGACCCGGCTCCGATCGCAGATCACCACCAATCTCAGATCGCAGCCACACCTGAGCGACAAGCGTTCCAATCCTCTTGGCCTCCGTCTCTGTCTCCTCCACGTTCCAGTAGCTGCTGTCATAATTATTCTACTCCATTAGTTCGAGAAATCGAAGCAGTTCTCCATCCTGCTCCATCATCGAAGAGGGTGAGATAGGGAGACTCAGACGGTCAGACAGTGAGACAGAAAGAGAGTGAGACGGAGAGTGGGACAGATAGTTGGACAGTGATGTGGTAGAGCGATGCCCGAATGTGCGATGACCTTAATCTGGCGACCAAGTGTGCTGCGATGCGACTCCCAGAGCACGCGCGATACTAATGAGCGAAATCAGTTGGAATGCAGGATGGCCGGCGTTGCCACACCAATCACAGACACACAAACATACACACGTATGAGCAAAAACAAATTAAAAAAACCCGGGAACAGGCGCCAATAACTTCAACTCAGTGTCGTCGTCGTCATCGTCACCGTTGTCGCCACCGCCACCGCGACCAACCTGAATCTTCGTCACATCCGATGCCGAGCAGGAAGGTGTTCATTCGTTCGTCTGACGACTGATGAGGAACCGGTTAATTTCTGGATTTTTAATGAAATTCCGCACGGCGTGGTCTGCGCCAGAGATGGGTCGACGTTGTCTTCGTCCTCATCCTCCTCTTGGACATCAACCTCTTTCTCATCATCATCATCATCCTCCTCCTCTTGGATCCTCTTTCTTATCCACATCCTCCTCCACTTCCTCCACCTCATCTTTGTCTTCTCCTCCTCCACGCCCTCATCCATCTCCACATCCTCGTCTTCCTCCTCATCCTGAGTTGATACGCCACGCAGCCTATTAATCACCACGATTGGCGGGAGCGTGCGATGTGGCCCCGTTCGGAGTCGAAGTCGGAATCGGAGTGAAGTGCGATCTCCCAGTGCTTTGTGCTTCATGATGATCCGCCCGTCCATCGTCCACCATCCTTCGTCCATCGTTCGCCCGTCCGAACGTCGATGGTCGCCAGGGGACGACGAGGCGACGTTCGATGCATTCGCAAGTGATAAGTTTTATCGCATTATGAATGCATTTCGTGGCGGATTTACGAGATATCTGGCCGCATGTTTGTCGAGTGTGAACAATTAATCAGCGGGATGCGTAGAATGCTCAGTAAAGGCTTTTAACTTAACGTAATTAGTTGTTGTTTTCTTAAGCGTTGTGCAGAAGTCTTCGAACATGGCCAGGTTTTTCGGTTTTTGGTTACCGTTCGATTCGATGTTATTGTTGTTACTGTTTTTGGTATTGTTGTTGTTGTTGTAAGTGTTGTTGTTATTGTTGCCGTTGTCTTTTGGGAGCAACTCGTGTGGGTCTCGATGGCGCATGGCAATGATTTATGGAGAAGGCGACCGCGTGCCGTGGCCGATGGTGCATTCGAAATTCGGCCACGAGCAGGAGATTTCGGAAATCGCGTGGAATTTCACACATTTCCATCGATTACGGATGCATTACGGACACATTGAATGGGTTATTTAAGAAATTGGCACAGCGGTGTCAGGTTCGGAGGATGAGGATCCCGAGAGGAGTTCGATAACGGAATAATTACGAAGAAATTAATTTAATACAATACAGAGTTGATATCTTACATCAGATATAATGATGAAGGTCAGAGGTCATGTGACGACAGATCGTCAGAAACCTGCAAATCATTGCCTCAAGAGACCCCATCGATCCGTTAACAAATCGAAGTTCTTCTGATTATTTGAGTTCTCTAATTAAACCTAAACTAAACCTCAGAATTGATGTCAATGCTCTCACGACTTGCCAAGCCAAGCATTGAAGGGAAGAGAAAAACCCAAAACCAGCTCTGATATTACCAAATTCCATTGCAAAATTTCCCACAATTATGGGCAACCGTGGAATGATCGACCGTCTGTGAAGTTAACCCAAAAAAATCGAGCACAAAACAAACAAGGTGCATCTTCCACCAATTACCGATTTGCCTAATCAGCAACGTAATATTTCATAACTCCTGCAGCAACTTGTTCACCCGAAAAACCAACAAAAATTCACAAAAAAATTACGGACCAAAAGGCGAACGAAAAATAGCAAAAGAAGTTCATGATACACAAACAACTACTGGTCGGAAAATACCTTCGAGACCCTTCACAGACGATGGTGGAGCCAATGGAAGGAAGAGGGAAACGAAAAATCACTTGTAGATAGATACCGTTGGGGCCAACGAGAACCTGGGACAAATATCGGAAAAAAGTGAAGCCAACCACAAGAAGATGAAGAAGGGAAAAAGGGTAAACGCCAAGTCGATTTGATTACGGATTGATTAACTGGCAACTGACATGACAGCTCAATTTGTTGGCAACTCAAGTGGAAACATTGGCCAAAATCTATGATTAGCGATTGCGCAATTTGTTGCCAAAATCAAACACAATCTCAGAGCTGCAGCGACCACAACGATACCATCTAGTGGCAGCGACATGAAGTCGTAGACAAAAACAAACGAAACAGAAAAAATAACGCTCCAAAAGACCTTTCAGTGCATTTATGACAAAAGCAACGGAATAATAACAACAATGGCCTAAACCGCTCGAGTCCGTTATAAAAACGCTCGATCGCGTAATCGCCCTGAATCCATCAATAGAGATCGGCGGCCATCACGTTGCCATCATTTGCCGATGTTGTTGTTGTTCATTTGACGATGTTGTTGTTGTTCTTAGTTGTTATTGTTGTTGTGCTCACTGTCTGCAATTTCAATTGCTGCCGCCAACGATGGCGACGACGACGTCGACGATATCCAAATTATGAAAATATTTGTTTTAAGCCACATTTATTCATTAGTTGGCGAATTTACACAGAGCCAGTGCGCTTCAAAGTATGCAACGATCCTCTCTTTCTACCTATCTCTGTCTCGTTTCTTCGATCTCTTTCTAACCTTCGCTATACAACGTGGTGTAATTTGGTCAATTTCGGGTTCTGCTGCTCGTGATGCGCCTTGAATTGAGACTCCGAGCCACGGGGTCTCATTATCCATGGATGTTAATGTTGTTAGTATTCGGTTGAAAGAGGTATAGAGAGAGAGAAAGAGAGATAGAGAGAATCGAGTCCTGAGGGCTGAACCCGGTAAAACAATTGGTATCCAAACTCCGATCGTGTCCCTACGATAAAACCATTAAGAATTCCTACTCAAAATGATGGAACTTACGATGATCTTGTTCCTATTAGAGATAGAGATAATCTCTTATACCATCGATCAATCGATCCATGAGACTATATCGTAATTCAAATAGATCTCCAAAGTAACCGCCTCGCCTGGTATTGGGTTCGACTCACTCAGACATTGGTCAGCGTAAATCATGCCAGCGTCGATAGAACCATTAAAATGTGCTCGATCACAAATCATCGGCGAATGCACTGACTGCGACAGCTTTTCGAAATGATTTTCAATTGCGGACATTATTTTGCTTTACGACAACTACTTGACTGCAGTCGACCAATGACCACCCAGCTCCCACGGCCAACCATGACAACAATAACAACAATAATAAGAACAACAATAAGAACAACAACAACAATAAAATCAATAAGAACAACCACGACAATTGCGATTGTGTGACAACAAAAGCAAGAGTGTATAATAATAATTCCCATAAACAAGATGATGTGGCCAGAGGAGTCATAAATAAAGAAGGCAAAAAAATGAGTACCACGAGCGAATAACGGGTCCAATTGGGCTTCTACTTAATCACGAGATCGCTGTAGGATCGATCGAGGGAACAAACGGTACCCTACACTAGACCCGCCGGAGTTTTGTGCTTTTCGCCGAACCAAGATCCAAGTCTTGTGCCGAACCGCACCATAGAAAGAGGTAAATGGAGTTGGAGACAGCGTCAGTGTCGGGCAGATAGACAGACAGACGGATATACCGAAGAGAAACAGACAGACAAATCTCGAGTCAACCACTGCGTCATGTCACCGATGATTAACTGGTCATTACGAAGAGGCTTTATTTTTGTTTTATCGTTAAGTAGGCACCTCTCTGTTTGGCCCTCATCCTATGGAGCAGGCGGAGGTTCCTCCATCTGATCGGATCGTCCTGGCGACATTTGGCTTCTTCCCGACGAAGACGACGACGACAACGTCCTCCACCTCCACCTTCGGCTTCGTCTCGATGCGATCGGTTGCTGTCGCTTCTTGGTTGCCTTTGATGGCATTTTAATGATTTGAGGATTTTGGATTTCAAAATTTTATTACCACCACACCACAATTTGGGGGCCATCATGAGACGGCGGCGACTTCGACTTCGACATCGCCTGACAGCGTCTGGAGTCGGAGATCGGGTCAGTCGGCCGATGATGGCGTCGTCGGCACACGTTTTGGTCTTCATCATCGGCCAATGGGAGGCAAACGATCGATTAGTGGCGACAGAACGACATAGAATGGGGGAGAGCGAGATGGAGTGAGGGCAGAGGAGTGAGGTGGAGTGCGGGCAGAGGAGAGCGAGATGGATCATTGTGAGAACGAGAGGAGCATAGCATTTCCCACTCCTATCGCTTCCGAGGGATTTATTGCGATCGTCGATTAATTTATTGTCGAATTAACACGAAGCCGAAATCTATTTGGAAGTTTTTTTCTCCTTATTTCATTTGGTTTCGTTTCCCGGCTCCCGTGGAGCCTCCCCGGAGATGGAGCTCCCTGATAAAAGTGCCAGCTTATGGAAGATCCCCGTAGACGGCGCTTCATCTGCCCTCGCATGGGATGGTCTGGGACATCACTATCCAATCCAATCTCATCCCGGTGAGTCGTCGATGGTCTCAAGGTGGGCTCCACCATCACAACCACAAAAATAACAACAAGAACCACAACGCGACGAACCTTCCGGACATTTTATGTTAATTTTCTCGGTTTCAATTTGTTGTTGCTGCTGCCGGTCGTTGATATTGTTTTTATTACCTTCTAAATGGCGTGTGAAATCCCCAATAATGTTCCCCCTAACCTTCGACACTCCCTCTCCCACAATCTTTCTCTCTCTCTCTCTTTCACTTCGACGCTCATCCTCCAATCTATTGCTCTCTATCTCTTCGTCGTCGCCTTCGTCAGGATTGATGTTTACAGTTTTGTCGTTTAATTGCTTTTTAATTCCTAATCTTATTCCGGGCATCGGATCGTTTTGGAAATTTTGTCTGCTCCTAGATTATCGCCAAATGAATTGTTGCCGTTGGCCTTCGATGTTCATATGGTTTCGTTGGATGCCTTTTATGTGGTTGTTATTATTGTTGTTGTGTTGTAAAGTTGTTTCCCATCCAGAAGACATGGATGATGAGATTTATTTGTACTTAAAACACAACGACGATGACACTTTATGGATTTAGATAAAACATTAAAAGCCGTGAACGCACATTTGTTTTCGCAATAATTAATTGGGAACTGGGAACGAATAACAAACTCTGACTCAGAGTTGGGAAGAGGCCTAAATTTATTTTTATGGGTTGTGGTATTATTAATTTAATTGATTTGTTGTATTACAAAACAATTTTGTGTAATGTGGTTTGATATTTCATTTATTATTTATTTATTTAAAAAAGATAACTTATAATTAAAAATTATAAACAAAGAAAAAGAGCATTAGCAACAAGGCCTTCAGCTCATGAATGATTTAAATTTAGATATAACATAAGTAATAATAAATATATAAATACTATTTCATTTATTATTTTCTTTAATCATTGTTTAAATTACTTTGACAAATAATTTTTAATATTTTGGAAATAATAAATTTCTGGTTATTTTTTTCGTCTTTGTAGGTCATGTTTTTTAACAATAGTATTTAATGTTTAAAAATATTTATTTTATATTTAATTTATTTAATATATTTTAATGAAAAAACTGAAAAACACAAAAAAATTATAATTATATATCCTTGAACATGTGATTTTTTTTATTCAAGATCTGATCCTGTAGAATAATATATTTCTCCTGCATAAATATTTTAAAAACAATATTAATATTAATGCATTTAATATAAGATCATTTAAAGACAATTCCAAAAAATGATTGATTCTTTGAAAGGTAATGATTTCACGATCATGCTAACCTTCAAAATCGAGAGATCGCCCTGAATGCACCCGATGATTTTCGATTGATACCAGTATAATAATCATCTCCATCGACCTCGGCCGTCCATCGAGAAGGTTCAAAAAATTGGTGATTGGTGGAACTTCAACAAAATAAACTTAACCTTGATTATGGCCCAAAGATAGATCTATAGAATAGTGTTTGAGTGCTTCAGCCTCAACTTGCATGGAATGCTAATTGTTTAGAACGAACGAGAAGAACAAAAAGAACAGCATCGTTACCGATTTGGGCCAAGACTATAACTAAACCAAGAAATCATTGCACAATCGCGAATGCGAGGAGAAGAATAAGAAAGAAATACAACATAATGATAATCGAATAAAATAAATAAACGGCAGCAATAAATTTGTGAGAAACCCCCATTTAATTATAATGCATTTAAATAGTTAATAATATTGAGGCTTAAAACAACCGATTGCAACAAATAACAATAATCAGCAATAGGCAGTCAGACAGTTGAGAGACAGACAGACAGTTGACTGGACAACAGCCGACAGCAAAAATCAAAACTCAGAAGATAAAAATAAAAGAAAAACCATCGTAAAAGACCCGACACAAACGTCAACATTCAAGGCAAAAGAACGAAAAGAATAGACACAAAAAAATGGATTTTAAATGAAAATAAAATGGGTATCGAATCAAATGCAGAAATCGAATTGAATGAGAAAACGTTTCACATAAAATTTTAATAAAATATCCTGAGGGCTATCGAGACAAACAACAACAACAATGGGTGCAACAACTGTTGGCAAGAACCAATTCATTGGCAACATTGAAACCGCATTCGAATTCGGCAACGACGCGGCCGCGGAAACTCGTAAATTGTACGATTGAGATTTTCCACCGCAATTTCACGATAACTCGACTTGAGCGATCGGAACCGACGCCGCCGCCACCGTCGCCGACGCTACCATCGACGGCGGCGCCGCGTCGAATGAAATGGAAATTAAACGGTTTTCCGCAAACGTCGTCGGTCCTCGGCGTTGGGGCGCCCGTGAATCATGTGAATCATCGACGCCATGCGAGCGGCGAGCGCTGGGGCCATCTGGGAGCTTCCACTGGACCCCAGGAGCACGTGTTGTTGGCTCAAAAGGCTGGTAGGAAGGCGGATGAGGTCTTCCTTCTACCAATAATATATTTTTTTCTTCTTCTCTCTCGATAGTTTGATTTCTTCATTTGCGTGGTTGGCCAACAACGTCCGAATGAACGAAACCAAACGACGACGACGTCGAACGATCGATAGATCGATGGATCGATCGCCACTTGGCTCACGGATGCGCCTTGTAACAGTTTCCACCTCGAGTCTGCTCCTCGTTCTCCAATAATGTTGTTCTTGTACTCATTGTTGTTCTTGTAATGATTGTTGTTGTTAGGGAGATGTTGTAATGTTTTTGTTACCACCACGCGACCGATCGTCCGGCTGGTTGCCGGCTGCCTAATCTCGTTAGCGGATCTCATTTATTGTTACCGATATTTATTGTTGCCGGCGATGCGCCGTTTCTCTCGATTGTTCTTGTTGTTGTTGTTTTTGTTGCTGTTTTTGTTGTTACTGCTCTCGGCTGCTGCTGTTACTGCCTCTCGAGGTCAGAGTTCAAATTAATGAATGGCACCCACTGTGCGGTGTGCTCCAAGCTCCAAGTTTCCAACCACCAACCAAACGAACACCAACGAACCTCAACCTCACGAACCTCATGCACGTCGGTTCTACGGATTCCTTTTCTGACTTTTAGCTATTTTGATGTTTTCATTAGTTTCGATCCTCCGTCGATTTGAATTGAATTGAATTGAGTTGAGCTGAGTTGTGGGCTGAGTGTTATTTTATTGTTAATGGTTTTATCAATTTTTTGAATTTACTTCTTTTCCACTTTATTATTTATTTTTGTTTTTATTATATATTTTTTTCTTATATTTTTTACAATATTTTTGCGATCACTTAATGATTATTTTATTTTTACTATTTGACTTTTTGTTCTTTTTTTCTAAATTTAGTCGGAGATAAATTTAGTCATTGATAAATTTAGTCATTAAATTAATTGTTCAATTTGCAGTTTATGGGTCGTTAGAGGTATTAGCTTGAGGTCTTCATATCAAACGTGAGCCTCCTCTAAGAACATTAACATCGAGAACATGTAGTAAAGAGGATTCACCTCCTTCTTCTTCTCTCTTCCAAATTGTATCATCTTCTAGAGAAAACAACAAATGTTCTCTCCTCCAACGAAAGTGTAGGTGTGTTTGTTTATCTGTCTCTGGCCACCTTGAAAAACACATCAGCAACAGAAGCAAAAACAACTACACCAAGACGACACAAGACATTTGCGACAGACGACAAAATTCTGTTTTACATTCTCGAGACGTAACATTTCTGTCTGTCCATCTGTCCTTTGGCTCGTCCAACACTTTCACGAAATGCAATCGGATCCCATGCAGCAGCCGGCCCTCGTGTCGTGGACCCCGGTCCCTGGTTCTCCATGTCGAACTTGTAAACAAACATGGCGGGAAAGGCGACAAGGATGACGACGACGACAATGATCACGACAACGTTGACGATGACGACAACAATCACGACAACGTAAACACACGTTGCTTCGAGACAACAGAAATAACAAAACAACATCATCAGCAACAGCAACGAAAGGCCAGCAACTGCTGCGAAAATCCATCAACTGCAGAGCTCCAAAAATAGACGCCAGAAGAGTTGCTCGGGGGCGATTTAGGGGAGAAAGAGAGAGAGAGAGACGGGGAAGTGATCTCTCCAATGCCAAGTGCACCTTGGCCGCCAGCTTCCGTCGTCGAGCGGGTGTCTGTTTGTTCGTCCGTCTTTCTGTTTCTCTGTCCGCCTGTCTGTGTGTTCCTAAGTGGTTCTCCATAAATCACACACGAATCTCCTTCGGACTCAGAGACGGACGAACGGATCTACAGACGATCCGACGAAAAGAGCGAGAGCATTGTACGATCGGCTAGAAGAATTGTTGGACAGACGCCTCGGCATTGTGCGTGTGTCGCCGCGTCGCAGTTATTAATTTCCTTGTTTATGGGGGTGGATCCTTTAAATCGTGCCGTTTGTTCGCCTCGCCGCCTCCACCGCGGACGCGCAGCTGTTCAACCCCCGATTGTCCTCTATTCATGTCCCCGTTGACCGTTGAGGTTCCGTTGAAATCGTTGACCGCCGAGATGACGTTTCATTTCTTTTGTGTCCACTTTTATTTGTTTATTTTACTTCTTCGTTTGTTCACCCCGGTGGCCCCCGAGAGCGAGTGACCTGCACCTTCACGGTCACGGCTGCGCCAAAGGACACATGTGTGTGTGAGTGTGAGGAACGCCCGCACACAAAAGGAGTGATCGGGACCCCGAGCAGGCGACCGGTGGCCGCTTCGATTTCCTTGGTACTCTATGGAATCTGATACCATCATCTGTTGTTGTGGTGTCTGATTGTTCTCAATTGTAGTTGTCGTTATTGTTGTTCGCACTTTAAAAGTGTTGTTGCTGTGATATTTGCCCACCTTCCCTGGCTCATGTCTGGCAACATGTGATGAATATTGAGTTTCAGCATTTTCACCTGCCGTCGTCGAGATGTCGCCGACTTGTGTCGGTTGGTTTCTGTTGGGTACTGAAAGGATTTTGCTAAATTAAGATGAAGGATTCTGTGGTCGGATGAACGGAAAAAGGTGGTACAAGGAGAGTCAGAGTAAGCGGAGTAAGCGGAGAAAATGGCATCAATTAAAAGAAATTCCCATCGAATGAAAGTCAATATTGACACCAAGGTGTGTCCGGATATTCTAAACCTTACTTCGAGTCTGGGAAAATATATATCCCAAGTCGATATGATTTTCCCACCACATTGCCATAAGTTACCTTCTACACCTCTGGCTCGTCGACGTTCATTAACTTCCACGAATCGAACCTTAAATGTTTCAATTAAACCATAATTTTCGGTAGGAAAAGACAATAGCGCATGACGACTCACCCTGAGCAAGGGTCAATCGAGAAATTAATGAATCATCATCGTGACCATCGACATAATGATCATCATCAAAGTCATTCTCATAATCATAAACCTCATCATAATCATCGACGTTAAGGGAAAAACCTTCAACTCCGATGAATGATTTTCCCGAAAGTCAAAACACGGAAAATCGTGTGAAAGCGGAAGTAAATGTTCATCCAATCAATATTGAAATAATTTCCCAGCAACAGCCATGGCTCATCGAACATCAAGTGCTGCATGAGGGCAGAGGAGGGCATGGCAGGGTGGCACCACTGCCACCACTGCCACCACCACCTCACCACTCCACACCCTCCTTCCCAGGAGAGCCAAGTGCTCTTGACAATCTCAATATGTTTCCCACAATTGTCAAAATCAGACACTGACGGCCAACATATTCTCCCACATGGAAATCCGCAATCTCAGGGTGAGAGAGATACAGATGATACAGAGTGAGAGAGATCCTCGCCAATTGCTCTTGAGATCGCAAGCAATCAGCGGACCAGCAGCAGGAGCCTGAAATTAAATTAAAATAAAATTAAACGGACGCATTCGAGGCACGCTTCGGGTTCGGCCCTCGACTTGAGCAGGGTTGAAGTTCGAAACCTAGTTGCAGGCACCAGCAGTCGCCCACTTGCTACCCGCACCCTCGGCCCACGATCCTCACGATCCTTGCCCTCGATGCCGACGGCCAAGGACAATTACCTACCCAACTACGGATGTGACAACATGTCGCTTGATGTATTATTTACTTGACATTCGCATGTTGTAATTGCAACAACTTCGACACGAACTCACGACGACGACTATGGGACACCATCCTACCCTTTGTGTCGTTCCGCTTCTCTGGCCACCCTCGTGCTACGCTTGCTCACTCTTTCTATCGCACTCGCTCTCTCGTTCATCAGGTTGGCGTAACATTGAAGTTTACGTTTACGGCTCGTTTTGTCGCATCAGTTAAGGACATGTGACGTATGGTCGGGCAGTAGGCGACGGGGTCGTCTCCCTTCCATCCATCCAACCATCCTTCCTTCCTTCGGATGGCTTGATGTTAATGTAGGGCACGTGACCCACACTCTTTGCCCCCTACCCTTACACTCAGGACCCTGTACCCCATGACCGTGAAGGACCGACGACGACCGACCGACCGTCGTCCGCCTGACGTCGTTGAGGTTGACAAAACGTAGAATTTACGAGGCTGAGTCCACGGGAATCGTGCCATCGGACGCACGTCTGTTGCATGGTTTGACTTGAGGCGTTTCGTCTGACTTTCGCGCTCGTGCTCTATCGGATATGAATCGCAGAACTATGCTAATGAGGGAATTTGACTGGAAGGGATAGAGGGGGAGAATGTGGTAAATATGGTAGTCGAGGGTCCGGTGGGTGTGGCGGCAGAATTTCGTCCTTAGATCGTAATAAGGTACAGTTGAGTTCATGGCGAAGGCAGTTTTTCAAAGAGTCGGTAAAGGATCATTACCCATATTTAATGTCCTTGTATCCAATATCAGCCTTGTTCTTTATAAAAAAAACTTCTGATCCATCAAGAATCGCTATCATATAACCTTACTATTTCATCCTCCGAGGATACAATGTCCTCTCATACTCATAATTCTAACCTCAACGTGTGACTTTTTCTTCTTCGCAATCTCATCCATAAACTATAAGTACTTGATTCCACCTTCCGATGACTTCGACCTGTGATTCCGTCATGTTCACACATATATTTGGCATTTTATGGCCAGACTCAAATGGGAAGATTTCCAATTTGACTGACGATTCCAAAGTGTCGTATTGTGAGAAAAGAGAATTCGGTGAAATTTCTCAAAATTAAAAAAAAAAATCATCAAAGTCAAGTTTATGTGGAAACTTTAACATTTAATTCGAGTTGACATTTAATAAGGCTCTAATTATTTCGACGACGGCGAGGGGAGATCGACACCAAACAAACTCCAGGCACGATGGAACCAAAGACGACGAAAGACGAAGAAAGTAATGGAAAACGAGGAGAACGGTGATGGGAACAAGGAGAAGTGATGGAAACTGAGGCAAAAAGTGATGGAAAATGAGACAGAAAGTGATGGAAAATGAGACAGAAGTGGTGGAAGACTAAGCGAGAGTAGGAAGCAAGATGGGCCAAGGCACATGTCAGATGGTAAAAAAGATGGAAACAATAAAAATTAATTGGAAACTAAAATAGAACGAGATCTTGCTCGGTGCAGACACTGTGGAAGGACTTGAGGATAGGGATTTCGGACCCCAGACCGATCGGATCCGATGCGAGTGTCGTCTGCTGACATTTGATGCCTCATTGATGAAAATGTGTCGGAAGGAGACACTTTTTTTTCTTCCTCTTGTTATAGTTTCTCTTGGGTGCTTTTGTGGCACTCGTTGTTGTTTTTATGATTGTTGTTGCTGCTGCTGATGGTGTCTGGGTGTCATGCGATAGGACAACAAATCAGTCAAATTAGAGACGGAAGTGACGTGCGACACTCACACACACACAAATCTCTGAGGCTCTCAGGGAACCCATGGTAATTGTAAACGGTACAACATCTGCCAATGATTAGAATTTAAAATCAAGGTGAGCAATTTTTCGTCGTCCCCTCTCGGAGAAAATGTGAAAATCTCAGCCATTCCAATACGAAAGAGACCTGAGATTTTTGAGGATTTTCCATTTGGGAACAATTCTAGTTGGAGGTTCTCAGGGTCCCCGAGGTGGGATCCCGATCAGAGTGAAGCCTCCAGAAGACTTAATTTTTATGGGATTTGAAGGACTTTGGAAAATGTTTCTCTCTTTTAAAACTCCATAAAATGTAGATACCTTCATTTCAGGTTCCATCAACCCATAGGACCCCTAATTTTCAGTATAAAATACAATTAAATTTAATTTCTAAATGAATTGCATTTCAGAAATTAACAAAACAGCAGAATGGAAATGTTATACACCATCATCTTTCACCCCTCGCGTAGATCATAGAAACCCTATGGTTGGCGACCCCGTTCGTGTATTTAGTTGTTGTAGTTGCCTTTTAATGCCCGCTCGTCCCATCGGGAATGGAATTCGAGTGTTGACTCGATTTTTCATAATTCTCCATGGATTTGCATTGGGAAATTCATTTTAATTCAAATAATAATTTACTCACAAGGGATTATTCCACAGCTCGTGGTATTATTCTATACCTCGCGGTATCGTGTTCAGCTCATTCACTTATTCTCTCTCCATCCTTCTCTCGTCCACCAGGTGTTTACTACATTAACTTCCCTTTGTTGTGAAGTCTTGCTGATGGTTCCTGCTGCTGTTTATGATGATGGTGGAGGAAGGTTTTTTTTGTGAATTTCACTTTATTTCGTGTTCATAAAATTTGGTAAATTTTCGTAAATAAAATTATTATTGAATGCGTGAAATTTTATTGGGTTTTTTTCTGTTTTTTCTTCTCTCTGGAATTGTGGGTCTTTTTGTGGTTGATGATGTCCCGGGAGGTCGATGCTTATGGAACGTTATACGGATGCCTCTGGGATGGGCCTGTAAGAGAAAATACAGCATTGGGTTTGATTACAGTTACAGTGATTTTTTTCACTAATTCTACATATTTTAGTGCTGATGGAAATGAAAACAGGATCATTATATCGTCTTAGAGCACAAGGTACTTCCGGAATGGAAATGAGAAAGAAATTCGATACCAAGCCTTTTCCCAAGATTAACCTCACCTTTACTTCCGTAACCCATCAAAGGGTTGCTCGGGATTTTCCATGTTACCTGGACATGAAAAGTTGCTCCATTATTAATCAGAATGAAATAAAGAAGAGCAAGAAGGAGGAGGAAATGGAAAAAAAAATGATTTTCCTGTTCGCCTTTCTTACGATTACCATATAAAAGAAACCCTCGCCACCTTGGGTTCTATATGGGTCGTGGAATCCGAAGAGTGATAGAGAGAGACAAGGAGAGAGGAAGATGGAAGACGCAGGCGCGCATTTCATAACGAACCACGGCGATTGTCAAATGTTATGGAGAGGTGGTGGAGGAGCAAAGGGTGGAGAAGGAAACCTCGCCGACTCGAGCATAAAACACCTTTTGATAATGAATTCAATTGTGAGACCTGAACATAAAACTCAGTAGACGAAAAGAGGAAGAGTAAGAGAGATATAGACTGATACCAAGAAAGAAGGAGAGAAGAGAAACACTTGAGTCCGCAGTGCAAGAAAAGGAATAAGAAGAACCCCTTTTTGCATGTGCGATCGGCGGCGTCGTTTTCGTCGTCATTGTCACTTGCTGGCTTCGCACGGAGCTCCTGACTTTCAACGATAACAACAACTACGGTGGCGATATCGACATCGTCGAAGGCAAGGTAACCTCTGCGCACAACCTCACCTTATGGAAATTATGACATGGCTTCGAATGTGGATGTGACTGTGGATATGAATGCGGATCCGCATGTGATTGCGATTGCGAGTGTGGAAGGTTTTGAACTTGTTCTCACATGCCTCGGCGACAGAGAATCGAGCAACCGACAGACCGATGGATAGACAGACAGAACTGTAGACATACAATGGCTTCTTGTGCAAACGAACGCTTCCTCTCTACGAAACTATGGATGTATGTACTCTCGGTTCTTATAGGTATGTTATTTATTTTCGTTATAATTTTAATTTGCATTTCCTTCGGGAGAGTCTTTTTAAAGCCGACGGCGCATTTAGTGCTCGTCAAACCGGATGAGATCGTTTTTTTTATTAATAGGATTCTTCTTGCTCCATCACTTCCAATTCTTCCTTCCTTCCTTGACAATGGTAAGAAAGTGTCACCGGAGTTATGCTAATTGCGTCGCCTCGGGATGGTCCCGACATTGGTCGTTGTTGTCTTCGCGCCGGCCGTGGTCTCGAACTCGGTCTTGGTCTTGATCTCGGTCGGGCCCACCTGGAGGGTTGAGCCACCGAGCAAGGTAAGGCATTGAACTTCATTTTCTCAGGCCCTCGTTTTTGTGCATGTTGATGATGCGTGGACATGCCACAAACTGTTTTCACAATTAAAAGGATAACGTTTTCGAGCTCGGCGTCCGATTTAATGTTTGGGAACCTTTTGGTGGAATATTCAATTTCATTTTCATTACGTATGAATTCATTAATTCGTCGTCATGTCCTTGGTTTTAATTCGGAAGGGTCCGAGCGGTCTTCATGTTACTTTCTGTACTTTGTGGTAGCTTCCTATACTCTTCGTGGATTTTTCGAATTCTCTCATTCACTGCAATTTAATGTATCCGATAGTCTTTGACATTTTATTTTCGCTTTAAGGGGATCTTCTGCTTCTTCAAGGTATTCACTAAGATTATGCTATGGAATATTTCGTCTCTATATTTAATCGCATAATGGTTTAATTATCTCCCTGGTGTGCCCCTGAGAAGAATCGTTCCTTACCTTTCCATTCCAATTGCTCCCCGTTAGTAAAACCAATCAATAATGTTCTCCTCAAGCGCGAGTACAATTGATGGATTTTTAATGCATCGGCAGCATATGTTTACAAACGGTTTCCCTGCATCCCCTGCGGCACCCTCTCGAGGGCCCCCTGATGCCGGCAATAAATAGTTTAAGGCATCCATTCAAGTGGCCCTCGACCTGGCGAAATCTTCCCACAAATCCAAGAGCACTCGACGCACGGTTCGCAGGACCCCTATCATTGGGTCGAACGAATTTATTGTCTGTAACTAAAATGCAAATAAAACAAAGGCCACACAGCAAGAGACAACGATGTCCTTTCCACTCGCAACAATCGTTTCGCCAGCCCACTTCAAGTGGTGCCTTCTCAATGGAGAGGCAACGATTAAAAGGTTCCCATGTCCAGGGCCGAGCGATGCAAACGAGGTTCACTTGCGCCACAACCACCAACCGCCGTCCTGCACCCCATCCACTATCCACCATCGCCATCGCCACCATCGAGCACCAGCAGCAGCAGCAGCCGTGGCCACAGCTCGGCGAAATAAGGATGCTTATCTTGGCGTTATCCTGGTCGCGTGAGAACTGGACGCGGCATCGATAGATTCAATTATAAAATAAGGTTCCACTTTCTCTCCATCTCACTCTCTCTCTCTTTGATAACACCCTCCCTCCTCCTGTCGATGGACTTCGTTTTACCCACGCTTTGTCGTTTCCGATTGCGCCCCGAGCGACGATCGGGGATGCGGGCGACGACGATGACGACGATGGGCTCGGCACATGACATGTTTGCTATTATTAGGGGATGATCCGCTGACACCAGCCGCATGCTTAACCTGCACCATCAGGAAGCTTAGGCGGGCGGCACCCTAAGCTCAGCGATTGCCTCATTTGTTGTGCCTCTCGAGTGACAACCTCACGAACACCAACACCAGCAGCCACACCACCATCAGTAGTCGTAGAAGACGGAGAGAAATCCTCGATTCAGATGCCAGAAACGATCCCACGGGATTCAATTTATGCACTTCCGCAACGGTCGCCAGGACGACGGGGATGTGAACGGGGATTCATTCACCCTCGCGTCCTGGCAATTGTTTCTTCATTAAAACACACTCACATCTCTCTCTCCCGCTCACTCTATTGGATTTGGAAATCTCGGTATCTCGGTTCAGGAATCTCGACGCATGGTTCAATTTGTTTTCATAGGACATGACTTTCGACCAGTTTATTGGACGCTTGTTGGTGGAAACTCGATCGCAGCCATCAAATGCAATGAAAGCCGTATGAAATCTGTATGGAATGAAACGCAATATGGTTTTGACTGTGATTTCTCTGATTGTTTGTTGTAATTTGTGAACTGGGCTAGGGGGTGGTTTTGAGTTTTTCTCTTCGGTTTCCTTTTTTTTTTTTGCTTCACCGTTATGAAGTCAAAACCTGTTTAATCCATAGGGATTCATCATTAGTGAATTATTTCGACTCGCATTTGGTATGTCGACGACAAATGATACGTAAAGGGTACGAAATGAAGCCATCACATGTGCGTGAGAGAGGGGGGCAGGTCGTGTGATAAGCACCGTGGAGGGTTCGAGGAGACCAGGGGATCTGTACTCCAGGGGAGTACAGATGAAGGGGTTTTTAAGACCTTGCAGGATTTATAACCTGATTTCTCATTGTGATTCTTTACAAGAGGAGATTCTTTACTTTGAAAACCCATTGATTTTATGGGTTCTTCATACCATGATATCCTGGAGTGGAAACTTTTCTCCTCCCCCTCCTTGTCTCCGCGGTTTCGCTCGTTTTTATAGCCCATTATCTTCGCGTAATGGAAAGCTTTCGATCGGCTGAAATTGCCCCATGTGAATTGAACTCAAGAACAGATGCAAGGTTTCCCTCAACCCCATCCCCACCAAAACGCCTTGAATCACCCTCTTCAGCTCGTGCTTCCTTCGGCACAAGAAGAAGGCGTCATTGGGACGGACACTAGTGCGTCATTCCAGCAAAGGGACCCCATCGATTCATCCATCGAGCCATACGTCCATTTGTCTGTCCGTCGAAATGCCTCAACGTCTCTGGCTAAGCTGGTGTTTGCTTCGTTCGCAAGTTTCGATTTCCTCGGAAGTGAAGTTAGGGGAAGATTTGCGGAAATGAGGGGATGAGGAAGTGGAAGAAGAAACGACTCTCTCACTCTCTCTATCAGTCGCTCTTCCACTCACTCACTTTCTCTGACTGTCTGAGGAACCTCACACCTTGTTACGAACGACGCCATCAACCGACCGATAGAACGACCCAACCTACCTGGCTTGGCCTAAAATCCAACAGACAAGCGAAAGGACAGACGGACAGATGTATGGACGGACGGTTGATCGACGTCGGGCCACCAAGTCCAGGTGTTACAAACTTCCCCCGTGCCATACCGGTGAAATTGGGCAGGACTGAGGGAAGAAAAAGCGCGCCCAACCTGAAGGTGTTCGTTCCCTTGCCGTGATGCAGGGGTTGCGGACGGCAGGGAAGACGTTTTTGAGGCAAGAGACCTCAAGATGTTTGGATCGGCAGTTGTTGCCGTTTCAAGATTTCTGTCGCGTAGCACGTGATTCGCCTTTGAATGGCGGAAGAACTGAAGAATGTCAAAAGAAGAAAAAGAGAAGAACACAAAGAATCTCTCTTTTCGGGAAGATTGCGAAATAATCATTAATTATGTTTGTCGATTGTCCTGGTGGGGGAAGGCGAGCAAACACAATGTTGCCACACTTTCGTTGTCGCAGCTGCACTTTTCCACTCACTTGAGACTCTATTATCTCTGTCCAACGTCGGTGATCGGTTTTCCTTCTCGACGCACGTGCGTATTTACATAAGTTTCTTGCCATCGATATGTTTTAGTTGTGATTGTCATTGTTGATGATGACGACGATGTTGGAAAGTCGAGGGTGTTACCAAGAATAACCTTCAGCTGCACAATTGTTGTTGTTCTTATAGAATATCATGTTGTGATTCAAAGAAATCGACTGGCTGTTATTCAAATTAATTTAGTTCGATTTTAAACACTGTACACAATTGACATAAGATAAGCTCGATGTGTACGTATATGCATTTAATATAAGTTCAGGGTGTCATTTGGGGGAATTTCGTGGGGTCATTAAAAACTTTAAGCCAACTGTCAAATGGTAAATCCCACATCAAGGAGGGGCTCTGCATAAGAATTCGTCGAAGGCGTGATGAGCCATCGATCAAAGCATGCGGTGATGAATCGTGATCGGAAATGTGTCAGGAATCGAGGCGATTTAGCATGAAGGAATATTTGGGTTATGGAAATATTATGATTGATTCTAGAATATAAAAGATTTGCTTTGTATAATTCATTATGTTATCATTTCATGGTAATATAATCATATCATAGTACTATAATCATTTCATCAAATTGTACATAAAATATATCAAATTATCAATTGATCTCATCTTCCTATTGATCATTAATAATTACCAGAAATTCGCATTGATCTAACGATGATATTGCGACCAAATGAAATCCCCCTTCCTCTAGAAAAAAGTGAAATCGACAACATATCGTCGTCACATCAAGATCATGTCCAAGCCAACTGGAGCCGAGCACGATCGTCCGGCGGTTGAGTCGCCAGAGAGCTGTTGTTGTTGTAATTGTGGTTGTTGCATTGCAATTGAAATGCAATAAATTTGGCGAGCAACATAAATTTATGCATTAATAAAAATTATAATTTTGAAAAATCTAGCAAAGAATAACAAGAAAAAGAAAAAACAACAAAAGCATGGAGAAGCGATTGAAATCTGCAGCTGGAACTCGTGCTCATGTTGCATGGTGCCAGATGAGGCCGGAGGCAATCGAAAGGTGGTGAAGGGAGGGGAGCGGCGGACACAGGGACAGACAATCAAACCGACGGACAGACAAACAGATAGATAGACAGACAGACGGCCAGATGGAGAAGGTGCAATTTCAAACAATTCGCGATCCACACGGCGAACTCTCAACAATATTATAAATTATCAAATAATATTTTCAAAGATTTTCCATTTTCTTTTACGTTTGCTTTTGATCTTGCATTTGCATTTGCTCGATATTGAATTTTGTTGTGGTCGCTATTTCGATCGATCGATCGTTGGCAACATTTTTATTGTTCATGTTGTTGTTTTTGATATTTTTTATTGTTGTTATTGTTATTTTGTTGTTCTTGTTGTTATTGTTGTTGTTTTTTTGGGGCACGCAGTGGCGCATGTGCAGGCTATTAATAATTCAGCATTAGTCATCGATATCGTTCGAACTCAACGACGACAACAGAAAAACCTACAACAACATCAACAACAACCAATAGTAAAAACAACAACAACAGATCGCACTTGTCGAACTCGAATTTGCTATTGCCGCCGCATGGAGCTCCAGCAATAAAAACAACAACAGAGACAATAACAAAAATTGCCTAAGGACCAGAAGTCACAGCAACCGTTGTCCATGTGTTCGACGGCGATTCAGAGCAGGTGGGCGGGCAGCCGATCGGACGGACAGAAAGAAAGACAGACAGACGTGCAGAGGGACAGAGAGACAGACAGACGGAGTCTCAAATGAAAATATGACTTTCCAACGTGTTTTGCAAATTTGTGCTCGCAACCATTAAATGTTGACAAATAAGAGGTCATTTATTGTTTTTGCACAAAATTATTACGTTTCCAATGCCCCAACCGGCCAAGGCGATGGTGAAGGAGAAAGAGGAGGAGAGGAGAAAGGAGACGACGATCGTCTGTCGATCGCAGGAGGAGGCGTCGACAGGAGGCTCCAAGGCAGGTTTTTTCTCTCCCCCCATGCAACGCTATGCAAATGAGCTCAAAGTCGGTCGGTCAAGAGATCAAGATAGATATGATGATCAGGGAAGATCACTGCGGGAAATACATTGGAGTATCATGGGGATCTGAAGAATATTGAGATCTCAAGAGAAAATAGTTTGTAGATTATAGGAAAGTCGGAATTTTTGGGATTTAAAAATTCGTAAATGAGTTCAATAAAAATCACTGGTCGAAAGTAATTTGTATTTTTCAAATTTGAAATTAATACATCAAAAATTAAAATTTCATGAAAAAATTGATCGTAAAATTATCGTTCAAAATTTCAAAACAAAATTTAATCAAAAAATAATTGAAAAAATATCAATTAAAAATCAGAAAAATAACGATCAAAAATTTATCATAAAAATATTGAAAAATCGAAAAAAGTAGACAAAAGGATATAGATTAAAATTGAATATGTTATTTTTGTTATAAAAGTCATACTTATTTCATAATAAAAATACTTACCTCACATAATAATAATACAGAACTTTCCATTGAACCAGCTACTGATAAAATTCCCAAGTATTACCTAGATCTAAACTAATGCTTATGAACTCTTTGATTTCCTCGAAATAACCTCTAATTCTAGGTCTATCGACTCCGTAAGATTAGACTATCCCTAAATCCCTATCGAGTTATTACTGTGTACCCTAATCATATGCACTGCGAATTAAGTTATCAACAACAATAAAAATAACAAAAACAACAACAAACAATAAAAAAACAACAAAAAAATAACAATAATAACAGGAGAAATAACAAAATTGAAAACACCCTACAGCCAACATGGAACAAGGAACTTCTGTGTAGCTTCTGCAGAGGCTTCCAAAGGTATCGCAGGAGGAGTTAAAGAGCTGGGGGATGTTGGGGAGGAGAGAAGGTGGAAGAAGAAGAGAAGGTGAAGATGCGGGGAAAAGATGAAGAGTTGGTGGCGACGGAAGCCAAAGTAGGAGGAGAAGAAGACATTTAAATGGCGGCTGCAATTTTCGACCACTTGGAAGCTATTTGTTTATGCAACCCACCTATTTGGTTAATCAGCAGATGAAGGAGCAACAACAATAATAAAAAAAAACCAGAAGAAAAACAACAACAACAGTGGCAAGATCAACATTGGTATCAGCAGAAGTCTCTGGAAGCAATCGATATCCATGAGATGATGTCCTCATGTATGTGGAGGAGGTTCGAAGGGCGGGCGTGTCTCATGTGCTTCGGCTGCCGGCTTTTGTCTTACTATTCTTGTTGTAGTAGTAGTCGTTCTTCATGTTATTGTTGTTGTTGTAGTAGTAGTCGATGTTGTTGTATTGAGGAGAAGTGATTTCCATCTTGGCCGAGACTAGGTTAACGGTAACCACTGCACTACAGTTTCTCCTGATTCGATTTGGAAAAACAAATGCTTTTTGGCCGTAAGCAAACCAAACGAACGACGAACGAAACATGGACATGAAGTTCATGGAAGAGAGAGATAGAGTGAGTGCGAATGAGTGCGGAAGCTTGGCCGTGAATGTGGGCTGGAATTCAAGACCTCGCCGCTGACCCTCGTTGAGTCGAAAATAACTCCATTTTGAAATATTGTTAACGAATTTCGCTGATTTTAAAATGAAACGACGACAGCTGCAGGTTTCTATTAAAGGTGAGTGTGTTCATGTGAGTAAGAGAGATGAATGAGAGAGAGAGAGATGGGATGATTGCTCTCTAAATCACATCCCCTCGCATCGGTCCACACACACATTGCGTCGCAATAGCAACAACAAGTTTCGCACCTTGCAAACTTGATCCGCGCCTCAATCTCTGCGCAAAAGTCTTCAGAGCGCATGCGCAGCCACCAACCTTCCACCACCTTTTGGGCAAGCTGCGCCCCTCGACGCTCACGGCCCTCGATGGACTTCCCCGCTGCGGCTGGTATGCGGAATCGTACCTGCGCGCACCGGTTCCACAACGGATCCTGAGAACTTTTTGCGGGAACCTCGCATCGACGACCAAAAAAGCACCCTTAATTGAGGCGAACTCTGTATGCTTAACCTTGGCACGCCATTGTTATTGGTCTGGCAATGAGTGATTGTTGTTGTAATGGTAGCCACCACCATCATCACCACCCCTCGCATTGTGTTGCGCATCAACCTCACCATGGGCCAACCAAGCGATTTCCTCCCCTTCGGTCGGTTGTTGCGCACGGGACGAGGTCGAGGCGTCGGCCCGGTGCGCAGTCAAGGCCTTTGTTCTTCTCGCGGCAGAGAGAGGGGAGGGGACGATGGAGAGGTCTAGGTTGAGGAAGCACCAGCGCAGCTGCGCACTGTCGACGCCGTCGGCCGAGTGAGGCGGGGTGGGAAAGCCTGGGAAAATATTTTCACATCACGATTCACATTCTGGATCTGGAATTTGGGAAAATTTGTATGTCTGTGATTTATTTGTGTTTGGAGTGTGGTGGCCATGTTGTTGTTGTAATTTGGTGATGTAGTTCTTGCTTTATTGTTGTTCATGTTCTTGTTACTTGCGATACTCTCCTGATCGAAGCTGTTGCTTTCCATGGGGTGGAAACTGTACCAGTTGCTGGTCCTCAACATGTGTTGGCATTTTTCCATTTTCTCTCAAGGATTCGTGATTTTACTTTCTTCCTCCAGGATCCGCATGATGAACGATTCCACATGACTCTTCTCCCCTTACGCACGTTTCTTATCGCGGAAACTGATGACGAAGTTGTTCGCGGGATACGCGGGAACCTCGCTTTGAATGAGACATCGATGGAATCATTTGTCATTTGCGATTTGTGCTCATCATCGTCGAGTCTGATCAAGTGAGCAATGAGTGATGGATTTTGACAGGAGAAATGATAACGCGACAGGAATATAGGGGACAATGGGAACATATTTAGAGAGTGATGGATGAATTAATTTAACAAAATAAAAATAGGTATTTGAGTTCTCATTTTGTGATGGAGTTTCTCACGAAGGGTTCATATATTTTAAGAAGGTTTTTGATTTGAATGAGTTTCTATTATTTTTAGTCTACTTTTCTTACTGATCCTTATCAGGCTTAATTCGATACCTAAAGGGTTTCATGTGTTCAGAGGATATGTTAAAAAAATCCTAAAAATATGGATTCAAAGAAAATTTATGAAATCATTCGGTTATCCAACAAATAAAATCGATTTACATGTCCCGCCTGATCGAAGTCAACTGCTTACTCTCAATCTCTCGCCTCTCTTTTCCCCTCGGGAATATTGCAACCCCCCAACATGCGACGAGTGGAAATTTATGTCGAACACTTGACATAAATCCGACCATTGACCATTCCACAAACCAATAAAAAGCCAACGACAATCGCCACTGTGGCCATAGCGGGTGAGAAATTCGCAAATTAAGCGTCCGTCAGATAGACAGACAGACAAACAGTCAGACAGATAGCCGGCTACTGTGGCCACAGAAGCCGTCCGACAACAGAAATTAGAAACAAGACCCCACGACGAACGAAAAACATGCGAAAAGCACATAAAATTCAACAGAAACTAACAATAAATTGCGAATTTACGGTCAGCATCTTGGAAACCATGATGTAAGTCATAGAGTTAGGGAGAAGGGGGAGGGTCTCCAGAGGGGCGGGGGCGAAGGGTGTGTTCACCGATTGGACCAGGCCAAAGTTGGGTCAAAATGAAATGAACTACTTTTGGGGCAAACGGCTAATTTAAGAGACTGCGTAAATTATTGAGAACCAAATCGAATGAAACGAGAAACCTTTCGCCACAATCCAGAGCCACCATTGAGGGAAGGATAAGGCAATAATAACAACAACCACAACAATTGCAATTCCGGAAACATTGTGGACACAACAAAAGCCTCGTTGGGACAACGTCCAAACGATCAGCATTCGTTTAAGACCTCGGAGCGGGGTCCAAAAGGCCGCCGACCTTTGCTCGATGCATGGCCAAAAATTTCCAAGACTTCCAGCGATTTTACAAATTTTTCCGAATTAAGGAAATTTTAGAAATTTCTTCGATCGATTTATATTTTCTTCCTCCCTCTCACTCTCTAATCGGGAACCCTCTGAATTTAATCGTCGCCAGCCACGACGACTCACGTTCACTTGCGTCGGAGGCCGAGATTAGCTGTTGACGTTCGGGTTCCAAGCCGCATCGAGCCAGACTCCCGACCAGGCCCTCCTTCGTCCTCTCTAATCCCTGTCTCTGTTGTTCCTTCTTTGTTTCATTCCCGCAACCGGCGCCCAATTTAAATGTTCGGCTTTAAAACACATTAACTTAAGCTGCGTTCGAGCCAAGTCGGGTCCACCGAGGAGAGCAGCTCGGGGTGGGGTCGACCGGAGCGTCTAATCAACTTTTAAAACCAGACACGCTTAACTGGGCTCCGTCGCCTCAGCCTCTGGTTGCAGCCGCAGCCCCAGTCCCAGTTGCAACGTCGTCAGCTGCTCCGATGCGGGTGTGTTCGACGCTGCTGCCCAGACTCGGTCGTCGTCCCTCGAGCCTCAGTTGTCGTCCCTCGAGCCTCAGTCGTCGTTTCTCGAGCCTTCTCCTCCGTCTCCACCTTCGTCGACGCCCCCTCTCAATCTCCATCCGCATCCCCATCGTCCAGTGCAACTTGTTGTTGATGGAGCTCGAGACACCCGCACCTGGTCGATCGTCAAAATGTTTACCGTCGAGTGGTCAACACAAAAATAGAAGCCAACAACAGGAACCGAACGGATCGATATGTGCTTTTGTATGGCGGCCCTCTATCTATCGGTCTGTCTGTCCGTTTGTATGTTTGTCTGTCTGTCTGTCCGTTTGTATGTTTGTCTGTGTTGTGTTGTTTGGTCGAAATTTGTACGCAATTGGTGATTAGGTGAGGTGGTCAGTGGGTTCCTTATTTTCAATTTATCTTTGCTTCCTTTTGCCCAAGCACAGAGAAAGAAATTTCGCTCGACAGAAATTTTTTTCTTATGAAAGTCCGATATATTATTGTATGATGATCTTATATATGATGTAGAATATTATTATTATTAATATATATTTATTTTTATATTTGTATTCATTATTTATATATTAAAATTATACCCGAAGTATAATTAAATGATTTTGAAAATTCCGCCACCTTATACATGAATTTGTAATCTTTAATATTATCTCCTCGATATATTGATCACTCCTTTGGATATATTCATCCATGATACCTTTCGATACGATTGATCCTATGATGTATAGCACCGATCTCCCGATATATCTGTATATCAATAAATATTTTGTTATCGCTCTTGAGATCCTATCGATGTCTAATTTCTCGGTGTATCGGAGTGGAAAGTTCCAATCGGTATCTCAACACTAGCAATGATTTGGTGATTAGCAACACTTTTCCGCCATATTTTCCACCGCAAAAAAAACACACAGTAAAAAATATAAAAGTAAAAAACGTAAAAAAAAATAGTAAAAAATAAAAAAAAAGTAAAAAATAAAAAAAGGAAGAAATAAAAATAAATATAAAACAAAAAAGTAATATACAACAAAAAGAAAAACAGACTCCCAAAGAGTCGTGGACAGACACACGTAAACAGTTGAAAGGACAGCCACCCAAACGGACGGACAGACAGTTGGCCGGCCAGACAAACGAACTGTGCCAGGAAAAATCTCGGCAGCCGCCGTCGTCGTTGTCGACGTCCGTCGTCGTTGCTGCAGCCGGCATGTCTAACGGCCGGAAAGAGTCGGGCGTTGACGGGAGGCGGTGGGGGTGGAGCCTGGTGGAGAGACAGAGAGAGGGAGGGAGGGAGAGGGACAGAGAAGAGTCGAGAGGGACGTCGCTGTGGCGCATGTGGCACATGTTTACGAGCACACTCGGTGGACAGGGCGAACTTTGGAGCGCGGCTGGATAAAATATGAGACACCGACCGATGACGGTTGGCGGCGACGACGATGGCGGCATGGACGATGGCGGCATGGACGATGACGGCATGGACGATGACGACGACGGCGATGCTGGAGATGAAGACGATGGTGGAGTCAATGGTGATAATGATGACGACGGTGAGGTTGAGGGAGGTGAGAGTGAGAACGGGAGGCTGCAGTGATTCAGTGCGAAAAACTGCCCATATGATTGGGCCATATTTTTGTTTTGGTCGTACGTCGTCGTCGGCGGCGAATTTTTGTTGTAGTTCTTGGGATTGTTGGTAGTGTTTCTAGTGTTGTTGTTAGTGCTGTTGTTGGTGTTATTTAGAGTATTATTGTTCGTGTTGTTAGTACAATTTCGAGTGTTGTTGTTTGGTATTGTAACAGTTGTTGTTATTGCTGTACCAACCTGTCAGCTCGATCGTCGTCATCGCCGACTCAACGCCAGACGGCGCTAGTGGCGATCGCACGTATTTGCACAGCAAATAAGAGCAAATGCATGAGTTAGATCGGACGGATATGGATCGAGTAAACTGGGCAGAAGAGAGAGAGAGAGTAATAAAAAAGAAAGGAAAGGATTAAAATAATTTGCTAATTATTTTAACAATATAGAAAAATTTATAAAAAATCATACTACAAATAAAAACCAACTTTTAATATTCGAAAACAAAAGTATTTAATATAAAATCCTTTTGGAATGTTTTCTGCCTTCGCTGTGTTCCAAATAAAAACAAGAAGAAGAAGAAAAATAAAACCTGCACTCAAAGCAACTCACCCGCTACTCACTCAGTCTTAACTTGGTCAAAAGAGATTTATATTAACTTCTTAAGCTGTTATAATTGGATATTAAATGATTTAAAAGTTGATTGGAAAAAATCAATATTTCCATCTTTGGAAGCGAAACGCAACGAGACAGGGGGGAGAGAGAGAGACAGACAGACAAATAAATGGTCAGTCAGACAGACAGACGAATGGACAGAGAAACCGACTAAAAGGTGGAAAGAGAGACAGTTGGACAGACAGACAGTTGGACAGAGAGCGACGAAACAGGATTAATATTATTTATGAGCTTCATTTTTGGCATCGTACAGTGTTTTCGTTGATAGGGGCCATGGGCGGGGGTCGAGGGGTGTCCGCTGGATGTGGCGCGGCTCCTAAAACCACTGAAAACCTTGTGTCGTTATTCATTCGTCGGCGTTGTGTTATTTGCCAACAACAATAATCGAAAATTAAGTAATAGCGAGATCTCGCGATGAGATAACGCTCTGCCGCAAAGTGGTCAACGTGAGGAGTGGCAATCGAAAGGTGGGGGCTGTGAGGAGTTGAAGGAGGAGGTGGTGAATCAAAATAAACTCTGAATGAGAGGGGATTTTGAAATCCTTCAACGAAGTGGGAATAGATAGAAATGCAGTCTAAGGATCTATTAGTGGTGGCGACAGAAATATCATCATGACCTTTTTTGATTATTATAAAAATTGCTTCTTATGAGATCATTTATTGATTTCTCTATCACGAACAAAATTTTCATCACGCCTGATTATCAAATTTAAATGCTCTGATTTTCGATCGTCTGCGACATCAAAAATGCAAATTACGAATCCATTCAAACGTTGCACGAATTTCCCCACAAGAAATTCTCATTGGAGTTCTCGATTCAGTTGGAATTCTCGCCTGAGTTGGAATTCATAAAAATTCAAAACTCTGGAATTCACATGAATTGCCTCCAACGTGGTCCAGTCGACTGATTGACACGCCTCGACAGGAATCGTGCAATCATCGGGAGGAGAATCAACTCAAACCCAAACAACTCCAACTCGCTCCCCATGGCTCTCGTTGCCTGCCCCAGACCCTGCTCCGAAACACACCCAAAACGCCTGGCAAAACAATCAACGACGGCGCGAGACAATCGTGGAGACAATTTTATAAATAACTCCATCTTCATCGCGTTGGGGGTGAAGCGGGAGGAGCCGAAGATCTCGTTCTGGGCTCGTTTCGGAGAAATGGATTTTTCCATTCGACTTCTGAGACAATTTCAATAACCATAAAATAACATTGTAACAGGTGATCGATTTTCGATTTCAGAAGAAATCGTCCGTCGTCGTTGCCGTTTGTTTTCGTGGATCGTGCCGAGGATGATGGGGCGTGTGCTGGGCCAGGGTAGGTGGGGTCTTGGAGGCGGCAAATGTGGAATGTGGTGCTTTGAAGATCCCCGAGAAAAGTGGTGGAAAGCAATTATGAGGAGGATTCTACAGGGGTTCCCAAATGGGAGTGAAGAGCTACTCGATTATTTTCGATTCGATGAGTTTGGAGGGAATTTTCGAATCATTATCGATCTCACACACTCGATGGAGTTCTGTAGGAGTTTCTCTCACATTTCGGAGTCGCTGACACATTCCGCAAACGACTTCACGTGGTTCCCTCCCAAACGATGCACTTGATTTATAGCAAATCGAGCATGCCTCCAGCTTCCTCGAGGGGGCCTCGATCAGCCCCACTGATGAGACTTGCTCCAATTTAGGCACACTCTCCATCTTTCTCTCAGACTCCCTCCTACTCCTTCAGGTTTTCTCAACATCAGTCTTTCCCAGTCTCTCTCATTCTCTCTGAGACCCCCACAGTCGCTTTCCTGCTCTTCCCTCTCCGTCTTTGTTCATCGAATTTAGGCGATTTCTGGTATTTCACAGATTTTGTCACGTTCAAGGCGAACGATTTCGACGACCGTGGACGACGAGGGCGACGAAGGGTCGGAGGAGGAGAATCGCGTGGCGATGGCACGTATTTTTGTTTGTTTGTTTTTTGGGTGGAAACTTTCATTTCGCTGGGTGGAAGGGACACCAAAAATAGCATCGCTTCCTTCCACCGACGCCATCGAGGGGTGGCTGCAGGTAGATTGAGGGCTGATGGTGTGGGGTGCACTTAAGACGACGACAACAACGAGAACAACGACAACGACGGACGTCTCTTCGTCAGATCGTATATCTGAATAAGGTGACTACAGCGCAAGATTAATTGAAGCGCAAGATCTGGGCTATTTATCTTGCTTAGAGAAGCCTCCGCCACCATAGCCAGTCATTGTTTCGAGATCTTCATCGTCGCCGTCGTTGTTTTTCGTCGCTTAAATTATTAAATGGTTTTTTAAGTTGGTGGTTCGTGGCCCTCCGCGATCCAGGCAATTATTACGGATCCCCACGTCCTTCCCTCCCGCTCAACATCCATCCATTCATCCATCTGTCCATCCATCCCTCAGGCGATCAGAGTTCGTCTCTGAGGAATATTTCGTAATTTGTTGATATCTCGAATGATTCAATAGATCTCTCTGTCGCTCTCTCCCTGCTCCTTGATGGAAAAAGTGACTTTGCGTTGCCAGATCGTAAAAAACCAGGGGGATTTATTTATTGTCTTCAATATTTTGTCACATTCTCGCCCGGCCGTTGATCGTCGGCGATGGATTTGTGGATGCGGTGGTGGTCGTGGCGTCGGGAGGATCGACCGAGGGTCTCCAAATCGATCGTATTTTCGTTTTATTACCCGATAATGATCCTGATCCTGACGCCAGACCGCTCCGACACTTCGAAGGCGCTGAGGGATGCGTGGCTTCTTCGGTCGCTGGGGTCATCGCGAGGTTCTGGAATCGCTTTCACCTCGCGATCGGTGACTTTATGGCGATCGATGGCCCATTCGTGCCACACCCTTGCACCTGATCGTTCATTGACTCTAACTTCTCGGAAGACATGACTGCAGGAACTTGTGAAATAAATCGCAAGAAAACGAATTTGAAAGCAAAAATATTACTGAAAACATAAATATTATTGAAAATTAAATATTAACACGATCGTTTCAAAAAAGAAACCCTGCTCTGGAGATAAGATAAGGTCTCAGACGCGGTCTCAGAGGGCCCGAGAAGCCCCCGATAATATGAGGATACGCCTGAGGCTCGTGGTGCTCAGGAGGCGGGACCTTGAACTTGATGGTAGGAAGGTTTGCACTCTCGACGATAAGCGATCGTGCGGTGGACAGGAAATCAAAGGCACGATATTTACAATGTTTTTCCTTTGAAAAAAGGAAGAGCGAAAGACAAAAATTATGTATTGAAAGAGACACGAATTATTTGACAAGAAAGACTGAAATTATTTGCCAAAAGTTGACGCAACCGTTAGTGCGAAACCGACCCGTTCGAGGGGTGACGAAGGCGGCATCCACCACGGAGTTCGAACTAAAACCAATATTTAACCATAATGTGTATACGTATAAACGTATATTTCATTTTCGTGCAGACTTAATCTCTTCTTCTCACAAAAGCTCGAATTTATGACCGTGAATCACTTCTCAGGCCCGATATCGATGAGGGATCTGAGGTATCTGCGGAGTCTGCGGGGGTTGGAGTCGGAGGCGGGTCAACGGTAGATGACGACGACGACGATCGGTATAATTTTTTAATAATTTTTCCCATCGCTTCTGCGACTCATGACCACCTCATCGTCGACGGTTGGTCACAGGCGTATCTGTAGCGATCGCCATATGTGGTCCCATCGTGGACCTCGTGGATACCGCGAGCTTCCCAGAAGATTAATATCTCATGGATATTGCATTTTAATTAGTTCTCAATAGATTTTCCACTTCGATGCAGAGCCATTGTCTTTTGGCTCTGTGTGGCTCGGACCCAACGACATGTGAATTTATTGTCAACGCTACTAATGAAACGCCTATGAGTAGCTCGAAGCTCGCATCTCGACGGCTGCCGTCTGGGCTAATGATCTGAGCGATGGCCACACTGGTGGCTGTCGATGAGACAAATTATTGGAGTCATCGCCGGCGGACGTCGACGCAGCCGACTCTTGTCTACTACTGTTTGCCTCGTAATTTATGCACGAATCGATGGGATATTAAAATGATTTAGAGCCAAACCGCAGCGCGTATCTGGTGGATACGCAAGGGGTTCTTCCTCCTCTTTTCCTCGGTTCTGTTTCTCCTCTTCATCTTCCTGGTCGCTCGGTGTGTTCGTTACATTTTCATCTACATATTTATGTGTAGCGAAGTGAGGAAGAAGGAACCGTTAGCGATATCGAATTTCCTTATGAGATTCACGGCGGCCTGCATCTTCGAGATACACGTGGTGGCAGCTGCGCAGCTCGCTCTCCTACGAAGTTCATTCTCTCTGTGTGAGTGTGTGTGTGTGTGGCATTGTGTGACAGGCGCCAATGGTTCTATGATATCTGATTTTCCTCCTGTCCCCATTCTTCTTCTTCTTCCTCCTTCCACCCCTGCCCTTAGGAATTTTCAAGCGTCGGGTTTTCTTTGCGTTTTCTCTGTGGCTCGTGACAAATTTTGCACGCAGCTGCAGGCGACGTTCTGCACCCGATAGATGCGGCCGACGATGATGATCATGAGGTTGACGATGGTGATATCTTCGAAGAAAGTCGGTTGGCTTGAAAAACATTGGCTTCGATCAAACAGCGATCGGGGAAGCCATATGAATGAACGATCACTAATTATTGGAATGCAGGAAACTTCTTCAAGAAATCTTTCACTTGGAAAAATTGGTCCCGATCTATGTTATTGAACAGATCATTAAACAAAAAAGATCTGAGAATATGTGTTCAAATAATAAGAAGACGTTTCTTATTGTAAAGGGAGATTAATGATCGCGAATCACAGGATGAAGATCATTTAGAGTGATAAAGTTCACAAAGTAGTTCATTTTAAGACCTTACAAAAGGTAGAATAATTGGATATTTCTATAAAGTAAGATCAAAAGGAAAAATAAGCAATATCACTTTGAAAACTATGTAAATCTAAGAAGAAAAAAACTTACTTTTGGATCGAATAAACAAATGGGTTTCCATAAAAACCGTTTAAAGCATATCCCAATAGAATTAAAACCCGAACACCTTTGTTTTTTTCTTTAAAAACACATACTTCCGCTTTCTAGTGAAACCGTTGCCTCCTTAAAAGAAAGTGATGTAAAATCTTGTATCCCTACCTCGGCTCATGAATTTCTTGATACCTCATAGACATCGCAGGGAATTTCCTCCCAAGAGGACAACTACTCGTGCACACCGGTCACCCTTCGCACCCTTGGCGCCATTTTTCGCCAAGGAAAACTTCTCAAGGCAGGACGCTAATGATCTTAGGATGGGATCCGGATCCTCACGAGACGAGGCGATGGTACGTGCTACGGAAGTCGACGACGATGGCAGCCGCTCGTTCTGTGATTTCTCCGAGCGCCGGTGGCAGTAACGACAATAAGAATAACAACACCAACAATATAGCTCACACATGCCCATAAGGGTTGATTCGGGAGAACATGAGGGGCGATCACGAGTGGAGGACGGATGGAGGGAGGGAGGCAGGACAGCGCGATCACCAGACGCCACCAGGTAGATTTGCGAAAACCTTTCTCAGGTATGCGTAGGGAGGGAGGGAGTTCGGTCGGTCGATGATCGAGGGGTAGGAGAGGAGAACGAAGCAGTGCAGAGGAGACGCGAGGCGGCTGCAACTGGGGTGGCGGCGGCAGAGTTCGAGGCAACGTCTGCGTCAGTGGCAGATGTGAAGGTCGCCTCAATGAATCCAAGGGAAGCCGAGAGTAAATTTCATGCTTGTTCCTCGGGCCCGAACGGACGAACCGCGTGGACAAAGGATGCGGAGGCTCGAGCTGCGATGTAAATGCACTTCGTTCGTAGGGTAGGGAGGGGGCTGCTGTGGTCGATCGAGGCTCGCATTTGTTTGGATTGCAACGGCGAGGCTGGTGAGGACGATCATGGCGATCACAAAGATGATGATGATTATTTGGAATGTGAATTGGATGGAAAACGAGGATTGTTATGGCGATCCTGTTGCTCGGATGGTGTGATTATTGTTTGTTGTTATCCTTCAGGATTTCCTTTGCCGCGTGCTGAAAATTGCAGATGTTCTTCCGTTGGCCGTCGACATAGGCATCTGTCCCTGTCTCTACCTTTTGATGTTGGTGTGGAGGCATTTTATTTGCAAAGTGGATCCTTTTGAGGCGATCGGGAAAAGTAACGTCTTTTCTTGAAAAGACCTTTGTATAGCACGAGCTAGAAGTTAGAGATGGAGGAATTGATATGGAGGGTGTTCAAAAGGAAGATCAGAATGGAACGAATTAATTGGGTTCTATTTATTGATTTATTATTGATTTATAGATTTCATTTGAAACTTACTTTGAGACCTTTAATAAAAATCGGTAAGTTAAATGAACTGCGCGATACGAGAGCGAGTTTTTTCAACAGAGACAATGATTTATCTCTTGAAAAATTCAACTTCTCATCAAAGACCGATCTTGCCTATTGTTGTCGCTCTTGATCACGAACTCTCTTAAGTTTTCCTCCTCTTTCCAGTCGTCTTCCAATGGCTCTTTAGTGCCTTTACTGAGAGCTTCCAGATCTAACAGTTTATTTCCATCCTCGGAACGATCGCGATGTCGAAACATTTTCCATTCTCTCTGGAAGAGCGATCGCGGGAACGTTCGAAAAGCCGAAACAAAGAGAAAAACTAGGAAGAATCGTGCTCCAAGTGAGAGGAGCTCCCCAAAGAGTCGAGGAGACAAAGAGAAGTTCTCTCTCTTGGTCGACGATCTCCGCATGCGCACGATCGCTTTGCTTCTCTCACCTGTTTGACCCAGTGCTTCGTTGGAGCTTGGCGAGACTTCGGAGAACCGCGACAAAAACGATGGAGACGACGGAACAAACGAACGATTGATCGTGCGCTCTCTCGATCGCTTGAGCACGAGACACGATCGCCGGCTCACCAACACATGCCCGGTGATCGCCACTCGAGACGATGTGGAGAAATGTGCCAACTCCACCCATATATAAATTGTATATCATAATGAGCGCACACATTTAAAGAAAACGACGACGACGACGAAGAAGAAGAGTCGACGCGATCGTGCACAGCCGAATCACATAGGCTACAGCTGCTCGTTTGCGAACCGGGGGAACGTTTTGTTTTTGCTTCTATTTCTCTGTGTTTTGATCTTGTTGTGTTTTGCGTGCTGAGATTCGTTGTTCGAGGCGTCGCAGAGCCGACGGCTCCGATGAGGTGAGCAGAGTGGATAAGAGAGAGAGGGGACGAGAGAGAGGAGCGAATCGGAGAGTGGGCTCGCAGGCGGCTCAACCGTCGACCGGTGGTGCCGACGATGGCACGTGCTCGTGTGGCACGATGACAACGATGACGAATGCAGCAGCAGCCGCCTCAGCAACAACAACAACAACAACTGAGGTAGGGACAAAGTAGGGGCAGCAACAGCAACAGTGACGTTGGCTGCACATCTGGTGGTGGATGTTGGTGATCTTGTCGTCGTCCGGTGAATGGTGGTGGTTCCCTAAATCAGGGCACACGCTACGAGGCAGGATCACCTTTGTTTGTTTGCCCGCCGTGTGCCTGCCTCCGAGAGGGGGTTGAAAGGCGTCCTCGACGTCGCAAGGATCGATCGGGATGTGGCGTCTGGCGATCCGATGCGTGTGTATAAAATCTAAAGTGATCGTGTGGCATTGCATCATTCGTGTTCTGAACTGCAAACGAGACAGAAGTCCGAGAGAATTTAAGAAATTGCAGTTCCTAAAAATATAATTCAAACGATCTCAAGATCCTTGGAAAAGACGCGAAGTGAGGAGAAGAAAATATTAAAGAGAAAAAAAAATCGAAAAGAGTGAAGAAAATAGAAGAGGAATATAAAGTGAAGAAACGAGAAGAGTGAAGGAATTTGTGTAACGGAATTTCGCATTGAACAAACGATCGACTGCGTTGTGATTTGGCGGGAAACGAAACCGAGTGCACGATCAGTGGATACAAATCTCAATACTTTTAGATTACTTTCGACTACATCGAACGGATATCGAAACATGGATAAGTCGAACTACAGCAAATGCCCGCTGAAGAAGCGACCGATCATGATGCTCGACGATCAGGAGGATCAGACACACGAGGACCACTTGGATCATGGTGAGTTGAGCTTCGAGACTTCAGAGTTCTTGATGATTGAGGAAATTTTGAAAAATGTTGAAACAATTGCTAACTTTTCATTTTTTCCATCTTCCCAGATGAAGGCCCCGTCGACCTGAGTCTCGCGGCCGCCCAGCAGCCCTCGCCCAAGTGGCCAAAGATCGACCCCGAGCTGCCGCCGGTCGCGACCGAACTTCGCGCCCGCTACGTCGAATCGATGACCCAGACCAAGGAGCAGTTGGCGCGCCGCATCTGGGAGGAAACCCGCGATATCGCCCGCGCCTTCCCCGACGTCTTCACACGCGAAGAGATCGCACGGAGTCTGGCGCGCCTGGGCTACGGCGACTTCCCGCTGCCTCCGCCGGAGGAGGACGAACAGGAGGCGGTCTCAACAGAACCCTCAACAGTCGAACGGGAGCCGGTGATCGTGGTGAAGCGAGAGGCGATCGATGAAGCCCAAATGGAGTCGGAGAGTTTCTACGATGACGCCGACTATGGGCAGGAGGAAAACACAGCGCCAACTGGAGGAGGTTTTCGTAACTTCAACAACAACCTGATGAAGAGCATCGCCGAGTACGAGGACTGCCTGAAGCCGCGTCGCTTCTCGCGCGAAACATCGCCGGTGATGCTACGTGGAAGCGTTCCTCTGACCCCCGAAGACTACTATCACGGGGAGGAGGCGGAAGAGTTGGAGGCACGCGAGGCGATTCCCCGACCGACCGGCTTCGAGCCCGAGGATCTCAGCGTTCGCAACGAGGCTCCGATGGCGGTGGGGCGACGAGTGCTTGGCGAGGCTGCGAATCTCCACAATGTGGCCAGGGCTCTGCTGAGCATGCAGAACATACAGAACATCAACAACAATAATAACTTCAATAATAACAATAACTTCAACAATAACTTCAACAATAACAATAGTATCAACAATAACTTCAAAGATAACAATAACATCAATAATAACAACAATTCGCTGAAGATCAAGGCCACCAACGATCTCTACTACCAGTGCCAGCAGTGCAACAAGTGCTACTCGACCTACGCCGGCCTCCTCAAACACCAGCAGAGCCACAAGTTCGAGACGACCGAGTACAAGATCATTCGCAGCAACCCCAACGGCACCGGCAGCATCGTCGACTCCACCGAATTCTCCACCGAGAAAGCATCGGCTTTGATTGAAGCGAGCGCCGTCGCCTCATCGCAATCGATGCAACAGAAGCCGGTCGGGGTGCCGCGTTACCATTGCAAGGATTGCGCCAAATCGTACTCGACCTTCTCCGGGTTGACGAAACATCAGCAGTTCCATTGCCCGGCCGCCGAGGGCAACCAGGTGAAGAAGGTGTTCAACTGCAAGAACTGCGACAAGACGTACGTCTCGCTCGGTGCCCTCAAGATGCACATCCGCACACACACGCTGCCCTGCAAGTGCCCCATCTGCGGCAAGGCCTTCTCTCGCCCATGGCTCCTGCAAGGACACATCCGAACCCACACGGGCGAGAAGCCCTTCAGCTGCCAGCACTGCAATCGGGCCTTCGCCGATCGGTCGAATCTGCGCGCCCACATGCAAACCCACTCGGATGTGAAGAAGTACTCGTGCCCATCGTGCACGAAGTCCTTCTCGCGCATGTCCTTGCTGGGCAAGCATCTGCAGGGCGGCTGCCAACAGAGCCCCACCTCGTCGGGCGGCTCGCCATCGGGGTCGCAGGAGAACCTTCTGGCCGGCCTCAACCAGCAGCAGTTGCGGCAGCATCTGCAGGGCGGCGGCTTCGGCGACTACGGCGACAATGGGTCCATGCATCAGCAGCAACAACACTACTATGCGCACAGCGTCGGCAGCAGCGGGCACGAGGAGGACGAGGACGATCAGTACCAGCAGCAGCTGGCGCCGATGCAGCATCCACTGATCAGCCACATGAGCGACTATTGAGAGGGGTCGGAGGCTGATGGTTCGATTTCTCAGGGAGTCGATGATTGGGGGTGGAAAGAGTTCGATCGAATCTCATCTAGCAAAGTAAGTCGAGGCTTAGCCAGGTTGCCGATCGGATCGACAGATCGACTCGGGGTCTGATCGATTCAGTTTAGTTCTGGGGGTTGGGCGGGTGACGCGATGCCAAAAATCAGTGCCAAAAATTAGTTGCAGCAATTTTATTGCTCTTGTAGGGTTTTAGCTTAGGGCTTAGCTTCTTAGTTTAGTTTCCTGTAATTAATTTATTTTATTAATTTAAAATATCTATATAATTTAATTTATTTCTCTAACTTAATTTATGTATGTATTTAATTAATTTATACATGGAATTCATGTATTTATTTATTTATTTAAATTATGTATTTATTTATTTTAATTTAATTAATTAACTTATTTAATTTATTTATTTATTTATTTCGACGGTAACTTAAGTAAATAGTAGCAGACAGTCGCTTGTCTAGTCAATCTAAGTATAGGGTTTTTATGTTAGTGTTGTTGACCAAATCCATCCCATATTCAATGGAAATCATAAAATCAGAATGTATATCTTTGTTAATTCATTGTTGACCATGTTATATCCGTAGTTTTAATAACTAATTAATATGCAGATAAATAGATTTTATCTCATAATATTTGTGTACAAATTCTTCATAAGTTTATGCAAAAACCTTAGGTGGATATTTATATTTTTAAATATTTATTTATATACATTATAAAACAAAAAACAAAAAAAAAAAATAATAAACAATTACAAAAACAAATGTGTGAATTTCCAAAAAAAAATATAAAATAATAAAAAATGTTGTACAGAAAAAAATGTTTGATTATATTATATTAGAATATTAGAAAAAATAAATTGATGATGGAATATAAAAACGTTTTTTCAAATAATTACTATTTATTGATAGCGAATATGAATATCAAGTATAATTTTCACTCTCCAAAAATCTACAAAACTTTGAATAACCCTTTGGAAGACCTTCTACCTTCCTGAAGTTCCCTTATTCAGAATCCTCTGATCCACACCCCAGACAGAAGGTCTTTGACTGGTTCAGGTCGTGAACTGCAAGCGAGAAAACAAGGTGCGTTTCGTCAATGAACCAAAGACAAAACGTGAGATTAAAATCAAAGAGAGTAAACAATAAAAGAAAACCGAACGAAACCTGTCAAATTAGCAATTAACCTAAAAAATAAACGTCAGCGGCGACTTTGGCGGGTTCTGAACAAATGCCGACCGCAAGTCGTAACAACAACTAAGCCAAAGACACAAACACCAAATCAATAGAATCAAACCGCAAATCTAAGTCAATATCGTAAAGACAACAAATTAGTGCAAGAACAAGATCAACAAACTGCAGTAAAACAACAATCAATAAGGATTATTAGCAGTAACAAATGGAACTTCTGAAAAATAACATAAGAAATTAAGAAATACAAAATAATATACCAAACAACATAAAAAATCGTTTAAAAAATATCATAAAAAAATCACATAAGAAAATCGCATATAAAAGTCACAACAATAAAATCGTACAAAAATTAAACAAAAATACAAATGAAAATAAAAATACTAAAACAAAAACCACAGAATAAATGAAAATTAATAAAATAAACTTCAAACAAAAGTTAAAAAAAGTGTAAAATAAAACTCGGAAGGAGTTCAGTCACCCGCGCAATAATTTTACGCCTAATTAAATGAAACCGAGACGAAAGCCGGCACCGACCGCAACCGAACAAACGACAGACGCCGACCCCCAACAGTCGAAACCGAAACTCTCCCCCTGCCGTACTCCTGCTCCACCTAACCACCAATTGACGTCCCCCCAAACTCCCCACCAATCGTCAGCTCCAATCGCACTTGTCAAGGCAGGCGAAACTAAACGAAACGAAACTCACTGCATACGTCGTAACCTCTGACCGAGTGAGCGAACGAGAGCCAAAGAGACAGACAGATCGACAGACGGAGAGACAGACAGACCTCCAGACAGATCGACAGACTCTTAGACAAACTCACAGACAGACTCTCAAACCGACTCACAAACAAACTCACAGACAGATCGACAGACAGACTTTCATGCAGGCAACTACTCCGACATTCGTTCAACCAGCAAAAAATCAAACAGACATCCACTCGGACAGACATTCACTCAGTCAGCCGCTCGTTCGTTCGTTTCGACCACGGCTCGATTTTCGGGGTGTCACTGGGCCAGCTACCGGCTGCGGCCTAAAAGCCTACCGACGACGCCACCGTCGACGCAGCCGCCGTTGCTGCCACTGTCGACGCCGTCTCTGTCGTGGTCTCAGTCGACGTTTCAGCCGTTGTCGTCTTGGTCTCAGTCGTTGTCGTCGTCATCGTTGCCTTAGAAGCGTCTGCGTCTGAAGTTGCGCGGTGGAAGCGCGTGCTTTCGGATCAAAGTCAATTCTGGCCACAAGCGCAAAGGAGCCGAACGAGCCGCAGCCTCCAACGGGGCCAGAAGCGAAATGGCAGACATGGGTGGAGTGTGAGAGGGAGGGAGATATTTGAAGAAGGAGGGTGTTAGAGGGAGGCGTGTTAGGTGCGAGACGAAACGAATCGAAGCGTGGCCGGAACTGGGGCCCAGAGAACGAGGCAACGAATCAAGCAGGCAGACAAACAGAAGGAAAATAACGAACGAAGGACGGAAGGAAGGAAGGAAGAAAAGGAGAGAAGGTACGAAGACAGGAAGGTAAGACGGATGGAGGGATGGACAGATGGAGGTATTGACGAATGATGAGACAAAGGACAGACGCACAGACTTTTGAACAAACTGGAGGACAGACGGTCATATTGAAGGAGGGATGGACCGTGGAACACATTGCTTCAAAAACAGACAGACGGATCCAAGAACAGACACTCAAATCGAAGAACAAAAAGACAGATCGAAGAACAAAAAGACACTTCGAAGAACGAAAACACAGACGGATCTCTCCATTGATCGGCCCAGCCCAGCTCGAGCCGAGCCGAGCGTCAGGTTAAATAAACGCCATTCGGCGGCTCCACCAGCCGAAGCCGGCGAACAATTAGAACTTGTCGACATTTTGTCGTCGGTGTAGACGTTGTTGTCGACATCGCTGGCTGTCTATCGGGTTCTCTCTGTCTGTCCTCCAGTCTCTTCGTCCGCCCGTTCATTCGTTCTATCGATTGGTCTTTGGATCTGCTCTCGATATGAGAGAGGGACGTCAGATGCAAAAGTTAACCAAAGCTACCGCTTAATAAAGTCTGGCGTTTAATTTCCAGTCAGCAAACGTTTGAACAACAACAAGGACAACAACAATAAGGACAACTATAACAACAATGAGATCAACAACAACAACACGGACAAAAACAAATCCAACTAACGACAACAACAATAATAGAGACCAACAGTGGTTGCCAGAAGTAATGCAAGTTGAAATCTGCGTGGACGGCATTTTTAATGTCAAAAAGGAGCGGCTTTAGCACCAGTTTTTCCACAACAACAACAACAAACATCAACAACCACAACAGCCATGGCGCTGCCGATTGTAGGGTGCCGAGGTTGAGGAAGGGGGTGTGGCAAAGAAAATCAATGAAAAATTAAGCTCAGACGCGCGCTCATTGCATTCAATGGATTCTTAGAGACTTGCGTCGTCGTCGTCGTCGTCTAGGAAATCGATGATTCATCGGTCGACGACGAGTTGCACCAGAAAACACCGATAACAAAAACAAAACAATAACAAACAACAAGAATATCAACAACAAATAGTTAACAAAAATATATATAGACGATCGACTGCTGCCAGACTCACGGGTCCAAAGTTATTGCCAAGCTGCGGCAGAGACAGCGACAGCAGCGGCAGCAACCGGAGACAGACGCAGCTGCGCTCGAACTTTGTTTGGGTTCCGCTTTCGGTTTCATTGTTGTTATTTTGCTAGTTGTTATTATTTTTGTTGTAATTATTTTTGTTCTTTTACTGTTGTTATTATTGTTGTTGTTGTTATTATTTTTTGTTGTTACTCTTTTTGTTGCTATTATTTTTGTTGTTGCAAATGTTGCTGCTGCTGCCTTCTGTTACCATTGCTAGTTAGCATAAAGATTTGCGAGTAAACAATTATTACTCTTGTAATTAATTATTTCGATTTCATTAGTGATTTATTTCTCTTCGCATTTTACGATATCCCCCAGTGGGCGGGGTGGGGTTCGAGTTGTTGTTGTTGCTGGTGTGAGGGACCTCAAACTGTGTGACTGAGATGGTGAAGGGGAAGATCCGGAGGGTGGGCCCAGGGAGGAGCCAGGGCGAATATCAAGAAGATAAAGTAGAGTTCCGCATTGAAGATTAAGTGAAATGAAATCTTAATCTCTTAATCTTATGATCAAAAATATCATAAATTATTTTCTGATTTAAAATTAATCTGAATATCGTATATTTTTTTTAAATTTATAAACATTTGATATTACAAAAATTCCAATATAACTATGAGTGCAATGAGACTAAGTTGGAGAAAGTTCAAGTCTTGATCTCATTGGAACACTGTGAAAATAGATCTGTTGCTGTTTCTATCTATCACTATCTCCCTTTCTCTCTTAGTAATGTTTAGTTTTAATGCAAAGTGGTTGGAACTGATTTCTTTTCCACATAGAAACTCCCATGGTATGAATTCTACTAAACTTGATAAAAAAAAGTAGAAAAAAGTCGAACAAAGACAACAACTTCTCGTTCGAACACCTACGCAATACCACTTTAACACTTTCACGTTCCAACACAGACCAGACAATGGCAAAAACAACCAACAAAAACTATTACAAGCAACAACCAACAACAACATCCTACAAGTTGTGGTTGATGCAGAAGAAGAAGACAATTGAAGCCAACTTTGCGGCGATTTAACGAATTCAAATAAATATAAGCCCCAAGCATGACACGACCGACGATCCACTAATTGAAGAGTCGCATTAAAAGTGCAGTGGAAACACCTTCCTGCCATGCCCTGTACCATCCCATCCCATCCCATTCATCCTTCTTCCTCCATCACCGCGCTCCATTCGCCATTCATCGTCCTCCATCGTTCCCCATGCCGTTTGTTTCCACCAGCCTACGATCGTTGGTCTCTTCCTTCCCTTGTGCCTAGGAGAGGTCGATTCGTCGCTTGGTCGGTTCATCTGGCGGTGACGGTTGGGGGGCTCCGGAGCACGATCGTCGTCAAAGTAACGATCGGTGCCACATCAAGGCATCAGTCAAAGTCAAATTGAAAATTCACTTGTTTGTGCGGAAATTGATGATGTTGCTGATGTTGCCACGAATACATCGAGGATCAAGGAACCGAGGAGCAGAGAGCGGAGATTCTTCATTTCATCTAGAGAGCAAAGAAGATGAAAAAAATAATCAGTCTGACTAATGGGGAGGATGAAGATGTGGAGATGGAGGTGGAGAAGGAGGGGGAGGAGGGAACGGGTGAGTGATTTAAACGGCGTTCCAATGACACGACACCGAGTGTGAGGCAATCAGGGGCTTAACTGCAACAGGAACAAAAACAACAAAACCAACAGCAACTACAATATCAAACAACAACATGAACAATGAAAAAATATCAATTTCACAAAGGAACAACAATAATGACACCAACAACAGAAATCGCAACACCATCATCAACAACAACAACAAAAGAAACAACAAAACATCAGGAACACCAACAGTTGAGCCGATCCTTTGATTTCATCGTTGTCGTCGTCTTCGAGATGAAACGGGTTTTCGGGTGGGGTCTTCTGATGTTATCATTCAGCGAAGGCGGGATCGGATATAGAAAAAGAGGACGATCAACCCTGAAATCGATCGATCGCAAAAAGATCATAATCGTCGATGTTGACGATCCCAGAGTTGATGAATATTCTCCAAGTAGAATCCTATGATTCTTATTGGTTCTTAATAGATCGAGATCGGATCGGAATGAATTCAAAATGGAATTAAATTAATTCTTATTGGAGACAATATTTGACCTAAAAGAAATAATATTATCTTATCGAAGAGTTAAACTTCGATAAGCTACTATCATCCTCATCTTCATACCAAAACTCTTCACGTAATCCCACCAAGACAAAGCGAAGTAGTTCCTCGATTTCCTCTATCGCAAAGACTCGCATTAACCACCATCATCACAAAAGACTCCAACGACAATTGTCACCATCAAGTGCAATAAAAAGTTCACTTGTCTCGCTGACTCCTACCACGAGTTGACTCCACGATTGTTGATTCCTCCATTGACTCCTCCACACAGTATCCTTCTCGCCGAGAATCCTCATTAACTTCTTTACGAACACTCCCTCTTCCTCTACATCGTCTTTTTCACTCCATCTTTCTTCCGTCCCGATCGGATCTCGTGGTTGCACCAACGCAAACTCATTCCAAAAGGCGACCGAAACCACGCACAACGGATTAACTTTGGGATGGCAAAAGGCATGGAGAGAGAGAGAGAGAAGAGGAGCGAAAGGTATTGAGGGGAGTGGAAGCGAAATGGAACGGAACTGATCTTGTCTTACTTAGTGCAATTTTGCGAATTTAATTTTGTCTCATCCTCGATCCTCGGATTCACTGAAGATGAACTGAACAAAGAAGGGTCGAAGGAGGTTTAGGAGTGGAGTGAGATGAGGAATGAGGTGAAGAGTGAGAAGAGGTGAACAGTGGAGCCGAGGATGCTGAGGATCAATGCGAGGTGCGTTGACGCAACAACAACAATGTCGGCGGCATAGGAGTCGCCTCGTCGTCGTCGTGGTCGTGGCGCAAAAACCGAGTCACTGTCTCTAATTGAATTCGTCGGCTTAAATAATTCAGCCGCAGGGCATCCAGCCCAAGTCAAGTCAAGTCGCAAGCGGCCGTCACAGGCGGAGGAAGAAGAGAAGGCTGGTGGAAAGGCTGAGGAAGAGGTAGTAAAAGGGGCTGAGGAAGAGGTTGAAGAGGACTCGTAGCGTTGGAAGAAGATGCAGACGAAGAGAGGGGGAAAATTAGGTTTAAATCGCGGCATATGATTGTGTATTTGTGTTGTGTGAGGCGGAGGAAGAGGAATCGTGTGCTTGGCAATTGATTTTCATAGCAGGCGTATAAACAACGGCAACAACAAGTTGCAACAATAATCCAGATAGAGGTAAAGAGAGAAGAAAAAACAAAAACCACCAATTACAATGTCTATCAAAAAGAAAGACATTACAATAACAAAAAAAAATTATAATAACAACAAAAATTGCAATAACAAAAAGAACAAAAAAAAATCCAAAAATAAAAAACAACATCTTCAGCGACAATTTCAAGAAAGAGCAAGGCAGAAAGGTGAGCAAAGTCGCTCCGCAAATCAATCTGTAAACATCCCGAAAGTCACTACCTTACACACAGATACTAAAAAAATTATGACACACTCACACAAGAGACACTCATATGACACTCAGTATGATGGTGAAAAAGATAACTGCAAAGACAAGAGATTTTGGTCACTGATGTCAAAAATGAAAAAATATTAAGAAAATTATATTTTAGAATATTTTCTTCGTCAACTTCATAACCCTCATCATCATCATCATTGTCATATTCTTCATTTCATTTTCGTGATTTTCATTTCATAGTCATCTTCATAATCATCTTCATAGTCATCATCGTCATCGATTCCTGCTTCACCATCATCATTCGAATGGTGTCCATCGGACCTTCCTTCAGTATGACCATCAACCTCTGAGACCTCTTCGTCAACAACGTTTCCGATCCGATGAACGCCGGCTTGACCAACCTCAACCCCTTCTCGACCTCTCCTCAATCCCTTCTCGACCTCTCCTCAATTCCTTCTCTTCCTCTTCTCTATCGTCCTCTTTACCTCCTCGTCCTCTTTACCCCCTCGCCCATCATCTTCATCGTCATCGTCGTTGTAGCCGCCGCCCTCCTCGTCGTCGTTGGTAATAAATACATTTTGCGAATTTTAATGTCCTCCTCCCATTTTGCAGGCAATTTACCTTCCCTCTTTTTGACTTCGCCTCCAGACTGCGCCCTTTGCATCCCAAAGTTATCGTTGTTATTGTTATTGTTGTTGCTTGGAGCACCATCCATCGAGCCAAGGATCGCGAGTGCAGCATGACGAGGAGAGATGGAGGACAGACAGACAGATAGTGGACAGATGGAGGACAGACATACAGACCGACAGGGCAGACAGGACAGAGGTTGGCAATAAAATATTTTAAATCCGAAAAAACATATAAATTCAGTGATTTGCCAAAAAGGAAGCCACAAAAGCATAAATTGTTAAATTGGACTCTGTGGTCCTTCTTCATTGGAGGGCTTGAGGGGGAAGGAGAAAAGAGTGAGAGGGAGAATGAGGAAAAGAGATGGACGACGAGGATCGAAACTGGGTCAAGTCAAGGCAAGAAGTTGGCAGACGCCCGCGGATAACAAGTGGTGAAGTTTAGATCCAACGATAACGGAAGCAGGCTTCGGCTCAGGATCCTCCACCTCTTTTCCCTCATTCTCCTTCCCCTTCGACCAACACCCTTTTCCTCATCATGTTCCATCCACCTTGGTTCCATGGGTCCACCTCTCGAATCGATCTCCTGTTGGCCACCTCGAAGTCGGGTGTCGTGTGTCCGCTGATGAAGCGATTGATTAAATCGAGCTTGTCGTCACCGTTGTTGTTATCATCGTCGATGTTGTTGTTATCATCGTTTTTGTTGTTATTATAATCGTCGTTGTTGTTGTCGTTGTGCTAGTCATATAATTATATTCTCAATTAAATATTAATTTTCTCGCTCGAAAACAAACAGACGAACGCCACCCGACGGCGATCGGTCGATCAGGGCAGCTGTGCTTGAATCATGCGCATGCGTGCGGCTCGAGCCAGAGGCGGCGTTGGCAGCAGCCGCACGTTTAGAGCTGTCGCCTGGCACCACTGTCAGTCGAGGTGGTAGTAGGAACAACAATAACAATTATGCTAGAAAAATAATCTAAAAATACCAACAACAACAAGAGCAACAACTGCTGCCAACGCGCCACGCTCACGAGATTTTTTGTATAATCTGATCGAGGAGCGTGAAAACTTAATAACTATTTGCACGTCAAGCGATCGATGACTGTGGCAGCACCGAGCTGCGATTGACGGCGTTGGCAACGCCAAGCTGCGATCGACGACGGCAGCCACGATGACGGTGACTGGGTCTAAGATCGATTGATCAAGAGAATGACTTTGTCATGAGAACCGAGTGATGGAAGAATAGGTGAATGTGGGTTATGGGACGGAAGTGGGGCGGATCCGGTAAGAACCGGTGGGTCCTGTTCCTTGGGTTCGGGGTCAGATATGGAATGGTCAGGTTTTGAGGATAGGGTCTAAAAATTTTGAAAATTTTGAATTTTATTGAAAATTTTAAATTTTATTGAAAATTTTGAATTTTATTGAAAATTTTGAATTGTATTGAATATTTTGAATTTTATTAAAAATTTTGAATTTTATTGAAAATTTTGAATTTTATTGAAAATTTTGAATTTTATTGAAAATTTTGAATTTTATTGAAAATTTTGAATTTTATTGAAAATTTTGAATTTTATTGAAAATTTTGAATTTTATTGAAAAATTATTCCAATTATTGAACATTTTGAAGTTTATTGAACATTTTGAATATTATTGAACATTTTGAATTTTATTGAACATATTGAATTTTATTGAACATTTTGAATTTTATTGAAAACTTTGAATTTTATTGAAAATTTTGAATTTTATTGAAAATTTTGAATTTTTTGAAAATTTTGAATTTTATTGAAAATTTTGAATTTTATTGAAAAACACGGCTCTCGTTTGGCTGAACTCTGAATTAGAGCAAGAGTTTCACAAGTTCACGAAGACTACGACAGCAAGAGAAACAATGATGACAACACCAACATGGATAGGAAAAGCAACAATATAGAAACGATAGCGACAATAATGAAAAAACTGTCACAACACACGCAAAAATAAAAGAGGACCAAGAAAAGGAATAAATAAAAGAGAGAAACTACAAATAAAATAAGGATAAAAACAACGCCTGCAACTCAATTCAATTTTTTGAACTTGACAACGAACCGTAGGATTTCTCAGGCCATGGCAGCACTTTCCACCAACATTCACTTTGTGGTAGCACTGGACATGTTGTTGTTATTTTTATTTTTGTTGTAATTGCCTGTTGGCGTAATTATTTGTTTTTGTTGTTGTCGACACAATTTCCGTTTGTCCAAATTAGCTGCGACAACCATTTGCCGACAATACAACAACAACCACAAATAATATAGGGACCAACGAGTTCAAGCAACAACAACAAGAACAATACTTTGAGCAAAAAAAAATAAAACAATAACAACAACTGAAAGAGTAGGAGCCATCGCCACTAATGATCCGGACACACAATTACCAACGGGTTAATAACTTTGTTTGCAACAGCAACAACAACAAAAACAACGCAAGAAACAATAGCAACAATAACAACAACAATAATGATAACAACAACAACAAGCAGAACACCAGAAGACAACGAGGAAGAAGCTGAAATGGACGAAAAAAGAAGTGAGCGCCAAAGACGAGAAAGAGACAGGTTTGCGAGGCGACGACAACGACAAGGGTGATGACGACAGCGACGACAAGGATGGAGGCGATACCGACAACAACTATAATAACAACAACATCGACGACAGCGTTGAGAATTTGCGAGCTACTGGACTTTGGACTGGGATCGCATGCAACAAATTGCCGTGAACTAAGTACCAAAAGCGGCAGAAACAACCCAAATAAGACAACAAATACAACAAAAACAACCCCAATAAGACAACAGTAACAACAACATCTCGAGGATAAACACGAAGAAGCAAAGTGGAAGACGAAAAAGAAGAAGAGGAACAAGTGGAAGGGATCGAGCAACGATCGCGGTGACAAATTCGTTGTGACCGGGACGCCGAGTAATTTACAAGAGATCACAAATGCGTGCAACAAATGAACGACCAGGAGCTAACAACAAAAACAACTACAAGGGTGACAACAACAACAACATTAAACAAAACAACAAGAATGATACAACAACCACAAACCAATGAGTGGATTAAACAAACCATTGAGCAACAAAAAGAAACCAATGAGCAACAAAAATAAGTCAATGAGCAACAACAAGAAGAAGAACAAGACAGGCCAATGGACAACAACAATAGCAACAACTAATAGCAGGTCGAATCAGGCGAACACGGAAACGTGTTAATGGCATTTGAATTTGGCCAAATATGGCCGCTTTGCATGTCGGCCAAATTAAATCCATCGCATTACGGCGCGCGATCGATCGGTCGACGACTCGACGGTCGAAAACGATCGATGGGCGGCCGTCGGATCGTCGAACGGTCAGCGAGGGAACAAAAAGCACCGACTGCGATCGCTAGAGAGAGAAAAAACAATGAACGAAAGAAAGAGTGACCAGAAAAAAAGAAAGCAAAAAAGGATCGTAACAACAAGAACAACACAAACAACAAATGATCAACACCAGCAACAAATGATCGGTAACAGCAACAAATTCGACGCAATGGGAAGGTGAAAAAATACAACAACAACAACGCCGCCGTCAACGACACCGACAACGACAACAAATCGTGTCGATTTGTTTAAATCAAACAGCAGAAATTTACCGTAAGGTTGATGAAGATCACCAAAACCACCACAACAACAAAAACACCTACAACAACACCAAATACAATAACAACAGAAACGCGCCCACCAACATGTCGAATTGAAGTGAAAAGAAAACAAAAGACAAAGAGGAAGAAGACGCAAGATCGTGACGTTGAGTTTTTGGACAGAGGTTCATTTGTTTGTTGGTGATGGTTGTTCCTCTTATTGTTATTGTTGTTGTTGTATTTGGCACCGAAATTAATTAAAGCCAATTGGCAATTGTTTAAGCCAGTTGACAGTCACACACACACATTCACACACATGAGCAAACCCTCACTCACGCAAGCGGTCGTTTTGACCAAAAACAGTGGGAGACTGATCAAAGAAAGATCGATCACAAGGGTTTGAGATACCGAGGGTTGAAGGGGGAGAATGTCACACGATCGGAAGCCACTTGCGATCACACGCAAGAAACTGGACAAGGAAGCAACGTCAGACACAAGCGAGGACTCGCCGCAAGATCAGAGATCGAAGATCGTGAGGAGACAAAGAGACAGAGAGAATGAATTAAGAATCTCTCAAAAAGGATCAGACTCCCAATTACGATCGATCTCAGATTCAGATCTTGTTGGGTGATATAAAAAAATAGGAACAGACCTGATCGCAGTTTGCGAATCGATCGCGAAGTCAGCGGACATGACCTTCCGACGATTGAACAGATATTACACGGTCATATATGGAAATAAACGATCACATCATCGGAAACGCATGAGACACACACACATACACCCAATTGTAGTGCGTTAAACGCGAGAAACCACACACGATCAGACACTTGTGGACGAGACCGAGGCCCACACGATCGCACGATCACTGAGACAAATGGCACACCAGGCCAATGGACAGACAGTCAGAGAAACAGATGGACAGACAGACAGACATTCAGACAGAGGGACAGAAGGAAAGAATACGAGATCGAACATTTAAATTTGAACTCTTTTTGTTTTTCTTTTTGAGTTTTTTCCATTTTTATTTCTTATTTTGTGATTTGATTTTTCTTTTTGAGATTTGCTTTTTTTGTTTTTGATTTGTGTGTGTGTATGATTGTTATTGTTGTATTTTTGGTTAACTGATCTTCAGGTGATCCAACTGATTGACGACAGGTGATTAATTGTGGCTTTCAGCGCATTCATCAGTAGAGTTCATTGTATTCGTCTTACGTACTTTTCTCCACCGTATGCTGAGATACGTGGAGAGTACTTGGTGTCTGGAGTCAAAACAAATATCGTCGACAATGACAGGCGAGTATTGACAACAACCACAAAAAACAAAACGAAACAAAATTACCAACAATTTCAACAAAACAACAACAATTGAGAACAAGATGATGGCGAGACACAGCGGTTGATCAGGTTGATTTGATTAATTAGTTGCGATTGCGATGGCCAAGTGGGCGCAGGGGGCGCAACCCACGTCATCTCTTGATTACACTTGAGTCTAAAACTGTATCTGGAATCTGAGTCGCCGCCGTCTCCGTCTCTGGACGAGGAGGAGGCAGGGATCGAGTCTGAGCCTGGAGCCGACTTAGAGTTCAGTCGCTTATAATTGATTGTGTTACGTGTCTGAGGGATTAGGTACGATATTGAGGAATTGTTAAGAAGAACATGAAATAACAGGTATTCCACTGGGAGGGTCAACTCGTGGTGGAAGGAGGATGGCGAGAGAGGGGGGCGAGGATGGAAATTGAAAGCAAGGCAATTTTTGACACTTTAATTGAAGAAATTATAAGCGTCTGTGTGCGATGTGTATTAATGGGTTTCCGCATGTGCACAAAAGCAACACTTAATTTTGACACGAACTTATCAAAAAACCGAAAATAATGATAATCCAAACGATCACCTCGAAGGGTTTTTTTTAGCGGAAATTAAAATCCATTGAAGTCATTAAAAATCCTATAGAATTAACGATAAGACCTGATGGTATATAGAGTGCAAAAGGCTATAAGAAAACGATTATTATAAGGTTAGTATAGTGAGATTATTTCGAATCAAACAACAAATCTCGCCAGATTCCATGGTAATGAGAAAGAATTCAAATGAACTTCAAAGAAAACAAAAACCCAGAACTTCAACACATCATCTTGAACAATATCATCATCATGATGATGATCATGATAACGAATATGAGTTTGTAATTAAAAATGCTAATTAAAACACAACACAAAGAAGGCATCAACTTCAACTTCCAATCTGACTTCAACTTCAATTCTCACTCCAACTTCAATTCTCACTCCAACTACAGAGGAATCAAGTTTCCATCAGGTAATGAACCAAAGTGTAGCCGCAGGCTGATGGTTGAAGGAATAAGACGAAGAAGGAGAAGAAAAACGCACCACCTACACCTCTATCAGTAAAAAAACAACACAATACAGAATAAAAATAAACTCAGAAACGAGACGGGGGAAAAATCTAAATGTGGTTAAAATCAACAATTGAAATGAAATCACATGGCATAAACCATAACTGAAAAAACAATAAGGCTGCAATAAAACTACCACTATTAACAAAAATACAATTACCGACAACAATTTTACCTCTAACCGCCAACTACCAAGAGCAAGATGAAGAACAAATTATGTAAAAACCACCTGACGTCGTGTAGACTTCAACTTGTCATGTCATGTCATGAGGTGAGCATTAAGTTGTTGTTATTGTTGTATTTTTTGTTTTCTATTATTGTATTTGTACTTGTTGCTACTATTGTATTTGTAGTGGTTGCTACTATTGTGTTTGTTGCTATAGTTGGTGTCATAGGTGTTGTTGATTTTATTATAGACATCATTGTGGTTAATATAATTTGGTTTTTTCTACTCTTATTGTCTATATCTTAAAGATATTTTTGTTGTTGTATGTATTGTTCTTATTGCTGTATATCACATTAATTTTTTTTATTGAATTCATATTGGTATAACAATAACAAGAACAACAACACTAACGATATCAACCTCCACCTCAACTTGTTCTTTCAACGCGGCTTTTGTCCAGAACGGATTTATTTAAAAGTCAATTATTGTCAGCGATTAAAGCGTCGTTCACAGTCGTTGAGTTGAGCACTTGCCCGTCAGAGGGGGCGTCGACGGCGTCAATCGATTTACTGTCTGTCTATGTCTATCCGCTTGACTGTCCGTCCGTCCATCTGTCTGCCTCTCGAACCGTTGTCAAGCGGCAGTTCCACTACCAAATACAGATCGCAGCACCGCATGTTGTCAATATTTTGGTGAAAATCTTCAATCTACGGCTTTGAAGAACGATTTTCCTCCTCACGATTTCGATGTCTCCTCTCCTATCTGTGGCTATATATCGAGATATATGTAGCGTATACAGGTATGTACATATCACCTTTCATTGGATCATTGATGTTTTGTAGGCCACGAGCTTCATGCAAAATGTTGCAATCGATCGCGAAAAACAAGCCCAAAGGTTGCTGTCATAAATTCTTCCTCGACTCCGGACCAGGCCCGAAGGGACCCTCGAATTTATTAATTAAACTATTTAAAACGACATCAACAATGACAACAACAACAACATCACCACGAACAACAACAACTAAACTAACTACTAATGTGATAACAATAACAAAAACTTTGGTAACCCCAAGGAACGACAACAACATGCACCCAGCGATGATGTTGATGGCAAAATTGAGCAATTTATCGATAGCCTCAGCCCGAGAGCATAAAAAATCATGTTTAATATTGAAAAGGGGCAAAAGGAAATACAAAAACAACGATGTCGATGACGATGAAGCTGAGGACGTGGAGGAGAAGTCGTCGAGCAGCATCAACGACATCAGCAACATCAACCACGTCATCGACAGCAGGAGCAGCAGCAGTGGCAGCAGCAATAACCACAACAACAGCAACATGATCATCAACTCGAACGGCAACGGCAGCCGCATCAACAACGCTTAAGTTGACTGTTATTATTATGATTACCAGCCATGAATTCAATTAACACTTGTCAGTTGGCCAGATTGTTGGGGCTGAGCTTGTGTTTTTATTGCTCTCGTTATTGTTGTTGTTATCGTTCTTGTTGTTGCAGGGGAAGTAGTGTTGCAGGAAGCATGCTAAATATCGCACAATAACAAGCGACAACAACACCAACCACAACCAGCGCCAACAACGGGAAAAAATTCACCGATCACGAATTATTACACCGTCGTTTTCTCATGATTTTGGTTTTATAAATTGTTTTTTATGTTTTTGTTTTATTTTATTTCTTGTATTATTTGTAATTTTTTCTATTTTTAATGTGCTGTTTTTTATTTTTCTGCATTTTTTTTATTTTTTCTTCTTTTTATTGTTCTCTTCAATCTTTTATTATTTTTGAAATCATTTTGATATCGCTTTTCATGGTGTTTGGCGATTTTGACATAATTTGCATGTTAAATTGTTTTAAATGTTGCCGAGAACAACATGTTAACAACAGCATAACGCCATTGATGAGCGATAATCGTCGATGTCGCCTGTGGGCAGCGTTCATCATCTCACATTTAACCATCAACGTTCCTCCCGCCGTCGCCCCCTCCCTCGAAGGAGTCGCGTCGCGTCCCATCACGATGTGTTCGTTGTTGACAGTGTCTCGTGGTAATGATGATCAGTTGGTCGTTTAGAGCAATTTAGTGAGGAAGATAGGGATAGTGAAATCAGAGTTATGATTTCTTCTTCTTATTTTATTTTAATTTTTATACAGATATTTGAAATAAATTAATTTCCATAAATTGAATATATAGAAATCTTATATTTAAAAATATTTTTTTTTGCAAAAGTTCTACAAAGAACCAAAACCCAGTATCCAAAATTCCAATTCTATATATTATTTTATAAGTTCGTCAGCGTCACACGTTCAGTGTCAAGGTGTTAGTCCGATTGATAGGGTTCTTCCCGTGACAGTCAACAGTGTGACAAACGGAGTTGAATGTGGAAAATTGCATGAGTTCTTTCGGTGGGTGGAATAAATGAATATTTGATTCTAGTTTTTTGTCCTACTGCAAAAGTTCTCCCCCCACCAAGTGAAACGACAGTCAGTTCCTCATCACGACGATGCATTTGAAATTATGGAAACAGCAAAAACAACTCTAACAACAGCAAAAATAACTCTAACAACAGCAAAACCAACTCGTAACAAAAGAATTTGAATTTAAAATTTGATTTGAACAATTTTTCGCATTTATTTGATGAGAAAAATCATCGTCGTTGCATCGATTGATGATTGTGATTGAGAATGAGAAAAGCGGTGAATCGATTCAACGTGTGCGTCAAGTGCAAATGAGAAATGTTTAGCGAAGGATAATTATGATGAGATGCCATAAATTATAGCAAACCGTGTCATTCAATAGGTAATTATTGTCAATCCTAATGTATAATAGAGGATATATTAATATATTGTCTCTATCATAGTGGTTATAGAATAGAATCATTAACTATAGAATAAATTATCTGATAATTAATTCATTCATTTCTTTAAAGGTAAACCAAAAATGTATACAAATATACTACTACTGAAATTTTTGAATATTCCTGCACAAAATCCTATACTCTTTTTTACCACAAATCGGTCTCAGTTTATACCCCAGATTCTAAAGACAATCAGCACTGGATTCTTCCGAACGACACTTCACCAGCTCGAATCACACAATTCTTCTCGAGTAGAAAAACCATGAATTTATGAAAATTTATTAACGTCAGAAGCCATTATTTATAAATCACGAGTTTGGGTTTCATTTCTTTGTTTTGTTTTGCTTTACTTTATTGCATGTTGTTGTTGTTACTGATGTTGTTATTGTTGTTCTTAGTGTTGTTATTTTTTGTGACTCGTCTAAGGGAGACGGCAAGGTTTTATTATGATTAACTACGGCATGAAGCTTGGCTCCAGTGAATGCTACTTAAGGAGCCGAGGATCCTTAAGCCAGACGACGCAAGACTCCACAAGATCCGACGAGACGAGGGACCGAAAGTTGATAGGAGTGGATGGTAAGTGGTGTCGCGACAGTCGGTCGTTCGTTCGTTCGTTCGGTCGCTCGGTCTCCACGAACTTCAACACCTTCGACGAGGACTCCAGCGATTCTCCATCGAGACTCCTGCGACTCTTTCAACACCGACACGGCGAGATCTTTTGCAACTTTAACTATTTGCTATTTTTACCTCACTGGAGTTTGGATCTCATCCCCCCTTCCTTCTGTCTTTTCTGCCATCATCAGTATAACCTACCGATTGTTGTCGTCCTCTGTATTATGAAACCGTACGGAGGTTCCTTTGTGGGGTTCTTGTTGTTGATTGTTGGTGGTTAAAATGATTGTTGTTGTACTTGTTATAAGTATGAGGATTGTTGTTGTTCTTCTTAGAGGTATGAACATTGTTGTTGTACTTGTTATAGGTATAAGCTTTGTTGTTGTTCTTGCCATTGTTGTATTCTATCTCTAGCTTCTGTACCATTTGCTCCTGCTACTGCTCGACTCAAGTGTTTTTAGCGCCGACTTCGACCTAAGATCGAAGGAAGGCGACGAGGATGATGATGATGATGGCGACGATGCGGTTCACTTCAGAATCACCAACACTAATAGTAAGAACAAGACTAATCGAAACAACAACAACAATACCATATCACCACGTAACAGGTAGTCACTTAACCTAGACTCCTAAGTTAACTGGGAAGCTCCGATGCCTGGTGCCTCCTGGAAGCTGTCTCTCTTATTATTGTTATTATCATTTATTAATAACATTATTTATTGTTTCATGGTTTCATGTGAAGTTCTTCTCTTTCTCTTCATCGATTTCTTCCCCACAGAGGCTTTTGTCTGGTCTTTAATATTGAATTATTGCAATTTATTGGCATCGCTTAGAGTTTAAGAGGCTTTGGCACCAACTACAGCAACAATAGGAATAGCTATGGTGATGGCAAGAACAACAAGGATAGTGGCAATATCAACAACGGTAGTGGTAATAGAAACAACGATAGTTGTAATAGCAATAACAACAAAGATAGTGCCAACAGCAATAACAAGAACTAAGCTCTTCTAAGTGCAAAAGAGGGCATTAGGTCGCGGTGATCCCATTGAGAAGGTGTAGCATAGAAACGAGCAGAGGTTACAAAATTGCTCTCCCCATCCTTTTTCCTCACTCTCTCTCTCTCTCGCTTCCTCTTTTTGCCTGTCTCCTCGACAAAGATGGCAATAACAAATAGTGGTCGTAGATATTAGAGATATGAGGCTTTCGTTCACAATGCTAGGGAAAAAATTCCAACCAGCTTGAGGTCGAGTTGAATAGAAAGAAAAGAACGGAGAATGCATTTCAAATAGCTTCTAATTAGTTCCAGGTATGGAGTCAATATTGGATCGCGATGATACTAGAGGATACGAGAGAACTAGGAAGATATTCCTAATTAGTCGATGATGGACCCTTCGATCGATACAGCGAGCTTCTGCCATAACCAAATCACAATGTGAATATCTGATCTTCATTTTTAGATTTCTAGCTCTCTCCCTTCATCCCCATCTCGCTCTCCATCAACCTCTCAATCTTCTCTCTTACTCTTTTGGAACCACGTTAGCTCCCTTGATAGCAGGATCCCCACAGGGATCGACGAAGCCGAAGCCGAAGCCATTTGGCGGAGTTTAGAAGATATAATTTGCATGCGAGATTAAAATTTTTGAGCTCCAGAACTCATTCTATTTAAAGAGTCCAAAAAATCGTGTCCTAATTTGCATGAGTGCAAAGAGGTCCACCATCCCTCCCTCTCGCTCCAACTCGCGGTCTTTCTATCTGTGGCTCCCGCGTAGTCGTCGGCCAGGAGACTAAATTAAATCGATCGCGATCGATCTATCGGACGATCAGACGGCCGGTGGATCGGTCGGTTGCTTCGGTCCATCGGTCCATGCACCAACACATCGTCGAATAATGAAGCCAACAGTAGGTGGGGGGACCACTGAAGGAGTTCGAGGTGGAGCTGGAGAAGGTGGACCCGAAATGAACTCCAACCCAGCCGGTGCAGCACCGACGGTCATCGTCGGGCGCGCTCACCTGGGCCCAGGAGATGACGACGCGCCGATGACGTGGACCGCGATGCTGGCTGCGAGGCACAAGTGCTGATCTCAGGCCGAGATGAAATTCCACGAGCTGCCTCCTCGTTGACCAACGGAACGACGAACCGACGACGACGAGTTCAGGCTGCTGCGAGTCCAACGACGACTGCGGTGAGTCCATCGACGACTGCGCGACTCCATCGACAACAGCGAGTGAGACAGGACGACACGACGACGACGACGGCGGCGGCGGTGGAGTTTGTCTGCTTATGAACGGCGGCCGCCGCACGGTGGAACAAAGCCCAGCAGGACGTCCGACGGATGGTGGAGTGATGGCCGGCTCTGCTTCAACCGATCGACCGACCGACGGATCGACCTCCCGCCCTCCAACCAAACCAGCGACTGTTTGTCCACCATCCATCCGCCCGACTGTCCGTCTTTCGGTCGGTTTCAGTCTGTCTCTCCCGGATGGCTCTGCATCTGTATCAGGTAGCGCTCACACAAGTGTCCAGCGTCGAGATATGCTCCACGGCGTCACGTTTTATTTAAATTTCGGTCTTCAAACGACTTCGAACAAAAACAAAAAGAGCAGCAAAAACAAAAGGAGTAACAAAAACAAAGAGAGCAACAACAACAAATAAAGAACCACATCTGAATCCAACAACAACAAAAGCGAGCCCAAATAAAGTTACCCACATGTGCGACCCATGGATGCGGGAAGCTAGTGATAGACCACAGGCATCCATACGTCTATGTGTGTGTGTGTGTGTGTTGGTGGGGTTTACCACCCGTTAACGTGACATGCAGACAAGTAAAAATCAGTAGCTCCAGCAGCAACAGTTGAAGTGTGTGATGACATGCAGCGAACTGCAGACCCAGAGGGGGGCGGAAGGTGTGAGGATTATCTGGAGAAATTATTCAATATTTATCTAATATTTTTACTATTAACATCAAAATATGTACCGAAGTTGATTTTAATGTAAACGATATATGATATTATTTGAAAGTAAATTTTCGATTCAATTCGAAATTTGAGAAATATTTTTTGCTGAAACTTGTGGAATTTCAAAACAGTACTTTAAAATTTTAGAAATTAAAATAGTTCAAAAAACGAAATTAAAATAACGAAAATAGTATTGATTTTATTTATATAAAATTTTAATAATTTAAAATAATTTTTCTAATTAAACTGTCAAAAATTAAAAAAAAATGATTTCTATTAATTCATGTTCTAAATATTTCAAACTATTTTCAATTATATAGAAATAAAAAAATTCATTAATTAATAATGACAAATTTACCAAATATTCAAGAATATAATTTTGATTTATTAAAATATTTTTTTAAAATATGATAATATTACATTTTTTCTTTTAAATAATTATTTTTTGTAAACATAAAATATTTTCCCAAACATTTTTTTGTATGATATTGAGTTTCATTCCTCGAACTACAAGTTTATGAAAGCTCAGTTGATGGTCCACAGGATAGTTTGATTTTCACACATCAGATTTTCTTGGACTTCCTTTCGATTCGCTTGTGATTTGCATAATTTTGAGTCCATTCTGAATGGCGGCGGAACAAAAGGAACTACAATGAAAACAAAATGAAGAAAAATTATGTTCAATAAAGTATCGTTCAATCACTGAAGCCGATGGACAGAGGGACGGACAGACCGACCGATGGACAGTGGGACAGACAGACGGCGACGATGGCTGGTGCAGCCGAGTGTCGACGATGCGTGCGCTGGCGCAAGGTGATCACATAACTTAGAGCCGAACAAGAAGAACAACAACAGTGGAACCCAACTCAATACCCGATATAATTTCCAACAAATTATATGCGCCTAATACATATATTAACTTTAATAGAGCAACAACAACCGTGGATGGTAACCCGAAACGGAACAACAACAACGTGAAATCAAAGCAACCCACTGATTAGCAGCGTGTCGATCGCTACTTCAGAGGAAACGAATGTTTTGTCGGCGTTTTAGATAAAAACTTTGTTACAAAAAGAAGTAACAAAACTAGACACCATAAAACAACAACAACTAACAATAGAAAACAAAAACATGAAAGCAGATAAAAACGATTAAAATAATTTAAATAAATTAATAATGTCACTCCTCATCAATGGACGCGGTCCAAGATGGACAGACAGATATCTATCTATCTAGTCGGACGAGCAGCGACGGACAGTCGGATGGACGGACCATAGTCTGCTCGAGATAAAAGCCTTTGTTGTACCAACATCTTTGCAACAACAGCTACAACAATCGTTCCACTCATAGTTCGTCGCCAGAATTATAATTTAACAATATCGCTCTTGTTGTTATTTCGTGTTTCTCTTGTTGGTCACTTTGATACGCTGTTGATATCTCATTGATATCGCATCAGCCTTTTGTCGCTGATGAGCCGTGGCAACGATGGCATTGTCCGCGCCACCACCGTCCTCATCATTAGCATCAGTATCAACATCGTTATAGTCATCTTCAGGATCGTTACAGTCATCTTCATCATCGGTATAGTCATCTTTTTGATCGGTATAGTCATCTGCCTTCTCGTTATAGCCACGATCATCGTTTTGACCATCAGCACACTCATAAGCAGCATCTTTAGGAGGGCATTGTTATTGTTGCTTTGTTTTTTCTTTCTTTGATCCGACGACGACGACGACGTTGTAATCAAATTAAATGTGATATTAATTTTAATTTAAGCCGAATTTAAAGCCGAGACAAATTAGTGGATTTCGTATTTTATGCAGAAACAAGATTTATCTCACCTCCGTATTAATTGTTTATGATTGTTTTTCGATTGTGGTTCAAGATAAATATGCAAATATCTGCACTGAGAGAAATACATTCGCGGGTAATTGAAAATTTGCTATTTATGATTTTGTTAGAGATATCTCAAATTAACAACCGGAGTTCTTGATATGGTTATTACTATCCTAATTTTCAGATTTATATGTCATATGTCATTATCGTCAGAAAATAGTGTAAATTTACATATATTAAAAATATTATGAGAAATATTATTTTATTAAAAATTGAAAAACTAAATTAAAAATTCTAAAACAAAAAAATTAATAAAATTTTAAAAATTATAAAATTTAAAAATTAAAAATTTTGGAAATTTTCAATGATTAAAATATGAAATTATATAATTCTAAAATATTTAGATTAAAAATTATAATGTATTCAGAAAATTTGTATAAATATTATATCCGTGGATCGTGAATATGACTATAAATTATGTCCCAAAATAAACTCTTTAAAATTAAACGGAGAATTCAGGGAGGTCCTCTGATCCGTCTTTATCCACCATCCACTGACCGTGCATCAGCATCTCAAACCGAAACCAAACCTTGGTAGCGATGACCAAAAAAAGTCAGCTCAAATATACATGCTGAAGTTTTATGGTCAGATTTGGGATCCAACAGTTCTCACACTTAATTAATATTCATAATTCGTGGAATAATTGTTCCACAAACCGCAATAACAACAACAACAAAAACATGGAAAAAATGAAGATGCCGGTGAACAAAAGAAATGAATAAAAACGGAGCAGACAAATCAAAGCACACTGAGAGAATCAACCTGGCAGTTGGTTTGGAAGTTTGTTGTTGTTGTTGTTGCCGTTAACAAGATCAACTCCAAAGATGCTGAAGCCGCAAAGATAACATGAACAACAACAACAATGAAACGATGCTATGATCTTGGATACAGAGAAATTTCGCGGCTACTTTTTGATCATTTTGATCGAAGCGCCACAGCAGCTCATCTCATTCTCAGTGTTGGTGTTGTTGTGTTGTTGTTGATGTTGTTGGCAACACCAGGGCTGGCAAACGGCGTTTTCGATTCGTCACTAAATTAGCCAGAAATTCAAACAACTCAAGGCTTTTCGCGTTAAAACAATCATCTGCCAGAGATCTTGCGCAAGATCGATCGAATCAACAACGAGCGATCGCAGGAGCTGCCACTCGATCTGGCTGTCTGTCCATCGATCTGTCTGTCCGTCTGTCTTTCGGCCACTCGACGATAACGTCAACAGGAGGCCGAGGAGTAGGAGGTGGCTCCGTGGCTGATGAGGAGGGTGCGACGCGGTTACAGGTTGTTTACGATCGCACCGATCGCTGATTGCGAGACGTCGTCTGATGTCCGTCGTCTGACGACCGGCGTCGTTCGTGGTCCGTCGGGCTCGTGTTTTGGGGCCGAAGCGTAACGAATGGTTACAACGAAAATTAGAGCGGAAGACGAGATCGCCTTTGACGATCACGACGATCAAAAATGGCGATCGTTATGGCGCCGTGGTGTGGCTTTGATATGGAAATTTCAACGACTTCTCAACGATGATGCCGACAACAACGACGACGGGTTGACGACAAGACGACGGCGAAGACGATGACGACAAGACGGACAAGTAATGTCGGTTGATGGTCGGTTGACTGTCGGCTGATGGTCGGTAAATTCCCGACTGATGGTTTGTTCGACTGCTGCTTCTGCTCTTTCTCCCATCGTGGATGCACCTGTGAGCGAAGGAGACCATGAGGAAGGGGTCAACAACTGGGAGGGGCGTCGAGGAATGCACCGCGATCGTGGGTCCATGGGAACCGGAGCGATCGAGGCCCGTGAGGCGGAGAAGAAGAATCTGAATTGCAAATGAGGTCAGAACGTGAGTGAGATGGAGGGCTGGTGCATGATTGCTCCAAGGGGGCGATGACGATGACGAGCTGGGCAACAAGTGCAACAGCCGACGACGCTGTTTGCACCTGCACCACCTTGCACCACAAGTGGGGGAGTATAAAAAAATAAGAAATAAACAAAATAAAAAAACGATCCTTAAAATTAAAAACCACAAAGGAAGCCTCCACAATCCGCCGTCATCGACACCATTAAACGCTTCCCACAGGCGACGATTACCTAAGACTCCGATGGCGGCATCCAAAAACTACCTGCAATGGTTTGGCGTTGGAGTTCGAGGCTCAAAGTTGGGGCTCGAGGAGTCCTGAATTGTAGATGGGAAGTCGGGGAGTCGTGGCGACATTTATGGGAAAAAATGCTGGGTCTGACGTTTATTGTTAATTTATTGTCGCCTTCAACTTGCCTCGATCGATGCTTTTAATCGTGTCATCAGATAAGCTCGCTCGATCGCTCCCTCGATCGTCGTCCGCTCGTGATCCCGAGTAGCCGAGTAGTTGGCAACTCCGACCCAGCCAGGCAGCAGGTCGAAACAATGGCGCTCATAACTCAAAAAACAAACAGGCCATAAGGGGGGACCGAAGAAAGAGAAGGACGAAAGATGTGGAGGAAGAGGGTTAGAATGAAGGATTCCGAGGAATCCGAGGATTAAATAACACTTGTTGGGATCAGCCAGGCAGAGGGGAAGAAAAAGACGGGTGTAGGGTTAGAGGGAGAAGAAGTCCAAGGAACGGGTTTCATAATTGGCAATGAGTGATCGAGGACAATGGCTACAACAGCAAAGCCAATAAAAATAAAATATTGATCAAGGCGACCCGGGGAAGAGAAGGAGAAAGAGAAGGTATGCGAATGAGAGGGTAGGAGAGAAGTAGGATCGAATGGTAGAAGGAGGGAGAGAGTAAGAGAAGGAGACAGAAAAGTAGTGGTAGAAAGAGATAGAGAGGGAGTGGAGTGGGGTTGAAGGGGAGAGATTTAAAGACGACGATCGAGGAACAAAAGTGAAGCTTAGAAACTCGGGACGAGAACGACTTAATGTGCGGTTGTTGAAGTAACCTTCAATTTTAATTAACGCATTCACGGGGTCGGTTCCACCACCGAACCCTTCCCGCCTCTCCACCTTCCCATCCCTAACTTCTGTCTGTCTGTCACCGCTGCCCCACCTCGACGATCGCTTGTGTAGTCTATATTTGTTTGATATATATTTCCTGATAATTTGTAAGCAACTGAAGCCATTTCGGGGGAATTTATTAGCCGAATATTGTGAGCTGAGCTTGTTGTGTATTCGTTATTGTTGTAGTATTTTGTTGTTGTTTTTATTATTGTTTTTATTTTCGATTCGATCGGATGGTGTTGTTGTTATATTTAATCCGCTGCTTAATATTCATCTTTTTGATGAGAGCCGCCGACGCCAACAAAAACAACGACAACAACAGCAATAAGATCAAAATGTATATCGAACGATCGTAAAATATGGCAACTTTATTTTATGTGTTCGAAAATCGAGTTTGTTCGTAGATGCTCGAGTTAGTGTGTATGTGTATGTGATTTTGTTCGATCGGCGGGCGTACATATAAAATTAATACAAATTGACGCAGGTAGCAAGCCAATTAAAACGCCGCCTCGATCGCAGCCTCTCCTCCTCCTCCTTCTTCACCAACTCCACATCCTCTTCCTCCACCTCTTCCTCCATCCGCTACCTCACATCCCTTCCCCTTGGCCCTTCCCCCCGGGCTGAGCTGAGCTCAATCCTCATTCAGAGGCCGCCGAGGCGCTTCCGAGAATTCGCTCGAGATTCGCTCGGTTGATGAATCGAATGCTTGAAATTAATTAATGACGAAGTTTCTCTTGAAATCAATCGCCGATGAGGATGAGATTTGTAACCTTTTGCTTGTGTGCTATTGTTCTTGTTCTAGTTGTTGTTATTCTCATTGTTGTTGTTCTAGTTGTTGTAGTCATGTTCTTGTTGCTTGTCAAAGGGTCTCATTAGTGCTAGCGATGCCACTTGTTGCGGTTTTGTTGGTGTCGCTGACGTCGTTTCAATATATCTTCTTGTTGTTGTTAGTATTGTTGTTGTTGTTATTAATATTGTTGTTGGATTCTGTCATTTTTTCACATCCTCATTAAATTTGAAAAAACTCCCGCAGCGGTCATATAAATCTTGGCCCGTCTTCCGTCAACGCCGCATTGATCTGTCCGTCCGACCGTTTGTCTGACAGGGCGCGTTGCCAACTAAACGCATAGCTAGGATGACGGCGGCCAAGACGATGGTCAAGACAGGGGCCAGGATGATGGTCAAGACGATGGCTAAGACGACGACGACGACAGTCACAGCGACACCAATCTGACCACGATGGTCAGAAGGACGGACAGATGGACAGACAGAAGGACAGACGGACGGACAGACAGACAGTCGGCGGTCCTTTCTCCAGGGTGCGTGTAATCGTCGAACGCATCTTCGCGCGGTCATGTTGTCGTCGCTGTCATCATCGTTGTTGTTGTTATCGTTGTTTGTTTTTGTTATTGCTTCTGTTATCATCGTTGTTGTTATTTCTGCTACTGCATGGCAACACTTTATATGCGATGCCTTGCAATTATTTTGGTTTATTTCGTGCGTTCAGCTTCAGCTCCAAAGGCTTCGCGATCGCTCGTGGTACAAGGCATCGTGTGTCCACTGGGCACTGGAGATCGTTCGCACCGCGGAGTGTCCTGTGCATTGGCTGGAGGAATCCGACCTTGTCGTCTCCAAACCATCTGCTGCTCCTTCTACTTCTCTCCTTCAACTTCTCTCCTTCTACTTTTCCCCTTCTGCTCCTTCTACCCCTCTCCATCTCTTTCAACTCCTCTGCTTCTCCTTCTCTTGGACACGATCCACCAACCTGATCAGTAGTCGTTGCAGGGACCTGATCATCATTGCAGGGACGCATCGTCACGTAACGCCTGTCAATAATCCACGGTCTCAGTCGCCGTCTTATCCACAGCTTCCCCCTTAGCCTCAGTCTCTTCCTCATACTCCACCTTATCGTCAGCTACCTCGCAAATCTCTTCTTCGACTATTTCTTGCCCTCGACTTATTCTTGCCCTCAACTTTTTCTGGTCCTCAACTTCTTCATGCCTTTAACTTCTTTTTACCCTCAACTTCTTCCTGCCCTTCATCACATCAACCTCAGTCGTCATCATCTTCCTCGGTCCAATCAACAGGTCCATCTGATGCATCTCCAGTATCCCCCTCTCACCATGAGTTTATCGCTTTTCTCAGCGTCATACCATCGTTCCATTCCTTCTCCTCACTTTTCATCCTATCACCACTTCTTCTTTCCTCCTGATTCATGCAAACAAAAGCCTTTCGTTCGATACCTTGATCAAGGGGAGTGTGATCAAGAAGTGGGAAGTGCGACGTGCGACGATCAGTTGTTGTTGAGGGTGTTCGGAGGGCCTTCGTGTCTGTCGTCTGGGTGTCGGATCGTCGTCGTACCGTTGGAACGCTGGAGCGCCCCTATTAGTCGCCGAACACTGCCAACTGTCCCATTGATGTGTCAACGCACGAGTTCCTTTATGTCATCATTTCAAAACTAAGTGGTTGGGCTCGCGTTACTTTGGTCGCCACAAAGGACCAGAAGGGATAGGAGGTTCATTATTTTTCATGCGTTGGGTGTTGGTAGGCAACACATCGAAGGAGTATACAGGGTGAGTTGGGTTCTATATAGGGTGAATTGAAAAGATTTTATTGAAGTCCTGAAGACAATTTTCCGATTTTTCATTTTTCCTCAAATAATTCCTAAGATCAAAATGTGGAATATTTTTTATATATTCTTTTTTTTATACTTTACCCACTGTATGCGTTTATACAAAGATTTTCGAATACTACAGTCTTCTTTGGACCTCTTTCAACAAATCCCTCAACATACTCAGATCATGTCAGAGTCCCTAATCTCGTCTCCCCAAACCTATCCTACTCAGCTCGAATGTCTTTGTTGATAGTTCTTCTACACTTCCCGAAAGTCTCGTGTCCAGATTCTTGTCTTCCATCTTCCCAAATGTCGTTCTTACCACCTCCCGACTCGCTCCCGTTCTTCCGCATATCTCAGGGAATGTCTTTGTCAAAAATGGAAGAGAAATTTTGTTAGCATCGAGATCGGAGGATCCTTTCAACAAATACCCAAACACCATGGTCAGCAGATCAAGTCCCCGACAATGAGATCGATGCGTCCACCGACGGCGTCAAAAAGCCAAAAGAGATAATAACAAAAACAACAAGAGTGGCGGTGGCGTTAACAACAGCGACAACAACAACATTACTAATAAAAGAAAACAACAACAACAGAGACAGCATTACCAACAAACAACAACACCAACGATGCGAACTCAGAAATCTCAGCTAATTGACATTTTCCAAAAGAATTTATTGTACTCCAGTGGACATTAGTTATTCCCATTGGAAATGAATACATATTTCCACTGTGTCAGACAATCACACGCACACATACACACACTAACACGGTCACTCGTGCACGCATTGGTTGACGGTGACTGTGTCGCCTGGACACCATAAAGTACCAGATCACAACCTCCGGCAACTCCTTCCTCAATGTCTCCTTCTTCGGCTGCCGCCTCCTTCACTTGTCTCTTTCTTCTCGCTTCATCTCTCTCTCTTTCTTCTCGCTCCTCCGTCTCTCTCTATCTTTCTTCCACACCTCCATCACTTCTTCACCACCGTCTCCATCTCCTCCCCATCTCTGTCTCCTTCTCTTTCCCACTCTCGTCGTCTGCTTCTTCAACGTCGGTTGCACTTTTCACAAGTGTTGTTTTGATTTTCCACCAACATCTGTCAACGGTAGTTTATTATGGGATGCGTTTTTTTGTTTTTGTTCTGATGATGTTTGTGCTTTTGGGTGCTGATGTTGTTATTGTTGTTATTGCTCTTACTGGTGGTGTATTGCTGTCAAGTTGTTTGTTGTTGTTGTCCAGATTTTTGTTGTGATTGTTGTTTTCTTTGTTATTGTTGTTAGTGTAACATTGTCCTCTGCGATTTTATTATTGTTGTTGTCTGTTCTTTTGTTGTGAGATTTGTACGCGAATTTGTTTCATGCACCGAAATGTTGTTGTTGTTGTTGTCTGACACTGTCGTCCAGTGACACCGACGCCTAATGGATTTTGTTGTTGTTTATGTCGTACCCCGAACATGACGTGTATGACGCGATTGTTCGATGCAGGTGGGTTCTTAATGGCTCTCCCAAGGAGGACTCGTCGCAAAGCTGACCGATGGATGGAGCCGATGGTGACCATTGGTGACTGGTTGAATAGTTGGTGAATAGTGACCAATGAATTTTTGAGGTCATGGTGGAAAGAATGGAAGAATATTGGGATATGGAGTTAATGTGAATTTAGAGACCTCTCGAACTTCTTGCAAATTGACATCTGGATAGATGGAGAGAAACATTCTTTGCGACACATCGTTTCGATTAAAGAACCTTCTCTATTGATTTTATTATTATTTATTAAGCCTCTCATCCTCATCAATTGGTAGTTATTTTCTTGCTCCTCCTTCTCTCACTAACCACACGGAAGAATTTCACATATTTTCTAATCCAATTTCGCTTGTGTCGGCGGTCTGAAGTTGAACCAATGGAAAATCTCGGAGACAATTTTCACAAATTCTTGGACACACTTGCAAATTGCATTCCAAGAACAGCAACAACACCAATAACAACTCTGAGTAGTGAACATCGATGCGTCCTTTGAGCTGGGGGGACAAGAGAATTTCACTTATCTAAAGGACGCCCACAAAGTACACGAAATCGAAATGGCGAGCGCGTGATTCCTCAGTATCGAAGTAGGAACCTAGGCACAAGTATAACAACAATAAATACCAATACCGAGCAATGACAACAGCAATATCAACAACATAGCAACTGCAACAACACAAAAAGCAACAATAACGTTGGCAATTTGCTCGGTTGACACTAAAAATGCGTAAAACATTGTTTTCGTGTAGGTGAGGATCAGACCAGGACAGACTCGACTAGACCATGGCATACCGTCGATCGTTTCGTTGGTCAGTCGCCCATTCCAGACGATCGTCCAGCCAGATTCAGCCAGGTTCATTCGCGTTGTATCTCATTGGGAATTGTCCATAAAGCACTCAATGCCTAGTGTAAAGTGGAATTGTGGGGGAAATTGTAACGCCTTACCACTCACACACAGATGGACATATTTATACACATGGACACTTACACACGGAGACATACGCACATACGTTTTTCGACTGCATGGTGGTGCATTTGGTATTGATTTATGGGCATATTTCTTCAACAAAATAAATTCAAATAAAATATAAATATATGGAAAATATGATATATGCATTTTTATTCTAGAGGTTTGGTATTCAAAACAACTTAAAGGGTTTGCGAGTAATGGGAGATAATTGAGATGGATTTCTGTAGGAGGTGGAACCAACTAGTGGGGGTTTATTTGAAGTATTTCATATTTTATTTTATTAATTTAAATAATACATACTCAATTACTTCATTTAGATCTTTCGGATCTTTGGGATTAGTAATGAAAATCGATAGTAGATCAAAGTCCTCTTATTCAAAACTCTCTAGATTCAATAAATTTGTATCATCCACCCCACTGTCCCGATCCACACAGTATGGTGATAAGAAGAGTTCGTTGAAAGGGAATCTAATCCACTGTAAAATTTCATTCCACTTTCCTCCGATCCCCATAAATTCCGCACAAGACTTCTGTTTATAATTGCAATTAGTGGAGTTGGACATTTAAACGTTCATCTCTAACAAGAACAAAAAATTGAGAAATAGAACAATCAGGCCGAAAATTCCAACACATTCACATCGAGTGTCCAGTGCTGGACAGGGAAAATATGTCAAATAGAAGAAAAATAGGAAGAAAAAGGTCAATAGTAACAAAAACAATAATGGTGATACCGAATCTGCTGCAAGGTGTTTCTCGAGAAAATGCAAAGAGTTTGCGTACAAAGTAACAAAACATATGGGACTGGGGCGACAACAACAACAATAGCAACAACAAGAACACCTATAGTTTCCAACAACAAGAACACCTAAAGTCTCATAAGCAACAACAAGAAGAACACTCATAGCAACAGCGACAACGATGAGAAGGAGTCGAACATTGGCAACACCAACGCCCAGAGCCGCCTTTTTTCCTCTCCAATTACAACAACAACAGCACGAGACGAGCCAACAGTCGGCACAAGTCCAGTCGACGTCCACGGAAATTCCAGCAACAACAACAATAAAAACAACAGCAACAACATCGACTATGACGACGACTTTGGAGCGTGAACTTGTGTCCGAGCGATCAAGTGGAAGGTGGCGAGAATGAAGAAAGAGGGCAAAGAAGCGATGGGAGGGGGAGGAAGAATAACAAGAGAAAAGGCGAATAAAAATAAGAATAAATATAAGAATAGGAATAAAAATAAGAAAAACAATAAAACTAAAAATAAGGAGAAAACTAAAAATAAGAATAAGAATAAAACTAAAAATAAGATTAAAAATAAAACTAAGAATAGGAAGAAGATGTGGAGATGCAAAATTCCGCGATGCAAAGCGTCAATAGCTACACCCACACCCACTGGCCAAGGACCAAAGACAAGACCGATCCTAGGCCAGACCGAACTCAGGCCGAGTCATACCAGACCGAGACCAGGACAGACAGACTCGGACGGGCCAGAAGAGGTCGGGCGGGATGGAAAGGAGTCACTCGGACGCGGGCGGCGGGTTGGCTTGTCGTCGACGTAATGACCTGCGAATTTAAGATCGAACCGAGGAACGTCCAAACGGCCTCCTTCTCAACGTTCTAGCCAGGCCTAGATCAATGTGAAGATCGGGACAGAGGCGGCGGCGACGGCTGCTGAATATCGAGGCGGCATCTGGCGGGCGGCTTTTGGAGTGATCTTCGTTGTTGTTGTTGGTGGTGGTGGCGAAGGTTGGGGGAGGAGAAATAGGGAGAGTAGGGAGAGGATTAGGAGGAGACCTGGGTGTTCTTGTCGAAGGTGGCTGGTGTTGCCAAGGTCTAGTGTTGTTGCCGGTGTCGATAGCCGTCGTAGTGCTGTTGTTGTTGTCGGTATTCTAAGTTGTTTTTGTAGTTATTGTAAGTTAAAGTTGTTGTTGTCGGTACAACTTGTAGTTGACTCTCGTTTTGCTTCATCATCAGCAACATCAACGTGGTCGTCATCGTCGTCTTTGTCGTCGTCGTTTTCGGCTTCATCATCATCATCCTCGTCGTCGTCGTCGTCATCATCTCCGGGTGATGCCCCGGATGCCTCGAGTTTAAAGCCCGAGTCGAAGAGTATCGGCTTTCGTGGCACGGCATCAACGCGCCTCTGAGTGAATTTATATGTTCAACCAGGTTCAGCACAAATGGTAGCCTCCGCTAACCTCCGCCATGTAACTTAACCTCCAAAGACCGACCGTCCTCGTCGTCGTCTCTATCGTCATCGCCGTGAAACACTTTGTGCGCCACGCCGCCTGGCCCTGGTGATGGTGGTGGATGGTGACGGCGGCGCTGGTGGATGTGGTGGAGGTGGCGTACAATAGCTCAAGATTACCGCTATCATTAGTCTTCTTCGGCTGCCTTCTTTAATGAACCTGGTCCGCTCCTTCTCCTCATCTACCATCTTCTCTTCATTCACCTCACCATCCTCCTCATCATCATCCTCTCTGGAGTCTTTGGAGTTGTTCCTTTGTTGTTGTCGTCGAGTTGTTGCTGCGTCTTCGCCGTCTTCTTTTCCGATTGTCGATGAGAGGAGTGTGGTCTGGTGTTGGCGTGTGGCTGGAGTTCTGGGTTCTGGAGAGTGGTTCGCGCTATCGTCGTCTTGGTTGGCTTCATTCGTTCCAATTTCTCGGGGTTCCTACCTCACTTGTGGTTACTGATGTTGGTGGTTTCTAGTTGTTGGTTACTGATGTTGTGTTGTTGTTCTATTTTTTTGTTTTATCAATTTGTTGTTGTTTATATAACTTTTTTTTGTTGGATCTTAATAGCCAACTTGTTCTTGTTTCGTTAGCTCTACAAACTGCGCTTAAGTGATTGTCAAGTTAGGCTTTTAATTTATCATCCATAGACAAGACAGCCGACCGACCGACCAACAAACCAACCAAGCGTCAAACCGACCCGTGCAACTGGGCAGTGAAAACCCAACAACATCAACGAGAGATCAACAACAAGTAGCCCTCATCCTTTCCTGTCCCCCAGACGACGAGATAGCCCCAAGTTGACGTCGCGGTCCTCTCGACGAAGGTGTTCAAGGAGAAGTGTTTCATCTCCCTCCATTGCATAATCAAATCCTCCTTCATCTTCCAGACCCCATCCAAAGTTTCTCTCAACGGTGTTCCTTTTGGCTTCCTGGAATCTCGACGCAAGGCTCCATTTTCTCCATGTAATTGATTTGAAGCTCAGCTCGCCAATAAATCCCAACTTTATCGTTAGTGTTCTTTACGCTATCGACTTAAAGTAGTAGCTATTTTGTTGTTGTTGTTACTGTTCTTCCTCCATATTTGTTGGTTTTATTACAGTAGTGCAGGAGTAGTGATTGTTGTTGTTGTTATGGTATTGATTGCTGTTAGAGGTTCTATTGTGATTAAACGCTCTAAAGAAATCCATTTTCGTCGAGGCGAAGGTTTCCAAATGGCTCATCGTTGGATTTCAAATAAATATCCAACTAATGATGAGGAAGACTCTACGCAAGAAGATCGAGGTGCTCCATTGGCCAAGAGGAACATTAATTTTGAAGAAATCTTCCAATGTAACCTCTGAGCTTAACTTTCAGATTGTGCTGAAATCCTTCGGGAATGTCGAGGAAACTTTTCCTTTCTAATCACAAGCATTCATTCCATCCAAGGACTAGACTATTCAGAATCAATCTGTTTGAATCTCTGCCGATCTTTCTGTCTGTCTTTTTTTCTGTCTTTCTTTTATTTTGTCTGTCTCACAGTTTATGTGAAAAATTTCCCACTTATTGCTGGACATGCAAAGCTCGGCCAGAACATATAAATTCTCACCCGCATCATTCCGGACAAATTTCACGTCAAGGAATATTTCAATTTTTTTCTCTCCTGCAATTTTTCCACGTTGCATTTTTTACTACCATCTTCTTCACTTGATTTGTGCAATTCATTGTGTCCACTTGCTTTTTTCATCGTTTTATTTTTAGTACTTTTTTTTCTTTACTCTTTCTACTTTTTTGTTTTGTTCTTAGTGTTTTTTTCGCTTTATTATTACAAGGTTTTTTTTTAACTTATACTACTTTTCTCGCTTTATTTTTTCTACTTTTTTGCTTCATGTTTATACATTTTTCGCTACATTTTTGTTTTTTGAGTACTTTTGTCGATGTTTTTACTCCTTTTTTATTTTATTGTTACTACTTTTTTATAACATTTTTTAAATAGATTTTGATTTTTATATTTTTATACGTCTTCTTCCGTTCATCTTTTCTTTTGTATTTCACACCACCGCTTTTTCCACAAACCCTTTTTCCTACAGTTTTTTAGAGTTTTTTACTATTTTTTTCTCCTTTCTTTGCGGTGTGCATTACCGGGCTTTTATGCACAAAACTGCCGCGATCAGCGATCGTACAAGACGATGATCACCAGGCAACGGCGTCCGATCATCGTCGGAACGGATCATCGACAATAACAAGACATCGAGGCTGCTGTTACTGACAACAATAACAACAAAGTTCCTCTAGTGCCAATAAAAAAGAGGCCACTTTTCCAACAACAAAGTACTGTAAGATCAAACAACAAAGTTCCTCAAGTTCCAACAACAAAGTGCCCAACATTCTACTGAAGAAGATCCAAAGTCAATCGGAATCGATGAAGGAAAGGACGAAGTGGGGCGTATTCTTAACACCGAACGTAAGCGCAAGAGTTGAACAAATTTCTGCTCATTTATGGTCAAATGCGGCCGCAACGTGTTACAAGTTATTCTTCTATCGTAACGATGACTTCGCGCAGACCCCTCGGACCCCGCTTCCATTGAGGAATCGCCGTGATTCGGGTGGCTAAAGTGCCTTGTGATGTTCTTTTCATTTGCACTCGGTCAAGCCCGAACATCTTCCACCTCCTCTAACACCATCAACACCAACAACCTCAGAAGCATCCTAGACCTCAGAAGCAGACTCCTTGCCATCGGTTTCCTCCTCACCATCGGTTGCCTCCTCATCATCCTCCATTCTCCTTGTGTCTTCAAGGTTCTCGTCAGGTGGTGGTGGCCTGCAGTAGGGACGCCCGGTGTCTGACAGTCGGTCTCTGTCCGTGTCGACCTGTCTGTCTGTCCCTCCATGAAGATTTGCTACTCTGGTTCGTACATATTTTATCGGGAAAATACTACTAGAGTAGCTTTGCGCTGATGTTTTTCAATAAAACTGACAAAATAATATTGTACAAACAATTTTGCGTAAATTTGTTGATCATGTGAACAATAACAGAAGGAGCAACGGCGGCAGCAACGATCGGTACCATTACAACAACGTATGAGACAACGACAACAATCCATGAGACAACAACATATGGTACAGCATCATGATGTACAACAACATGAAGTACAACAATATGAAGTACAACATCATGTTGCAGGGGAAGAACAAAAATATCGGTCGAGTGTTTTATTTTTTATTTTTGCTTTCTTGTACCTTGCATGAATACTCGGTCGAGGTTGCGTATGCAAAGAATGATGACGTTTGGACTGGAGACTAATGGAGAGTTGGGGTCAGTCTGGATGGTCGGTGGCTCAGGGGAAGGAAAGGAGGAGTCGTTGTGGTTGCACAGTCAAAGGATGAAGGACAGTGGCTCAGAAGATGAAGATGAGGAAGTTGGGTCAGAAAGTGAATAAGGAGCTGAAAAATAAAATCAGACCAAGATCAGGTGATTTTTATGACGAAAGATTACTTGAATTCAATTGAACCATAAGACCATGATATACTTTTAGAACCGAGTCGAGACCTGATTCTCCTCCTTGTGGTCAATTTTTGACTTTCGCTTTGGGAAACTATTCGCGATTGATTTATTTGCGTTGTCATCGCACCATCCGCCGATTCGTATCTGTCGGCGACGTCATTGGCACTGAGACAATTTCAACAACAACAAAATTGAAAATGACAACAACAACAACATATCAGACCCAAATGTCTGTTTGTCGGACCGCCCGTCGTCACTTGTCTGTCGCTGCGCCTGTTCGCACTTTGCGCATTTTTATTGTTCGCGCCAAACGACGAGGTGGATCGAAATGAGTGAGGAAACGAAAGGGGGGGAAAGAAAGAGACAAAAATAAATAAATAAAAGACAAAATAAAATATAATAAAATAAAAGAAGACGTAAAGTGAGAGAGCTGACAAGTCCGGAGGGGATTTTTACGCACGCCAAGTGACACGGCGCACGCGTGGCCAGTGGTCACAGAAGGAGAGACAGAAAGAGTGTGAGAGTGAGAGAGAAAAGAAGGCAGTGAGAGACAGAAATAGAGAGAAGACGAGGCGGGCGAGAAAAGTGAATGAGGAATGGACGAGTGCGCGAAAGAGATGGTGACATGCTGAGCGACACGCCGATCTCTTAAATCCGCCTCCTTGCAAAAAATTACCGACACCGCTGACCAAGATATGCCGTCGATCTGTCTGTCTGTCTGTCCATTGACTATATGTCTGACTATCTGTCCGTTTGTCTATCCCTTGGAGTGTCGTTCGTTTGTCCTCCGACTGCCCTCCGTCTGTCTCTCCGTCTGTCTGTCCGGCTTGTCATCTGGATTCGTTGTGATTTGGCACCTTTTTTTACCAGAAGTATGTAAAAATACAATGTTATATTGGAGACAACAATAACAACATGAAAAACAATAATAACAACAGCACACAACATGGACAACAAAAACATAGTATGTATCAACAATATGACCAACAACAACAACAACATGGACAATAACAAACTGGACCCCAAGCGCCATCGATCCGTGTTGAAGGGTTTCTTTATGGATCAACCGCTGAAATAACTCGATGCATTTTCAAGAGCTTCATCCTATCGGCGGGACGATCTTTTGCTTTACGTTCCGTGTTGTTCCTTATTTTACATTGTCTTATATTTCATTGAAAGCATATGTATTTTTGAAATTATCGAGAAGGATGAGGGAGTGGAGGAAGGTCCGAAACCGGAAGCTTTAGCAAGGAGTAGGTGGGTGCCAAATGGGATTTTTTTTTGGATTATAATGAAGAGTTCATATGTTGGAAGAGTAATAAAAAACATTGTTAAGCATTTTGTATTCATATTTTTTTTCCAATTGTTTGTCATCATTTTAAAAATTTGTATTTTATATATGATATAATTTTTGTAAACAAAATATTAAAATGTTTTTTATAAATATTATTTTTCTAGATTTATCTCATTTTAATTTAATTTTTTTATTTCTTTTTTTTTCACTTAATTTTTTTAATATTACTTTTGATTTAATTTTTGATAACATTTTTTAAATTTAAATATTGTTCCATTTAATTTTCATATTTTTGATTTATTTCAAAAAATTGTTGTTTTTCTTCTTTTTTAGAGATTTAAATAAATAAATTCTTAATCTAGGCCAACGACTTTCTATACCACAATTTAATTTAATTCTAATCCTGAAAAACTTCTTCTCCTTTAGATTCCTCTTTATCTCTATCCCATTCACTCCCATAGGAATTCAAACACTGTCCTCTAATTCCTTTCTTAATTCAACGCACACTCTCCTTAATTCCTCCCCCTATCATCATCCATGGAGAACCCAGTTCTGAGTGCTGTTGTACCGTGTACCATGTTCGGCAATTAATTTGTTCCCTCGATTATCATCTCTCGGTGCCAAATAAACTTTTTTCCACATTCGCATAAATTGTGCGAGAACAAATCTCTGCGCTCTGTTTCATATCACTCTTTCGTTGTGGTTTTTGTGCTGTGTTTTTTTAATTTTTTCCTCTTCGTTCACCTTCACATCGAATCTCGTTTCGTTTCCGTTGGCAGCACTTTTCATGCGTTTGTCCACCACTGGCTTGAGTCGGTTCTCCCACATCCTCAGAACCAGGTCTTCCTTCTACTCGATCTGAACTCCTGATTCGTGAAGCTTCCTCCTTTTCCTTAGCTTCACCGACTTTACTTCGGCTTTTGTCGCCTTCCCCTCGGTTTTGTCTTCTTCCCTGAGACATCCTCATTTCCTTCTCTTCTTTCGCCTGCACCTTCTCAACTCTCTCGATATCGTTTCGTCTTTCGTTTCCACCTCCTCGATTCATGCAAATACCGACGACTCGCATCGAATGCCATCCGACGCCTCCAAACGTCGGCTTAAACCGCCCCCTCCTCCAATCGTTCTTCGGTCTTCTGTCTCTCACTCCATCCTTCTGTCCCACTTTTTCCTGCTCTGTGTGTCCGTCTGTCCGCCTGTTTGGCCGACCGCCAACACTTGACTGATTTAATTATTTCGATTCCGATTGCCCTGCTCCGATTCCCGATGCCATCGGTCCTACTCATCGTCGCCGCCGTCTCCCTCATCATCGTCCCCACCGTCTCCATCGCCGTCTCCCTCGTCATCATCGTCTGTCTCCCTCGCCATCTCCGTTGCGTGTCGCTGGCATCTCATGTGCCAGTGATGTCCACTCGTAATGAGAATATATGGCGATTGTGATACAATAAAGTGCGCTTCGCACTCATGTTTCCTCATCCACGGCTCGGCAGAGTTTCTACTGAAGGCCCCACGAGCGCCCCAGCCGACGTCTTAACCTTAGTCAGGGCTGCCTCTTTGTGAACTTCTTTCACACTCCTCAATATTATTGTTGTTGCTGATATGAAGGTATTGTTGTTATTATGAACGTATTTTTGTTATTGTTGTGATGGTACTTGTTGCCCCATTCCAGCAGCTGATCCATGTGGCAGCCGACAGGAATTCATGTAACCTCCTTCCCTTATCCTCTGTCGTGCTCTTTCGCCCTCCTTCTCACCCGCTCTTCTTCTCAGTCTCTCTCCTTCTCCTCCTCCCTCTTTCGCATCCTCCTTCCATCGTTCGTCTCTGAATTTCTTCCTGGATTTTCTCGGTTTCACTTGGTGTCTTACTAATTATTGCATAAGCGATCACTTTCTTTGTCTCTTGATCCCCCTTCTTTCTCTCTCCATTCTCATCTTATACCTATCTTCCTCTTCTTTCGCCTTCTCTTCCTTGTCTTTGATGACCAGGGTGACCAGCCAAGGTGACCAGAGAATTCAGAACACAAGTGGTTTCATTGAGAATGAAAAACAAGGAAGAAACACATGGAAACCTGGTAAAATCAAATTCCTCTTTCTCTCTCTGTTTAGATCGCCTGAATCTTTTCTCCTTAAAGAGTCACTCGGTTCCTCCCACACGGCCCCACACTCGCAATCTTACGATCCTTCCCCTGCTTTTACCGACCCTCCTTCGTCTTCATCCAACTCTAGATTCCACTTCCAGTCGATGGCATGCACTTTGCTGAGCAAACTTTTTGATCATTTAATATTCTCGTAATTTTCCTCTTGGCCATAACTCGATCATCGTGTCCGACCCGGCCGACAGCCACGACATGTCGCCCGGACGGTGTGGCATCGCTTGGCGTGGCTGTGACTGTGGCGTCGCCTCGCATGGTGAGTGAGGCCTGGTTGGCGTCATGCCATGGGCTCGCCATGGATGGTGGACGGGCGTCGGTCGAGTCGTTGTCGTGCCTGCAGCGCATGGCTCATGTCATCCCGGCTCCAGCAACAAACAGCTCCAGTTTTGATTGCGAGCCAGCGGCGATGTCGACGACGATGACGACGGTGGGCCGGAGGGTGGAGCCGTGGAGGGAAGAGGGTGAGAGGACGGAGGCGACCGACGGATGACGCCGATGCAGGGTCAGGTGTTTCGTTACCCGAGGCATTCGTTAGCCATCGTATGTGTGAATGTGTGCGGAGACACGCGACCGGCATGAGTCGAGGACGAGGCGAAAAAATGTCACCAGCGCAGGTGGAGAACGAAAGGGACGGGGGCGGAGACCAGTTGTGGTTGGGTAAGAAGAATAAGAAGCGTTTATCGCTCATTAAAGCCATGTTTATACAAGCGAGCGAGCGTGTCTAGCTTTAGCTCTAGCCAGGACCTTGACCGTGCTGCGATGAAAAAGGCCTACCGAGAAGAAAAAATAAGGCAAAGAGTTATTTGAAAAGAAGTTGGAAGTTTGGTATTTAAAGCGTTTGAAGGGGCTTTAATTGGGTGTAAAAGATGGCGATTAGTTTTAAAGGACTTTACAATTCTTATCTATCAACTTTAAATATTTTAAATGGATGTAAAATGCTATTTAATGTGTTTCTAAGCCTAAGGCAAAGGCTATTCGACCTAAGTAAAGAGTTGTATTAACCTTTTATATAATATTTGTATATATACAATATATACAAATACACAGCCAAAGCCGCATATATATATATATATTTTATATTTATTTATATATATTTTAACGGACGTTTTCTAAAATATATTTTCAGGTTTTCAACCAGGTTTCTATGAATTTGTAAGGTTTTTCAAAAGCCAACCAGAAGTAAATTTCAGTTAGAAGACGCCATTTTAAAAATATTTCAAATTTTTCAATTTCCTACTTGAATGTTATGAATATTTATTTTGACAACAACAGCGAAAACAACAACTCTAGCAATATCGAAATAAAAACCTGCTTCGAATTAAGCAGTTTTTAATGGCTGCCATAAAGTCGCCTAAGTATATAAAAATCAAACAACAGAATCGAGTACAAAATCAAAAATTTCTAAATGCCACAAAAACAACAACAATGGCAAAGACAACAACATATTATATTTTTAATTACGATTTCGTGTTTTGTTCGCTTCCAATGTTGAGTTGTGCTCAAAATTTATTCAAAAGTGTTCGATGTTGTTGTTGTTATTGTAGTATTAATGGAGCAGCCCCCTTTTTTTGCGGTCGGTGATGAAGACTTCATCATTGCTTTCGTTCGAGCTCCAAATGTTCAGGGTCAGTGACAGAAGCTCAAGAAACTCTTAATGGGTCCACGCGAAGGATAACGATTGGTTCATTAGTAGCAATAACAACATCAAAAAGCCACAACAACAAAAACAAAATCCACAATAACAACAAACAGCCGCAACAACAATTGCTTCATAAATTTGTCAACCTTAATTGCAACAAAGACATTCAAATGCTTTCGTCTCTAAACGATTCACCTGGTCACCTTAAATCTTTCCATTTGGCCCGAATCCGCTACCGAAACCGACGAATCAGGTGCCGATCGCCTATTTAAAACTAATACAAACGCTTGGCTAACACATACACACACATAGACTTGGCTAACAAACACACTATTCACTCAAATACACTCTAACGAAGAATCGATGAATTTGTCACCATGATTTGTCTTGAATTTGCATAAAAATGTCGTATGTAAATGGTTTTTTGATTACGGCTTCGGTGTCGGGTTCTTTGTGGCTCCTTTGTTGTTGTTGCTCCGGTTGTTATTGTTGCTTTTCATAGTGTTGTTGTTGCTCTTTTGTGGTTAGGTGATTTAGGCTAAATGCACTTGTTAGCATCAGCGAGCTAATTAACTGATAGATCGATCGATGGACCGATGGATGGTGTCAGCCGATCGATCGGTTCGTCGTTAGATCTGTCGATGGTCTCGGTCAATGAATCGGAAAGCGCTAATGCGGAAGACGTGTCAACCGATTAATATTTCGACCCTTCAAAAACCATCGTAGTCAAGTGTTTGAGATTAGATAAAACACCTTAAATGCTATTTTAATTATATGGACTATTTAGGAATCTTTCCTCCGTTTTCGGTTTGTGTGGGAAAATCATCAACGTAGTATTTAGCTGAATATATGGGGCGAAAGGGTGTTGGAAGATAAGATACCCAAATGTGAAAATAACTATATAGACCAATTCCAAATGCAGTTTAGATAGTTTGGGCTGACAATTAAATTAGGATCATTAGGGGGCTTCGTAAGAGGTTCAGAGAAGGAGGGAGAGAGTGAAAAGATTTGGAATAGAAGATCATTGAGAATGTCAAGTGTTATAGAAAAACTTCTTAAATGGTGTTTTAATTATATTGGATCTTTGGGGATTGATGTCAGGTATTTCGAGTTATGAGGGAAAATATTAACTTGTTATTGAAAATAAAGTTGCATTTAAGAAGGTAAGGGAGATTAAGATATTCCAAATTCTATAATGAATATTGTATATTTGATTATGTAGTTTCTTAATATGTATTTATTTACATATTTTAGAACAAATAAATATATTAAGAAGAAGAAGATTAAAAAGTTATTTCTAGTGTCACTAGCTTCAGAATTTAAAATCCGCAATAAAATATCTTCCTAACGTCAGTCGACAAACCTTCCACATGCCCACCAGAAGCTGCTGAACATCGATTGCAATCGAATGGAACATTGATCAAAAAATTATATTCGACCAATTTGAGTCGCGCAGACATAATGATGTAAATACAACAACGAATGGAACAACATTTAAGCGTGCAATTACTTGATCATTAATTTTGCAGACGAAATTCAAGCGACAACCAATGCAAGAGACAACATGCAAACGGAGCAACCACACAAATGTTGTCAACAAATAACAACAACGAAGAGAGAACAAAAAATGAATAACAACAACATATAGACAACAACAAAATTGAGTGTGGTAGAGAAACTGCGACGGATCAGAAAATGATCTCGAATGCAAATGCAAAAGTGCGCGCGCTCGCGATCAAATTCATCGAAATGTAATTGCAAATGTTTTCCACGTATGCCGCCTTCTCGACATCCCGCCTCGCCCCCCGATTCTTCCTGGATCCCCATCCTCTGCATCGCACACGCATTTCACGCAAATTTTACACTTGTAGCACTCTTAACACGAACCACACGATCAGAGAACGAGAAACCCGCACGCGCAACCAGCGACGGCAACCGACAACAGGCCGACGTCAGCAGCCGAAGCGATTCGCGGGCCGAATGCAACAACTGACAATCGGGGGCGAATCGTCTCTGTCGTCGTCGTTGTTGCATGCAACAACCGAACCGAACCGGAGGAAGCAACTGTTGCTGCAGACACCGATGACGCCGACGACGACGACGAAAGCCAGCAAAATTAATGACACTCGCCCGAGTGCCAAGTGAAGACAGTTAGGCCTTCACCGATCGGTGAGGAGGCTATTCTAAGGAGAGAAGGAAGGAGCCTAATGTCCGTTGGCTAGACCCGAATGCCTGTTGGCCGATGTAGAGGCCGTCGTGGAGACTTGTCGAAAGTTCACAAATTAACATTGAAGCCCCACAGTCTGATCTGAGCCTGGGCGTCTCGAGGCAACCAACGACGATGGAACAGGTACCGCCACTTGTTGTTGTGGTTTTAGTTGTTGTCACCGGATTCGATCGTAGGCTTACAGGTTCGAATAATAAATGGAACCTACTTAATTTGGCCAAAATTAACGCCTTAAGTAGATGTTAACAATTTATGAGTTTCGACTGTGTTTGTTTAGCATTGCACAGTGGGTCAGAGTAGTGATGAATAACATGAGAAATATGTAAATTAAATTATAAAAAATGCAATGTATAGTTTGTCACCATGGGATGGTGAATATTTCTTCACTTCACTTGGTATTATTTAAAATATTACTCAATCCACAATTGCACCAACTACTAAAGGGAACAATGGGAAGAAAACACTTGTCCGGAACCTCATCATTCATTGTGTTGAGGTTCCCACAGAGTGACTTGCGGTCATCGATCAGTGGTTCCCAACCATCCTTAGCCACATAACGATCCTCAAGATCTGTCCCATCTCCCTTTAAACCCCTTTCATGCCTTCAACCTGTCAGTCTTTAAAATGCGTAATGTTTTTATTTGTTCATCTCTATCGTCATCATCATCATCATCTACTTGTTCGTCTTCTCTATCTAAGCTATTGTGTTAGTAGACATGTTGTTTTTGTGCTTTTTGATAGTATTGTTGTTGTTCCTTTTGATAGTATTGTTGTTGTCGTTCCTCTTGATATTGATGTGATTATTGTTCTTAGTATTGATTTTATTACCGGTGTCACCCATAAACAATTCACTTTTCTCGCCATCATCCCATGTCGTGGTCTTTTGTGGCCCTAAGTCAACCTTTCATGCTCCGCTTGGGCGTTCTCTTCCTCAGTTCTTCCTCCACCTTCGCCGTCTCATCCATGCCTCCTCCTTCCACCATATCAAGGACCACCAAAGCTGCCATCAACCATGGAGGAGGGACCTTTGTCTAACCCATCATTATAATTCAATTTTCTTTTCTTCAAGTGAATCAATTAAAATGCGGTCTTCACTCCTCCTCCTTCCCGGTCACCTATTGTGACTTTTGTTGTTGTTGTTACCTCGATCACCACGGGGCCGCCGGGATTTTATTGACTTGTTGCACCATCCGTCGATCGGCCGACCGACTGAAGGTGTTAATAAAGTCCCATGCTTGGTCACTTGTCGCTGTGTCGTCCGTCGCAACGGATTTTCCCGTCCGGATCTGTTGTTATGGTAATCGGCGTTTGTTTGTTTGTTTATTTGCCTTTCATGCGCTTCCCATTCTCAGCTCCATCGCAGCCATCTCCATCTCGGAGTCTGTTCTCATACCCATTCTCCACTCTAAATCATCGCTGCGCTGCGTTGCGGTCAAGTGTTCTCCAAAAATGTTGTCCAAATAAACATATTAATTAGTATTTCTAACGCTTGTGTGGCCCAGTTCGGTGTTCGCTCCATCGAAGCCATCGCCGATGAAGATCATAATGATCGCTGCGATGGTAAAGCTGAGGGTATTCCTGGCTATGCTGATCATGATATTGCTGACTTTGTGGGGATATCTGAGATCTGGAACATTATGACGATATTGGACAGCGCGATATCTAAAGAGGCTGCTGAAGAAGAAGATGAAGAAGAGGTGATGGTAATTCTTTTAATGATCGTAATGAAAATGATAAAGTATTTTGACACTAATAATATTTTTATCATTGACCATTGGTAGTAGAAATCTTCTTGAAGGTTGTGACGATTATTAAAATGGTGAGGATTAGTAAGATAATATTACTTCGAATATTACTACTGAAGAAAATATTGGTTTCTACATCATTTTAAAGAAGTCGATGATGAAGTTATTCCTACTGTGATATTACTGTGAGAGGAACTCTTGATGAAATTTTGTGATGTTCCCAAAGATTTGTCCGATAAAGATGTTGTGATTGTTATTGTTGTTCCTCTCGATGTTTAGTTTAGTAATTGGCGCATAAAGAGGGTTCCGTTCCATTATTTCCCTGTACACACTCCGGTCGTCACTCGAACAACTTGAGTTCCTGCGTTTGCGGCGACAACTTTTATAAACAACTCAGCTTTGGGAACGAAAGCGTCGATAAAAATTAATGTCGATATATTTGCGTTTCGTTTATTGATTTGACGAAAGTGGATTTTTTCATGGAACTATAAACAGTTTTATGATCGGTTGCGAAAGATATTTCATTTCCAAATCTTTAAACAATAATTGAAACATATTTGAGGAGATCTTTCGAAGTAACAGCTTTTTCAAATATGCACAAATGAAGGTCTAGAAAGATATACTAATGTTCTATTACTATGGTCCCTACTAAAACCTTCTTCTTCGAAGAAAATCTCCAACAACATGTTGCATTGCCAACTGTGGTCGGCTCCTACGAGGGTTTCCTTTATGTTCCCGACCGCAACTAATTCCGAGTCGAGCATAAAAAAGGTGAATTCATCACAACTGCCGCAATTAATAAAGAAGCAGGCAAACAAAAAGTCTGTTGCAGAAAGTGGAGCATTGACCGAAGCCACACACAGACGAAATCTGTCCAAAGTAAGAGAAATATTGTGTCACGGAAATTAACCTACCTTCCTAACGAAATGCATCATTGTGAGGTAAGGAGAGTGAAGGAGAGGCAAAGAGTACGAAGAAGAGGGATGGAAAGAGAAAAAGTCGGAAGGAGAGGGTAACAAGGTGAAAATGCATATCATTTCCCTAAGGTCAAAGGTTGAGTCATATTTTCTGTTAAAATTCAAACAACATGTGATCGCAATTAATCATGGAGACGCGAGTTTAATTCAAATCTACTTTATAATCAAATTGAGGAGAGGGAGAAACAAAAATTATGGAGAGAAAAACAGCAATTGAGGAGAAGAAAAACAACAATTGATGAGAGAGAAAAAACAATATTTGTGGAATGAGAAAAACAAAAATTGGGTAGAGGATAAAAACAAGAAGAACCAAACGAAAACTATGCAAAGTAAAACAAATTAATAATTGCTCTTTCAACAAAAACCACCAGATGACAGACCAACAGGACGAGGCTTCCAGGACGATGAACTGGGGGTGGAAGGAGTTGTGCGTGTTGGTGGCTCGTGCAATCGCTTTGTTGCCCCTCGCCTGGAGGATGCGTTCCCATTTCGAGGGCTTAATTTTATGCACCCATCGCAGCCAAGCGCGCCCTTCCTTCCAGCCCGTGAAACAGCCATTCATCTATTCACCATCACCCGTCTTCACACCGTTCGTCCATCCACCATTCATCCACCGACTCGACCCATCCGCTCGCCAGATGTTGCTGGAGCCCTGCAACATTAGCGTGAATTTTCTATGAGGTCGCCGCGGTGGCTTCGACTAAGGTCGAGGGAATTAAAAACAGCTCGATTGCATTTTAGTACCAGCACTCTCCAATGGTATGGTCGTGTCTGAGTGGCCCAGACCAGACCAAGGCAGGATAGACCTAGACACAGCCTTATCCCTGATTAATTTGCCGTGCACGATGATTAAGTGTTTTCTGGCATCCATCATTCATTATGGGATCCTGGCTTCCGCTGCTGTTGTTCCTGCTTTTACTCGATGAAGGACGAGAGGGAAGCGAGTTGAAAGAGGCAGCTCGATGTCTGCTGCTCGGATGGTGGATGCAGAAGAGTTTCTTTTTAATTACCGTAGAATAAATGAGTCATTTTTACACGTAGCTAAATTATCTCCTTGGTATGAAATGAGGTATGCAACCGGAGATGAGTCAGTGAAGGTGAGCGGAATTTGTTTCCTTCCTCTTTGGTTCCTACAGGATGCATGGCCTTTTGCTTCTACGGCAAAGACAAAGTTTTCCAACTCGACTTGATTGTGGAATTCCACCTTAGTAGGAAACACTTTGACTAAACCCAACCTGAAGAAGTCCAACCTTTGTAAATGCACTGCTTGTTGGAGTTTTTGTAGTTATTTTTATTCTTGTTATTGTTTCTAGTATTGTTGTTGCGGAAGAACTTCACGCACCACTCGAAATTATTATTATTGAGCTCGCCAGAAGGTGAGCGCGAGAACTTTCGGGGTTCGTTCGTTTTCTATTGCGAGGGGTTGGGATCGTCTCTTCTTCCTCTTCCTGTTGTCTGCTAAATGTTTATAAATGTTGCTTGTCATGTTGTTGGCGTTACTGTTATTGTTGTTCCTTCCACTTTTGTTATTGTTGCTGCTGACATAAGGTAACAACACCAACCACGAGGCATTTGTTTTAATTTTAATTTGTATCCTTTTTGCGCCGTCAGCTTGCCAACGCCGTCGTTCCATGGCCCATCCTTGAGCTAACATTTATTCAGGGCCGCCTCACCGACGATGGTTTTTCTTTTGTTTTCCCAACGAAGGTGTGAGTCACGTGAGTGCAATCGCGAGGGGTTGCAGCACACGAATTACCTCATCGTCTGCTGCTGCTGTTGCTGCCACCTACCTACTGACCCTCCCCATCGATAGACCACCACCGTCCTCTAGCACACCGCCCTCTGCCCCTCCTCCTCACATGCAGTTTAATTTGGTGCGCGTCGTCGGCACGCGATGCCCTGCCGCTGACGCGCTCATCATTTCATTTCTCATATCGAACATAAAAATTAATAATGGAAGAATCGACGCAATAACAATATTTTCCGAATGGTTACGCATGGTATTCGGCATGGTATGGTAATCGCCATCGAATGGAAGCGAAAGGAATGGAGAAGAAATTTTTGAGGGGTGTGGGACAAGATGACATCGATGGTAGAAATCGATAAAATGTAGTCGAAATGGTGTTGAAGAAGGATTTTACTACAGTATCCGATTCTGTAGAATCAACAGATATCGATAATAAGTTTGTGACATATAATATAGTTTTATGAAAAAATATGCATATTATTGCATTTTAACTGTTGAAATGAATAAATAAGGTTTTTAAGGTATAAAGATAATTAACCAAATTATATTTGGATGGGATGGAATTGTATTTTTACAAAAAAACATATTTTAATTTGTTTATGATTCAAAGTTTTGTATAGAAATTTGAACATTTAGCGTTCGATAATACATTTGGTAATTATACTCAAATAAATAAAAATTAAATTAAATTCTCATTTCATCACCTTCCCGGAAACAGATTGCAAAATGTTCTCCAAATATACCTAAACGATCGATTGATTAAGGTTTTATGGATCTCACTACATCAACATTAATTAAACACAAATAAGTAGTAAAGAATTAATTACGATCGCACAGGGAGCCAAAAACAGAGCGTAAATCTGAGAAGGTGAAAACTTCGATGAAGGAGAAAACTTCAACATTGTTTTATAGGCATCTTATAAAAATTAACACTTATTGGACCCACGAAGAGCTTCCACAAGGGCTTCACGACGGACCGTCGGAAAGCATTAAACAGTAAACAACAATAAAAAAGCTCAAATCCAAACAGCAATCGAGGCAGGGGGCCCAACGAGGAGCCCTTCGATTCACATTAAAAAGTTTTTATTGCCTCGTGAACCAAGTGTCACCGATCGCGGCGAACGGATATACAATTTATTATCCGATGTCAAACGATCGCTTTAAACGGAACCACATTTGCGACAGAGTTCGAGGAAGGGGCCGAGAATCCGGAGAAAAGGAGATCTCGAAGAATGTTGCGTGAAGGTGAAGGGGGAAGGCCCAAAGGTTGGAGGGGGGAAGCAGAGGTTGGAGGTGGAACCAGAGGTTTGAGCAGAATCCAGAGGTTTGAGGAGAAACACGAGGTTGAAGGAGACCCAATGGTTGGAGGAGTGGTTGGTGCAAAAAACAAGGGTTCATAAAACTGCGGAACAAGTGGATCCCACTGAAGTGGAGGATGCCAAGTGGATGCGGCTTTGCGAAGGCGGATGCCGCGGACAGAGAGCGAGAGCCACACCAACTGATTAAACAATAAATTAATAATATCAACAACATTAACGAAGACGAAGGTGAGCGAAGCTCCGGCTGCCGTTTCGTTCGAGGAAAGTTCTGAAGGCTTACACTCAAAGAAAATAGTGGAAACGGGAAGTAAGGAAGTTCATCCCGATGGATCCTTTCATTTATCGTTCTCCTCTTCCACTAAACTCTTCTTGAGAGATTTTCTATTGGAGCTTCTTCCTTTGGAACACCAAAAGAGCTTCCTCTGGGTGTCCTTCGAGCGTCCCAACTTTTTGCTTTGGGTGCGTTTGGTGCGGCTGTGGCTGGGCCTCTCTGCCGGGTCTGGCTCGTCCAATTCTGTTGAAAATTAAATTGAATTCCATGGCGAATTCTCGTCGCCGCGACGCATTCGTTTCATTAAAAATTCGTCTGAGTTCGGGCTCGAGCCGGGCCCAAGCTTGAGTTCGAGAATCGATTCCGATGCCAAGTTGTATGGAAACGAGTTCTCATTATTGTTGTTATTTTTATTTTGGTTATTGTTGTTATTCTTCTTATTCTTATTATTGTTGTTGTCAAGTGGCTAGCGGAGGAGTAAAGTTGTTTATTGTTGTTGTTGCCGGAGTGCGTTCGATGTGGTTGTTATTTATGTTGTTGTTGCTGCTCTGGCTGTTGTTGGGTGGAGGATGCTGAATTTCAAGGTTACACATTCACAAGTTTCCAGAACTCAGAACCGCAACTTTGTTCCTTCCTGCTCCATCCACCACCAGCAGCAGCAGCAGCCGCACCGACTTCGATCCGATTCGACACCAGTCGTCGACTCCTCATGGGGTGTGGAGCCTCTCCGTACGCACCCAAAGGCGGACGACGTTATTTTAGTTTCAGTTTTGTTCTTGTGACTCCGCACAGCCTACATATACCTGTGTTGTTGTTGTTGTGTCGGTTTTTGTTGCTCCTCGGGATTCCTTTGAAATGAAGCGGCCAAGAAGACGACGACAACAACAACGACGACGGAGATGGAGACGGGACTGCGACCGAAATGAAAAGGGATCTCATTATTTTTTCGAACCCATTCGCCGCGTTCTACCGCACACGGCGATGTGAGGCGACGCGTCCGGACCGGGCGACGTTCGCTTGGAGGCTGACTTAGGGTATGAACGTTAATGAAGAGGATGAGGAAGTAATCGGTACTATTTACGATTAAACTACTTGGTAAAAAAATATAAAAGGAAAAAAGGACCACAAAATTATGAGGATGAACAAGATTAAGAATAATCTGATTTTAATTCAAATTTGTATTTTTCAATTTTAACGGTATTTTTTTCAATTTGAGGAATTTATTTTTGTGAAGAAATTATAAATCATTAATTTTGACATTTTCAAAATTTTCATAAAATTTTTCTAAATGTTATAATGCTCTTTAAATTCAATAAATTATTATATTTTTTACATTTTCATGTAATGTTTATAATATTATTTTTTATTGATATTTTTGTTTGCAAATGTATGGAAAATTTAATTTTTAATATTATTCTTCTTAATTCTTTTATTAAATTTGTTGTATTTTTTATTTTTTCATATTTTTATTTAATTTTTAATATTCTCTCACTTTTTAGTTTTTGAAAATTAACAAAGTCGATTTTTTTCTTCAACATTTTCTTCTTACAAATTGTTGTTCTCAAACTGGAAATGATGAAATGAAATCGACTACCAGATATTCTCATCGCTCGGTACCCATTGGCCTTGAGGAAGTCACTAATCTGCCCCCATCCTGCAGAAATGCGCGGGCGTTCATTAAACAACCTGTTGCTGGCTTTTGTCGTCGTTGTCGCCGTCGTCGTCGCCACAAGCGGCGCAACGTCAACCGAACCGAAGCAAACTAAACGTAACGAAGCGTAACGCGGCGACCGAGGTGAGGTGAGATGAAACGGAACGATCTCTTGCGTCGTCCTCGTGGCCGTCGGCGTCGCATCGCATCCAGCGTCGTTGGCCGCTCCACGTTTCGGCCGAGTCAGGTTCGCCGTCATCGATGCTCAGGTTCAGGTTCACGAACGCGGGGACCTCGAGCGAGGTGCAACTTCGACGAATGCTGCTGGCGGCAACGACGACGCTGATGACGACGATGGTGGCGACCGCAAAATTAATAAAAAAAGGAGTAAAATAAAAATTCTGCGAAGACGAAAACGAAAATAGTTCTGCGAATACAGGTTGTTCTGTGTCGGCCAGGATCTTGTTCATTTTATTTCAGCGGCTCAATCTTTTCGTTTTTTTATATTTCTTTGTGATTTTTTTCCTATATTTTTATTTTTTTTATGTATTTTGTTTTTTATTTGTTAAATTTATTTGTTAATATATATTTTATTATTTATTTCAAGTTTTTATTTCTTTATATTTAATTTAGATGTTTTTGTACTTATTATTTATTATGCTTCTTATTTATTTTTGCATTCATTTTTGTATAATTTTTTTATTGTTTTTTATTTATTATTTTTATTCATTTCCTTATATTTATTTGTGTTTTATTTTTATCTTTATCCGCGTTGTGACTGCCGCCTGCGGCTGGTGCCTGCCTTTGTCGACGATACCCACATCATACGCATCGTCAGCATCTGGTGACGCGACGCGATCCGACGATGCCTGAAAATGGTCCACCGAACGATTCACCGACCGAACGACGCTTCCTCCATCCCTCTGTCTGTCCGATCGACCACAAATGAGAATGGAAAGATCAGTTGAAGATCATCGCGGCGATGACTTTGCCCGTCGTATTGATAAGAGCGGCCAATCTCAGCCAGCATGGGGGAGATCATCGCTCCACCGAGAATTTTTTTCCATCTCCCCAATCAGGCGACTGCCTTCGATCCCGAGCTTCCTTCGATATCCAACTGATCTCCAAGGACCACGGATTCTTCTTCTGGTGACCGTCACCTTTCACCCAAATTCCCTCCCGTACCCCATTTTTTAATACCCCCACTTGTTCGCTGAATGATCTCCAACCACCAGGCAGACAATTCATTCAATCTTAACAATATCTTTTGCACCAACGTCCTGCTGATCAACACTTTCGTCCCTCTTTTTTTGCCTCCCTATGTTTGCTTACTTTGATCTTGTTGTTGTTGGAAATTGTATTGTTGTTTTTGTTGTTATGGTTATCATTGTTGTTCTTGTTGTACGCACCAATACCGCACCTTCGAGGCGATTGGGAGGCCGAACGCATCCACCGTGTTCAATGATGTTTCCTCCGGTTTTTGTTTTGTAACCTGTCGAAGGTGTTGAAGATGATCATGTTTTTGCCGCAACGAACAATGAATCGAACCGGATGGACAGACGAACGGAGGGACAGACGGACAGAGGTAGAGACGGACGGCCAGACCAAGGGACCGATGGACGGACAGAGCAATGGATGAACAGACAGACGGCCGAAGGGATAAACGAACCAACAGACGGACGGGCGAAAGTTAAGAACCTTCGATAGGAAGATGGAAGGAAGAGACAGAAGAACGGACTTTTAGTCGCATGAACGGACCATCGAACGGACCTTTGGATGAGCGGAGAGAACGACTGAGGGACCGAAAGACAGACAGACAGACAGTCGGACGCATGGACGGACGATCGAATGGACAGACAGCCGAAAGGATGAACAGACGATTGGTCGGTCGATTGAACGCAGAGCTGGCGGTGTAGATGAGCGGACAAAACAATCGATCGATCGATCGTTGGTTGCTTCCCTCGTCCGTCCGTCCGTTGGTTCTTCCCTCGTCTTCCTCTGTCCTGCCTTCTGTCCGTCCGTGCGATCGTTCACTCCTTCGCTCGATCGACGATGACCGCCGACCACCTTCATCTCCTTGAAAGCCACCGTCGTCCGGGCTCCCTCCGCCAGTTGGGGCCGCTTTGCCACTTGTTGTTCACTTGTTGTGTCCGCAGGTTGGTCGATCGTCCGCCAGCACGATCGCTCGATCTTCTGCTTGTTTGCGCTCGATTTGGTAATTTTTCTTGGATTTTTTCAAAGACGATTCTTCTTTTTTTACCTCCCTCTCTTTTAACCGCCTTCTCTCTTTAATTCCGTCTCTTTTTACCTCCCACTCTCTTTACCTCCTGCTCTTTATGATCTTTCCTCCAGCTTTTGTTCTTCACGCATTCACTTGCGGACCGCCGATTGTGGTCAGGAGACCATCCGATCGACCAATGGCCAGGACGGACAGATTGGCTCACAGACAGTCAGACAGAAGGATAGACAGACAGAGAGAGAGAAAGACGGTGATGTGTCCAGAAGACGATCACGCATTGGAAACTCGACCTCGCTGAGGTTCTCTAGAAGCGTCTTTTGTTCTGGATTCTTTTATTTCGAACGGTCGTTCGGTTCGGTTTTTTAACTCGTTAAAATCGTGTCTGTCTCTCGCGATGTCTGTCCATCCGTCTCTCCGTCCGTCTGCCCATCGGTCGATTGGTTGGTCCGAGAGCCCGGTTGTCCTCCGTGAAGTGAGTGGAATTCTTTTATAATTCCATTTAGCTGGAATTGCCCTTGGAGCAACACGTTTATTGAGTAGATCACGCGGCTCTAGGAGCTAGCAACGTCGCAGTCAGCAGAACAGAACCTATTGTAGGTGATTACAATAACATGGCTAGTGTATGTGTGTGTGACTGTGTCCAGCGCAAAGGGTCGCCATGATCGAGGAACGAGGTACCTGTTGCCGCGTTGTACCTGTTGCTGCCGCTGCTGCTGATCGTGTATCGCGCGTAATTTTTTCCCCCGCTTTTTGTTTTTGTTCTTTTGTATTCATCATTGTGTTGTGGTTGTTGCTGATGGTGCTATTGTTGTTACTGATCGTGCTATTGTTGAAGTTCTGCGGTTGTTGTTGGCCTTAACTTGGTTAACTAGAGTACATTGAGCACATTTTTTATGGTTTTTAATGCTGGTAATGTTATTATTATGAATATTATTTTAGCTTGCGGCGGGTTCATTACATTATGCGGGCACAGGTGATTTTATCCCTGGGTTATCGCCGTCTACGATGGATTGTAGGCAATCATCGTGCGACTGTGGGATACAAAAAAGAATTCTCAAGTTTCGTTCAGAGTGCTCGGACTCGGTGTATTGGAAGATTAATTTGAACGGCGAAATATTGCATACAAAAATTTTTCATTTTTTTTTTATGTTTAAAGGATTATATATATTGAATGCTTTTGATATCCAGATTTTACTTATACTTAAACGATTTTTTTTAATTGGTTGGAACATTGTTAAAAAATTATAATATATATTGACAAATTTCCAGGAAATAATCATATATTCTGATTAATAAATTCACAATTAAGCCGCCGTAATAGAAATTTGCTCATAGATCAATCATAGCAAAAATTCGATAGCCAATCATCTCACGACACACGCACTTTTTACGCCTGTCCACGGATCCCATTCAAAGGTTTTTGAACCCTTCAACATGTCTTGGGAACCATCGAAGACAACTTTGACAAAGCATACATAATGGGCCTTCGATCGTTAACTTTCAACTTACTAGCGTTTTTTTTCGAAACGCCCTCCTCCAACCCTTAACCTCTCCCTCGAAACCTTCGTGCTGTGACCTTTGGTTGTTTGGATCCCTTCGAAACGCGTGCTAATTTTTCAAAATTTGATCATAAATCAGCGAATTTTTAATCAAAAATTACATGCTTTCGAAAATGATGTGCCAAAAAGGCCTACAACAACAACGCCATCCACAACAAATACAGGCTCACCTGTCACATGCTGGTCATGGGAACTGATTGATTTCTCAACACAAATTAACCCTTCAATATTTTTCATGTAGATGATTTTGAATTTTGCAAAGTCGGTGATGGTCGAAGGATTGTTTTTGAGGTAAATGTAAAGATACATTTTCCACGCTTTCAATAATTACAAAGTCTTACCGCAATTTATTAAAGTAAAAGTCAGGCCTAAGACTTCGATGCTTTCTAAAGCCAAAAGACTCCAATTTAAAGTGTGGCCTGAGTTTGTGATGAAAATTGACAAATTATGATTATAGTATTATGAGTAGTATATTAGTGGTTGTTGATGTTGTTGTTGTTATAGGCCTACCCGCTGTTAAAAACTAATTATGAAAACATTTTCTAATTTTTTCTTGGTTTTTTTAATAACGTTAACAGGTCCCTACAGTTCGATCGATCGATCGGTCGGTCGGCCCTTTTGTAGGTCGAATTTCCATACGGAGGGACCGTTAATTTATGATTAGCAATTTTTCAATAAAGTTCGTGCTTCTTCATTTTATTATTGTTCTTCTTCATCATCATCTTCTTGTTGTTATTGGTGTGGTTGTTGTTTCTATTGTTGTATCGGTTGTTGTTTTAGATCCATACGGCTGTTAATTTTGTTAATATTTACAACATAATCTAATAACGCATAAAATAAGCAATTGATCATAAATTTATACAACAAAAACAAAAATAATAACATAAACAACAATAAAAAACAACAAAAAAAGCAACAAAACACAACTATAAAACCAACAACACCGACTACAACAACAAGCAACGACATCAAACGAAGATGTTAAAGAAAAATATGATAAATTTATGAAAAATTCCGTTGAATGCAAAGTTAGAAAAAAAAATATATACAAAATATAGTTAAAGACAGTAAGAGAGATAGAGTGTGTGAAAAAGACAAGGAAAGCAAGATCGAGAGACAGAAAACCCACCCATGAATTTTGTGAAAAGACAATATACAACAAAATAATCGATGGCTTAATAGGCCTAAAAGCCAATAAAAGCACGGTTGGTGGTCGAGGTGGCCAAACGAGCGCACGGTGAACGGAAGATAGGCGAATGAACGGACAGACGAATAGCTGGACAGTAGGATGGACAGTAGGACGGACAGATGGAAAGTCGGATGGAGAGACAAATGGGAGGACAGAAAGGGAGGTGGAAGGATGGACAGACGAACGGTTGGTCGACAGCGAGAAGAAGAAGAAGATCGAGTAGGTCGACAAGATCATTAAGGTGGCACATTACAAAAACAACAATAACAATAACAAAAACAATCGAACATGGAAAAACATTTGAAAGTTTATCGACCACGGTAACAATCAGAACTGCAATAACAATAATAATAACAACAACAATAACAAAAACAACAATGAATACCTGTTCCACTTTGGGAAGAGACGCGATGCAAGTGTTGAAAAATCATTGCTGACACTTTTGATTGAATTCCCATAGGAATTGAGAGGTTTGTGTGTCTGTGTGTGTTATAACAACAATAATAAAATACGAAGAAAAACAATGAAATATGTACGAATAAAAACAATAAAATGCTAATAAAATAAAATAATAAAAACCAACAACAATAAGAAAAAACAACATTCACAACAACGTTGGAAAACAGAAATTGATTGCGATCAACGGCGATCAATCAGTGGCGCATGCGCAATCGTCAAGTGGAGTTGAAGAGGAGCCGTCGAGCTTCACCTCAACGGTGGCGCAATCTATCAACAAACAGTAGCCGGGGAGCAATCGATGTAACAACAACAACAACACTAGCAACACCTTCCTTTCAAGATCGATCTTGATCGACAGCAGTCGGCGATCGACGATCCACGGGGGACGACGCATCGCAGGCTGCATCGGAGAAGACGCCATCGGTGGCGTCGTCTTCCTCATCCTCATGATCTTCGTCATCGCCATCCTCATCGTCGCCTCTGAGTCAATTGATCAAACGTTTCAATTCGAGCGCCGCGATGCATATCGTCGACGCCCATGAAATTTGAATTCATCGCACCAGTGGACGATTGATGGACGATGACGACGGATCATGTTTTGTCGCCAACATTTGCATTTCACAAGAAATCACTCAATTTCCGCGGATCGACGAGACATCGAGGTATCGAAATAGGAAATGCAAGAGTAGTAGATCAAGATTAAAGGAAAAAATAACGAGTTCGTTTGGAAGAAGAAGGAAGATAGGGGAATAGTTGCTGATAGCATAACGCATGCTGTGCGCGTCAATTAAGATACGTCAGCAACAAGTGAAGTTGCTCGCACCGAGTCACATGGTGAGTTGTTGTTGTAGTTGGTCACAACATCATCAGTAAACAACAAGAACAACAGCGAAAGCAATAACAACAACAACAGCAGAAGCTGCAGCAACAAGACTTGTTTCAAAGTTGTGATAATCGAATGCAGCAATAAATTTCAAAGTGTTGCAAGTGTTGTTGCTGTTGGTGGTGGTATCATCACTGTTGTTGTTGTTATTGTCGTATCGTCGTTATTGTTTTTGTTGCTCACTGAGAGCAAGCGGCAATTTATTGCTTGACACCGCGCCAGTTGACTCTTGCGGCATATCAATTTAGTCATTGCCTGGAAGCACCCTGTATTAAGCTATCAACAGGCCGAGAGACGGACCGAAAGACTGAGAGACAAACCGATCGAGAGACGGACAGTTTGAGAGACAGACAGCTTGAGAGACGGACAGACTGTGAGACACACAGACTGTCTGAAAGATAGACAGACAGACACACGGTCTCAATGAGTGTCAGCTCGTAAATCTTCACAAGCAACAGCAACACCTAAAAAAGTCGTCCGATAGAGTCGTGTTGCAGCGTGCTAATAACAACAACAAAAATAACACCAACAATAACTACAACACCAGTGAAAGCAACACCAAAGACTAGAGCAACCGAATACTCATCACCATCATTAGGAATTATCAAAGTGATATAATTGTCAGGGGAGATTGTGACAGCAGCCGACTAGTTTCTGATGCTAATTCCCTAATTTTATCAGTCAATTAACGGAAGATGATCATGATCTTCATTATCTTCGATGGTCATTATCAACATTATCTTTCGATCTATAAGATCAGCAACTTTTTTTATCAACTTATTTATAAACTCCTTCATCAACTTCTCTATCAACTTCTTCATCCATTCCTTTATTAGGAGTTTATTCAATTATCATCTTATCATCTTATTATCCATATTTGCAACAAATTAACACATCATTTACTCTAGTCCACCATGACCATAATCACGAATAGCCCGACACCAACAGCAACATTGTCTTCGCCATCAACATAACCAGCCACATCAATGTGTTCAACATTGCCTTAACATCACCTGGCCTCACGCCCATCTTTCGTCTATCTACAACGTCATCCGAAAAAATAACCATGTTCGAGAGCGAGAGAATCTTGTTCATCGATAACAATAAAAACGCAACAACATCCATCTTTGGGCCAAGCGAGCAGCATGAGCCACACTAGCTTATTATCATTACCATCGGCAACATCATTATAATCGGCAACTTCAGAATCTGCGAAATAATCATGAACATTGTTTTCACGTTCCCCCCCCCCAAAAGCACGATCATCATCAGCAACTCCTTCTTTGCAAGTGGAATTCAATCTGCGACGACTCATTCAGCGATGCAAGTGTGATAACAGCAATAACAACTATTACAACAACAACCACATTACAACAACAACAACAATTTCATTACAACAACCACGTAATTGAGTTCTATTAAAAGCCTATAAATTAATAAATTAGCGACGTTAAAACAAAATCCACAGATGGTGCTAGAAGGGGACCGACCAAGCAGAAGAAGTGTGAAAGTGACTATGGAGGAGAAGGAGCAGGAGGGAAAATCGGATCTTTGGCTAAATTGCAGCTAAATGTTCGAAGCTGCACATTAATTAAAGAGATTGAATGATTTATTGGCGGATCAAGTGTCGCTCACAACGCCAGCAACAGCAGCTATCGTCGTCGCCGTCATCGTTGGTCTTTCCTCCTTCGTCTTGGTGATCTCCTGCTTCTTCACATCGTCCTCCTTCTTCTCGTCCACATCATCCTCCTTCTTCCCCCCATTCTTCTCCTTACCACTATTCTCCTCCTTTTGGTCATCGTCGTAATCGTTGTTACTGCTGCTGCATGCATCATGTGGCGCATGCGACGTGTTGCTGCTGGAGACGACGATATCCACGGACGACAAGTGGCATGATGTTGTTGTTTTACTTATTATTATTGTTGTTGTGTCCGATGTTTCAGTTGTTGCTGTTGCCGCCGTTGGTCGTCTATCGTGGCTGCTGTTTGCACATCTTTAGCATCAAACTCGTCGTACACATCATCGTCATCAACGCCGTCATCAAGTTCTCTTCGTTCTCATCGCCGTCCTCATCTTTCTCAACGCCATCCTCATCTTTCGTCGTTGTCGTCCTCATCAATGTGATCAGCAACAGCATCGCCTCGCCATTATCGCAGATTTTATGACACCACGATGCAGGCAAACACCGGCCACTCGTACGATAGACTGACAGACCGACCGACGGAAGGACAGACTGATAGAGGGACAGACCACCAGACGGACAGCCAAACAGACGGACCATCGATGGTCTTTCACTCTTTAATGTCTCACCACATGGTGTTGCTGCCGTGGAGGATGTTACTGCTGCGATAATGACGTCTTGATTGAGTGATAATTAGCGCACAAATTGGAGCAATCAAGGTGAGTGCAGCAGAAACAGAAAACAACAGCAAAAACCACAACAACAAAAGTAACAATAACAGATGCATCTGCAACATTGTTGTCGGTTCATTCGAAATGAAATTGAAATTTCAAAATTTCACTCTCCTTTCTTTTGTTGTTCTTTTAGTATTTTTTGGGGTCAGCAACAGATTTGAATGCATCGCCAACAAAAGGGAAATTTTCATTGGTGCTGCTGCGGTTGATGATGATTTTCTTTCAATTGCTGATTGTGTTCGGTGGCAGGTTCAAAAACCTGTTGTAGGCATTTGCATGCCTTTCAGTTGTTGTTGTTGTTGTTTTTGTTGTCGTGTAAGTATAGTTGTTGTTTTGGTTGGTCGCCGAAATATTTGGGCATTTTTTGTTGGTTCGCTCAGACTGCGGGTCGACCGGCGGTCGGTCAGGCATGAAGTCGGCTGCCAACAACGGGACCAACAACGGCAACAACACGGACAACAAAAATGACAACAACTCAGACAACAACAGGACAACAATACTGACAACAACGTTATCATTGTTGACAACAACAAGACAATGAATGGCAACAATGGCGAAAATGTGTTGTCAATGCGAAAAATCCACAGAAACAATCTACAAATTGTCACCAACGGACAAGCAAAAAAATGTCGAAAAGTGGCAGCCAGAAAATTAAACAAAAATAAAATAAAAAATAAGAAAAAAAAAATACACTAACAAAATTTACCAAAAATAAAAGACAAACAAATTTAAATAAAAATTTCAAAAAAACAAAAAAATGTAAAGTATAAAAAATAATAATTGTTTGGAAATTGATTTCGTTATTTGTTTGTTGCTGCCGCCGCAACAACCGAATGAAACCTGAGCGCCATCTAGTGTTTATTTTTCGCATTAGCGGCGTTCACGTTCATTGACACAAAGTAACGTAACGTATCGTATTGGCATGTGGCCGACGTTGGCGCGTGGGCCTCGTTCGAGACCCTCGAATCACGGATTCGTTTGATATTTCGATTTTCAATTTTCATTCAACGTTAGGCGGCGTCTCTGGCGGCGCTTGTGATTCATTGTTGTTGTTAGTAGTGGTGGAGGTGGTGTTGTTGTAGTTATTTTTTGATTGTATTTGTTTCTGTGGTTGTTGTTATTATTTGTGTTGTTGTTATTATTATTATTGGTGTTGCTATTACCTTTGGGGTTATTGTCGCCGTTGGTGTGTTTTTTGCCAATCGACATTGAAAGCGAAGGAATAGCAAAAATTGATAATTATTGAATGGACGAGGGACAGACAGATATGCAAATGAAAAGTCATGTAAACGAGGGAGATAAATTACAGCTAGGAGCTGATTGCATTCGATTATTGAAGAAGTTCGATATCAAGGAGGGTAAGAAAAGTTTTTATTAATAAGGATTTGAATAAAAATATACACAAAATATACAAAAAAATGATTCTATTAAGTTAATACTAATTCGAAAAAAACGAAAAAAAAAAACAAAATATAAGAGAAAGATTAACATGATCTTAGGATCCATTGAACCAATAACTAAATTTAAAATGAAATCTATTTTTTTATTTTGCAAAGCCAACTACTGTAGTTGAAGGAAAACAAGTTGAAAATTAAGCAATTGAATGTTTTAAGGTTTCATTTCAAATGGTTTTTATGATTCGTGCTCCCTTGAAATGCGTCGTGAGCAGCAGCAGTTGTAGTTTCTCCTCAACAGCACAACAGAAAAACACGGCAACACAAAATAGTTGCTGTTGTTGCTGTTGTCGCCAAAAGACTCCAACAGCAACATTGGAAACTATTGCGAGGAACATCAACAGCACCATAAACATACAACAATAACACCATAAGAAAACAACAATAACACCATGAACAAACAACAACAACTCCATGAGCAAACAACAACAACACCATAAAAAAACAACAACCACAACAGCGAAAACAAACAAATAACAACAGAAACCGAAAGAAATGCCAACAACAACCTGAACGAGCAGCAGCAACAGACTTCAGGAGCAGCAGCAGCAGGAGCAACAACACAACTTCTTCGAGTCGAAAACAAATATTCGTGATTCCTGATAAGAATCTTGGTTGCCGACTGCAAGAAAATGCGGAACAGACAATCAAAAACGCGTTACAAATAAAACAAACAATCGCAGCAGCAGAGGCAATAACAACAAAAACAACAATAACACCATGGAGTTGAACAACAACACTGCGACGAACAACAATAACACCCTGAAGTACAACAACAAGATCCAGAGACTCGAACGAAATTGGTTAAAATAGGCGAACAACCGCCAAAAACCCAAATAGTTCCAAAGCCAAGTTCAATATTGTTTCGCGCTCCGGCGGCATCACGAGTCCAGAAGCGGATGAAGAGGCGAGACGAAGGTGCTGAGAAATGTAAGGAAATTAAATGTTCGTCGAGTTGGCAGCACTGGTCTCTCGTTCTGTTTTATTTCAACGTCGAAAGCGTCGCCTGATGAGAAGAAGTCAAGGGAACAAAAGGAAGATAATGGTGAAGAGAAAGAGGAGGGGGAGTAGCGCCAAGTGCCGGTATCTGAAGCAGCCGCTAATGAGGCGCTGGAGAAACGGTGCAGCAGGTTCGTCGACTGATTGTTGGTTTTTTTTCTTGGTATGAAAAAAAAAACAGAAAACCCGGGTTCAAGTTCGTTTCTTAAGTCTTTTGTTCTGGACTTACAGACTTCCTGTTATTCTACCAGAGAACACGAACAAATATCTTCATTTAAAGCAAAATTTGTTCCTAATTTTCCAAATTATGCAGAATTCCAAAATTTATACCAATTTTTCTTCTTTGGTATCATAATTTATTAAATAAATAAAATTAAATAATATAAATTCAATGATTAATGAAAACACTCCATTTCCCATTAGTTCCACTGAGATTTGCACAGCTTAATTTAGTATCGATTCGAGCAAAAAACTGATAACAACAAGAAAATGGTTCTGTCCTGCTGCGAGGTTCGTTTCTTCAGTCTTTTGTTTTTCGTCGCTCTGCGATCTGAAACATGCGCATAAATTAATGTTATTTCATTAAGCGAATTTGTTAAACGCTGCACTAAATTTGTTGCCAATTTGCTACTTAATTGCCCGGACACACACTCACTCACACACACGAACACACATTCACTCACTCGCTCTCACACACATTCACACAAATAGCAATGGCAACAGATGCCGGTTACGGACGGAGAAGTAATGGATTCGCATTTGAATTTGTTTTTTTCATACGAAATCACATGCAAGAACAACGATGACAACAAAAACAAGAACAGCGTAAATTGGAATAACAAAAATAACAACAGCAAAAAACTATAGTAACAACAAAAACTATGACAACAACAATGAGAGAAAAAAGTAAACAAGTGGAATAAAAATTGCAGCTAATAAAATCATAAGCAGCAAATGGTAAACAAAAACAATAACAACTACAAAATGGTAAAGAAATAATAAAAAAAATAAAAGTATAAATAATAAAAATAGAACAAAACAAAAAAGAATAAGTACAACAACATTTACAACGACTATGAGTCATGCGAAATTCAAAAACAATTCCGTCCCGATCAAATTGAATTTCCTTCGGAGACACAGCGAGACTTTTTCGGACGACAATTGTTGTAGACGGTGTTGTTATTGCTTTTATTGTTGTTGTTATTTTTCCTTTTTCGCCGCACCAGCCATGCAATATGCAAGTGCAAAAAGCATTCAAAATTCATTGCTGCTGCTAGCATGCAAGCAACATGTTGCCGAGAAAAATCACTGCGAGCTGTGTTTATAAAACAACAACAATCAATATGAGAACCACAACAACAACAACAGTTCCAGCGTGCAGCTTGCCATTTTTACTGACGTTGCGTAGACAAACAATTCTTTCACCCCACCTCCCCCCCGACCAGCTCTTGGAGTCTTCCCGCCTTTCCTTTTCCCAGTCGCAGCTGAGTTTCCGACGACGATGCATATTAACTTATAATGGGCCAGTCGAGCGCCAAAAGAACAACAACAACAATAATAACAACAATTGAAACTATTGAATGTTGTTGGCACACGTCTGTCCAGATGTGCTTTTGGGCAAATACAAAATAACAACAACAACAAGAACAACAAATAACAAAAAGAAAAAAACAAACGCCAGACAAAACCAAGGTGCAGTCACAGACGCTGACGTCGACGTCGTCGTTGTTGTCATTGTTGTTGTTATTTTTGTTGTTGTCGTCAGAGTCTGACTATGCGTCCGCGACTGCGTCATCATCGTTGTTGTTATTGTTGTTGTTGTTGTCATCGTCATTGACTGCATCGTTCGTCGTTGTGGTTGCTATTTTTTTGGCCAATATTCATTCAACAAGCCAAGAGGAGTCATATGAGCCGCAATTTGATAGAGTATTTTTGTTACCGCGTTCAAGTTGTTGTTATTGTTGGTTCTATAGTGGCAATTGTTGTTGTTGTTGACTGTTGTCATTGTCATCTTAAGTTCATGCAATTTTTAATGTTGCGTGGTTGTTATTTATTTTTCGAAGACTTTTTAATATGTTTCGAAGATTCAAAAGCTTAGTTTTGTGAATAGGAAAAGAAGTGAGTGAATGTCTCAAGTTTTTGTTGTTGCTCTTATTATTGTTGTTTTTATTATTGTTGCTTCTATAATGGTTGTTTTTATTATTGTTGTTTTTTTAGTGTTGTTTTTATTTTTGTTGCTTTTCTGAGTGTTATTTTTCTTAATGTTATTATTTTTTTTCTTTTTTTTTACAATTACATTTATTGTCCTATTTATTGTCGCATGCAATGAAGCTTTATATCAAATTTCAATGAAACATATATTAGCCGCAGAGCTTGTGGTTGTTGTTTGTAGATTAGCATAAATAAATTGTTGTTGTTGATGTTGAATTGTTACCAAATGCATGCATTTAATGTACAAATTTTAAGCACAGCGAATATGTTATATTTGATGTTGTTTTTGTATTTGCTACAATTCCTTATTGTTGTTATACTTTATTGTTGTTATTCTTTATTGTTGTAATTCGATCTGATTATAAATGTTCATAAATGTTCTCTTAGATGCAATTTATTTATTGCATATTTTTATTGTAATATTTTTTGTTATTGTTCGGGCAATGGTTGATTATCGTTTTTTACACTCGTTTCGTGAAATAAATGACCGCGCAAAATTAATGCATGTTTCGCCTCATTTTTCCCCTAACAACACGAGACGTCGAAGGATTTTCAGAGGCGAGGAAATAAAAATATGATAAAAATTAAACGAATTCGAGGTGTGGCCAGCATCATTAGCGTCGGAAACGCACCCGATTCAGACAGAACAGTGGACTAAGGAGTCTACCAACAGCTGATAAATGGAACTACCAACTACAATAATAACAACAAAGGGAACAACTAAAACAACAATGGGAACTAAAAAAACATCAATTTTGTGAGCAACAACAATGATCTTCACCACAAGACAATTGTCAACAATGACCAGAAGCTGAGTGCACGGCAAAAGGACGCAGGCTCAAAGCGAGGATGCTTCGAAGAGTTTCGAAGTCAATGGAAGCCAAGGGCAGGCGTAAACGTGGCTAAGATATGATGTTGTTGTTGTTGTCGTTATTTTAGTTTTTGTTGTTGTTTAGGATCAACATTAAACCTGCTGCTGTTGCTGCCACTGCCCAATACGATTGCGCAAGCAACGCTCGATAGTTGAGCTCAGGTGTTCCTTTGGATTCATCGTTGTTGTTATGGATGTTGTTGTTTTTGTAAATTCTGTTGTTGTTGTTACTATTGTTACTTTTATCGTTGATGTGGGTGCTCTATTGTTTCTCCTTGTCCACGTTGTTGTTGTTGTTGTTGTTGTCGTCCAACTCTAACCTGCTCATAAGCTTATCTCCACAACAAAGCCAATTAGGAGCCTTTGCGCCATCAACGAAGGCGCATCACCGTCTCCCATCTCACTCTAACACTCGCTCTCCCTCCTTCTTCCTCTCTCTCTCCCTTCTTTCTTCATCGCTAGTTTTCTTTCTTTCTGTCCATCTTTCTCTATCACTCTTTTATACTTGTACAAACACTATCTCTCTCTATGCGAGGTGAGAGGCATTTGCACCGAGGTTGGCAAATTTAATGGTTTATTAGTTACTAGTAGTGTTGTTGTTTATTATTATTTTTTATTTTTATTATTTATATAATTTTATTATTTTTATATATTTTTATTTTGGTCTTGATGGCAGAAGCCTTAACCCCAACCTGATGGTTCTGGGCACAAGTTGTTGCTGCTGCTACTGATCAGAAGTAGGATTTTCTTATTGTTGTTGCAGCTGGTTGTTTTTTTAAGGTGTTGTAAATTCTGTTGTTGTTGGTTTTTAAGGTGTTGTAAATTTTGTTGTTGTTGTTACCATAACTTTTTTATTATTATTATTATTGTTGCATTTTCATTCCTCCTTCGCTATGGCTACTTTGGTGCCTTCGCCCGATCCCGACAACGATTTGAAATATTTATGGATTTTTAATAATTGCGCTAATTGGCAACGCGATTCCAGTGGCGGTGACCAACGACAACGACGACAGCGAGGTGGCGAAGTGGTCGAGAGTGGCCAGAAACTGAACTGGGGAAACGATTTATAATTTATTTATTTATGCGATCCAATTAGGTTTTCGGAGCGACGACGACGACGTCCGGCGAGGAGACGAAGCTCGCTCGCATTTCCATAGAACTTTGGAAGCGGAAGGGACGTCTCCTCATCTCCCTCTCTCTTTCTAAGTGAAATCGTGAATTCGAGGGACATTTTTTGTCCTTTCGCGTTGATATCGTTGGTTGAGTTCGACGATGAGAGGAAGTTGGATCTGGTCATGGCGATGATGGAGGTGAAGGTGAGGGTGAAAACGTGGGTTTGGTTGCAAATCAGTTGCCTTAAATGTTGTTGTCATGATTGTTGTTTTAGTTATTGTTGCCATCATTAACATGTTTTCTAAATTGTTGTTGTTATTGTTTGAGTGTGGCTTTTTTGACTCTTGGCCAAACGGAAGAATGGTCGGCGAAATTCGTTTAAAATGGAAGAAAGTCGAAGTGATTTTGGAGGGAAATTCTTAAAGATCGGAGCACGATTTCAACTCATATGAAGGGCAACATGGGATAAGGGCATCCATATTTAGGAGAACATTTTTTGGGAGAGAAATTTTAGGACAAAAATGTAGACTCAAATTTAGACAAACATTAAAAAATAAATAAATTTATATTTTTATATTTTGTTGTAATAAATTGTCTAAAATGTCTTGAAAGTTTTTGGAAAAAGTTATTTTTATAAAAATTTAAAAATGGAATAAGAATTTTTAAATAACATTTTTAAGAAAATGATCAAAGTTTAGAATCAAAGTTTTTAAGAATTAAGAAATATTTAAACAAATTTTTGGTTCAATTAAAAAAAAAATTATAAAATTTTCAAGGAATGTTTTTTTTTAATTATAAATAATCTAAATTTAATAATTTTCTTTTTTGTTGAATCCTTTTCGTCGATTTTTATTGATATTTTAAATATTTTTATTTCAAAAACCATGAATTCCTCACATCGCTTGACCATCGACATGGAGTTGCAATTAAGAACAGGCAATTGTTGCCGTGGCAATTGTTTCTGATGCGATTTTTACGGATACTTCATTAGAAATGCACCCTACTCGAAGATGAGTTCCCACAATGAAATAAATTTGCCACCCCTCGTTGCAGCCACCTCCGGCCCTGGCCTAGAAGCAAAGGAACCGGAAATGAGAGAAACAGTGGGAAGAACAATAAGAGAGACAACAACAACAGAGGCAACAACTTCAAGTGCCAGCAGCACTAATCAAGTTGAGAGCAATATTGAACACTTCAGGCGGTGGCAATAAAATCGCTAAAATAGCAAATAATGACGACGGCGTTTGAAGGATATTCAACAATAACAAGAGCATAAATCCAACAACAACATAAATTCAACAACAATAATTGCGTTAGCGACGCGGCAAATATGTTGCAGACGCATTAGCGGCACCCGTCGACGGCAACAATAACAATAACAACATCAAGGGATGATCGCCAACACGAAGCAGGCAAAACCAACAAAAACGAGAACTACAAATTTGCCATGGGATGCTCGACTTGAAAGAGAAGAAGAAGGGTAGAAGATGGTTTGAGGGTTGTCGGACTGACTCACATACAATCACATGCTCCCACACTCTCACACAAGCACAATCGCAATCGCAAACACTTGAAGCTGCAACATTCGTTGCGGTGTTCGATGATGATGATGAAGAAGATGATGTTGTTGCTGTGGTTGCCTTTGCATGTTTTTGTTCGTTCTCAAGTAGTAGTGATTGTTGTTGTTTCTGTGAGTATTGTTGTTTTTAGTTTTGTTGCTATTTTTCTATTGTTACTGCTTCTGTTGCCATGAGATTCCATTGAAAAATTAGATAATGCGAAAAAGCATCCCTTTCGGGCAATGCCAACAATAACAACAACAATGGAGACATAAGCAACACCCATGATGAGGCAGCCCTGACCCGAGGGGTGTTGCGAGAATGAAGGGTGAAGGAGGTGGAGAAAGGACGACGAACCGTGAGAACCACGACAAAAGCTCTCAATCGTCGACCGCCGTTCGTTTGATTGTCTGCTGATGTGTGTGAGGGTGTGAGGAAGAGAGAGAGTGTGAGTGTGAGTGAGAGAGTGTGAGAGTGAGACAGTGTGAGTGAGAGAAATTGTGCGTGTGCCTGGGTTTGTTTGTTATTTGCATTGGGTTTAAGGTTAAACCAAATACAACTAAAAGTGGATGCAAACAGCAAGAAGATACAAACAACAAGGAGAACATACAAACAACAACAAGAGACAACTACAACAAGATAATAACAACTGCAAGAACAAAGAAACAACAACAGTAGACAACAACATCCCGTATTTATATAATTAATGCTTCAGGATGCGCTCGCGTCTGGTGGCCATCAATTGTTGCCAACAATCATCCGATCCACCTCTCAACCCTCCACCACCCCCACGACCCAATGCATTATCTATGCCATGTTGTTGTTGTTGTTGTTGTTGCTGTTTTTACTGTTTGCTCTCAGCTGATTGCTGCGGTGGATTCGTGCGGCCGTCGCCACTTGAGCCACTGACGATGCGAATGATTTTGAGAGTCTCTCAGCGACGCAGTTGGTGCGTAAAATGTTTGCAACGCGTGCTTCTTATTCTACTTCTCTTTCTGTTGCTGCCAACGACAGAAGAAGCATATGCCCCGTTGTTGTTATTGTGCGAATAATAAAGAATGCTTTTAACGGTTTTTCTCTTCGTCATTTCGTGAATTTACTTTTATTTTCGCTCGTTCATTCATTTCCGCCTTCCGCCCGATTCTTCACCCCATGTTAGTTTCCTCCCATCCTCTGGCATTGATTTCCATGTTATCTGCACTTTGAGGCGACGCCATCTTCCATTCAGTGGGTCACGTGACCAGCTTCTGGAACCTGTCAGGATCACGTTCGTGCATATTTGCAGGTCTGGGTTTTCGATTTCGATCTCTCTGTGCGTGTGGTGTTTGCACATCGTGGCGAAATTGAAGAGAAGCGCAAACAATTCAAATTAATATTTTTCTACTTTTAAATTTGATTTCGAAACAGTGTTTGGCTGCGATTTGTGGGCGGTAGTCGGCACTGAGAGAAATTTGGGGGAGGATAGGATAGATAGAAGCATTTCCACTAATATTTTCTGTGTTCATGTTCTGTTGGTTTCTAGGATAATCTAAACTTCTTATATTTTGAAAATTTTTATTGACGTTTGAAAAAAATCGATTCTTTTGTATTTTTTTCCATTCATAATTTCGATTTACAAATTTTTAATCTTTTACTGCGAAATATATTGTAATATTTATTATTAAATTTCTTTTGTTATATCATAAATTAAATTTTAAAATTAAAAAATAATATTAAAATTATTAAATCAAATAATAATATTATTAAATCAAAGTTTTAATTAAATTTCACAAAAAAATTTAACATTTTTTAATTTAAATTTCTTTTTTTAAATATTCTTCTATGTTTAATCTTAAATTAAATTTTGAATTTATTATTTAAATTTATACGATTTCTAATATTTCTCATTTCGTTACTTAGGTGTCTTTTCTCTCGGTGTACCTGCCTTCACTATTTGTGATTTCGCTAGAAATCTGCTTAACCCCACGGTAAACAAAAAACTAGTTAAATCGTTCAATCTCTACGACGCACGTCCTGCCGCCTCCCAGGGCGTCCTTGTGTCCGTCGCTTGTTTCCTCCATCGACGCGGATTTCCGGACACGCAGACGAATGCATTAAAGCCAAGTCACGTGTCGTCGTCAACGTCGTCCTGGTCGCTGTCAGGCTCATCCTTGCCGGGCATCCTGCAGGACTCTCGTGACTCACCACCGAACACCACCCACCGGGCGCTGCATCGAATGACGCGAACCGCACAACACAAAGCGAAGGAAAACAGAGAGAACTACTTTGGTAAATCGGATACACCAAGGGTTGAGATTGAGGGGGTTGCTGAGGAGGGGGCGGGGTCGAAGTCGGTGGGCGGCACATCTCGAAGTACAGTTCATTTGCCATGCGGATCCATGTCCTGTTGTCTCGTGGCTCGGCTCTCCTGCTGTCGACGGATGCGCACTTCATGGTGATTGAAATCAATTGTCATGGTCGCGAGTGCCATCGATTGTTGTCGTCATCAACGCCGTTGTTGCCATTGATTGTTGTCGGCGTCGTCGTTGTCCTCGTCATCTTTGTTGCTGTGTTTGTTGTCGTCTTTGTTGCTATCTTTGTTGCCATCGTTGTTGCTGTTGATCGTGATACTGTTGTTGTTGCTTCTATTATTATTATTGTTCCATTAAACTCATTGTTGTTGCGATCTCGAAGTTATTATTGTTACTGTTGAAGGCACTTAAGCAATTGTGGGTGTCAATTGCAGGGTGCGGGCGACCGAAAGAGGACTTTGTCCAAAAGAAGTCTTGCATTTTCAACAATCCATTGTTCGTGTTGTTGTTGTTGTTGGTATGAACAATCATATCAGATTTCGTGAAATTTAAACGAACTCATAAATTAAAAGATTTTCTCCACCAATACTTGCGTTGTTGGTGGTGTTATTGTTCTTTTTGTTGTCGATGTTGTTGTTTTTGATGGTGTTCTTGTTGTTGTTGTTGCTGCTCCTTGTCGCTGACTTGGATTTGATTTTGAGATTTTGTTAAATTTTTTTTAAACTTTCTCGCTCTTGTTTTTTCCTCTTGCCATGGGGAAACTCAACTGTTTTGCATGAGAAACGCATAAAACATGAAATTAAAATGAGCAGCAAGAAAAGCCTTGCATATTCACGGCTCTGAGTCTCGACCTGGCCTGGAGAGAACGGGACCAAATCATAAAATACACTGAGCAGTCTCACTGTGAAGAAATTAGAGAATATTTTAATATCATCTTTCGTCAAGGAATAAAAATCTTTCATCTCCTCCCCTTTGACTCCCTTGGTTTCTCTCAGTGGATCTCGAGAAAAGTGCGTGGGAAACGTTCACGTTTGCGCGTCTGTCCATCTTCTTGTCTGTCTGTCTGTCCGTCCGTCCTGTCTCCATAGTCCGTCCCAGGTCGATCCTCAAGAGAGACAAACGCCTAAAAAAGGGCATCAATGAGGACCACGAATGTGGCTCCTTCGTATTTTTTCATATTATTTTTTCCCATCCAGAGGTGCCAACGAGACTCGAGTCTTTGGCCACGAAATGGACTTCGACGCGTTGCGAATGCAAATGAGGAGCAGATCGAGGTGGCGAAGGCGATGAAGGAGGCGGAAGAGGTGAAGGAGACCGAAGAGGAGAAGGAAACGATGGAGGAGAAGGAAACGAAGGAGGAGGCTGGAGGTTGAGGGCGGGAATCAACGAGAGGTTGAGGTGGAACGCGATGAAGTAGAGGAGAAAAAAATGGTGACGATGAGGCAGGGATTCATATCCAAGGAGGGGAAGCGTTAACTGTAAAATGACCACGAAGTAAAGCTCGGCGTAAAGCGTTTGAGGAGACGACGTGTGAGCCACGAGCAGCAGCAGAAACAGTCGTGAAGGGCCTATTGTTGTTATTATAGTTGTGGTTATTGTTGTTGATGTTGTTTCTATTGTTGTTCCTATTGTTGTTGTTGATGTCTGCTGTTGTTGTTGTCAGTTGACGAAGTCGTTGTCGTTGGTCGGTTGAAGGTGTCAGTGACGGAGGCGACACTCGTTACGCCCCAGGGCAGCAGCAGCTCAAGCGGCGTCATGGAGTTGATTGGTGGCGGACATAAAACAAGCTGATGTTGTTGTTTTTTCTTCCTCTAGTTGTAGGTGGTGTCGGTGCGACTGTTGTTGTTTTTGTTTTTATTGTTGTTGTAGAAAACGAAGTGGCGCCAAATAAAAAGCTTTTTCTTTCTCTCGTCGTCGTCGTCATCGTCGTCGTCATCGTCGTTGATGTCGTTGTCTGCGGTTTCAACGACGAAGCGCCATAGACACAAAGACAGCTGGAGAGAAAACTTCGAGATCGAGTCAGAGGGACAGACAGATGGACAGACATTAAAAAATATCAGAAAAGACGGACATCAAGACAGACAGATGGACAGACATCAAGACAGACAGATGGACAGACATCAAGACAGACAGTGGGACAGACATCAAGTAAGATGGACGGACAGACGACGGACAAACAGACAGCTAGGCAGCCGTGGCAAAATGGACATCTTGTCGCCGCTGTCATTTTGCATTGTTGTTATTGTTGTTGTTGTTCTGTTCAAAGTGGCGGCAGTAACAACAATAAGAAAAAGAACAACAACAGCAATAGGTGTCAAAGTGGCGGCGCTTGTGTGTCGAGCGACGAAATGAAATGAGAAACCGACGCCCACTAGTGGATCTAGTTTTATTACCATGATCACAACAATAGAAACAATAAGAAAAAAATACAGAAGGAACAACAAAACTGATCACAAGAGTAACAACAAAAATGATCATAAGAGCAAGAACTACAAAAAAATAAGCATATGAGTAACAAGAAATATACAAAAATAACACTCACTAAAACCACTCACAAAAACATAAAAATGAAACTCTTTGATGGATGGCTGCGGAAATTTATGGCAAATGAAGAAAATATACGAGGATGTGGTTTTATCTAAGACGATTTCTTGGACTCAAGTAGGATGTGGGTTGATTTCACGAGACCGAGAGAAGATATTTTCACCTAAGATAAACATGGGAGACAGTTAAAGAATAGGACTTAAAATACATAGATCTGATTTCATATAAATCCTAATCTTATCATCACTGGATCACGCCCATAAATCTTTATCACTTCAATACTTGAATGAACTTTGTCAACAATTTCTTCAAATAAATGTTGAATTCTTCAACTGATTTTAAAGGCTCTTCCATATACATTGATCGCTAATTCATTGCTGTTCCAGTTCCCTCAGTCCCACTTCAGACAGTTCCCACTTCGACTTCATCCTCTCAATCGCATCAAGAAATCGTTTTCCTCTATCCAAACAGGAACGACTCCAAGACTCAATTTCTCACATCACCTCCTTCCATCGTTTTAACCACTTCATCGACTTGGATCTTTCATTGTTTCACTTTTATCTCCTTTCGATCGACCCCCCCACTCTCACCCCTTCATCAACGCTCCTTCCACCATCGCTCCTTTCTCTATCACTCCGACCACCACCCCATGGATCAATTTCTTTGGCAATTGCTCCGTTTACCGATTGCTTCGCGATTTGAATCGTAATGAAAACGTGTGATTTTGATGAATGCTATCGTAGTGCACCTCCCAAATCACCCCACTTCACTTCACCCCACCTCACATCACTTCACCTAACACCACCTCACCCCATTTCATATCAACCCACTTCACCTCACCTGGCGCACTTTAAATGTTCGCACCTTGCGATAAAACGCGATTTGAGGCGGTGTCGGCGATCGATCGAGAAATAAAGAAAAACACATGGGCTGCATTTTAATTTTCTTTGCTAAAATCGAAGAAAAAAACAAAAGAGCCACCAATGAAAATAGCAACAACAACGATTACACCACCAGCAATAACATCAAAATCAGCTAACAACAACAAAAATAGCTATCAATAACAAGAACAACAACAACAAAAATCAATAATAACAACAACAACAAAAGAGTAAAACAAAATAACAACAACATCAACACAAATATCAGCCTAAGCAGCAGCAAAAGATAAAAGGCACCAAAGAAATCATAAATTTTTAAACGAGCCACTTAATGTTGACCAGTTGGATGTAGTTGTTGTAATGGCAACCAGCAACAGACGACTAGCCAACAACCAATAAAAGCAACAACAGTAACAATAACACCAACAACGAAATGACCGTTGAAAGCGGCATTAAATGATTTTTCGGCTGTTGCCAATGAGCGTGTTTTTTCGACAATAAATTGTTTATTAGCGTCGGGATCTCGGCGGAAAATGGTAAACAGCAACGAGCAGAGCGGAGCAGGTCCCGTTCCCTGGCGCTGCGTTGAAGTCGTCGCCGTCAAAGCGTCGCCGTCATCGTCGTAGCAGCAGCAACAGCTCCTGCTCCTGCTGGAAGTGACAATAATTTAAGCAATAATTGTAAATTTAAACAAAAATTAATTGATTTTTCCTCGATCGGGCTCTCGTTCATTCGTCGCCCCCTCCTACGTTCGAGAAATATATGAGGGGAAGAATTAATTTGGGCTTTTTCTTCAATTCAGTTGTTTATTGCGTGCGGCGTTGGTAGCAAACGAAAGACTCAAGCGAGCAACCTGATTTTGAGGGGAAGAACGAAAAATGGAGCAAGTTTTTAATTAAATTTAATAAGGAGTCAAAGCACGTAAAACAGCTAATTCAGCTAAGGAAAAGGAGGGTGGGGAGTCATTAAAATCTGAAAAAAATTGAAACAATAATTATATTATCCTGGGGGATTTCACATGGAAAATTTTATGTTAAACGGTGTAAAATTTTTCACTGTTCATGATTTAAAAAATATAAAAATAAGTTGTAACATACGTAATGTTTTCATTTCTTTTATACTTTTTTATTAATTCAATTTTTATTCAAATTTAATTTCATTTTTGAATGTAATATTTTTATAACTGAATATAAATATTTAATATTCCTTACTTTTATAGATCAGGCTTTTGGTTTTGAAAATATGTAGTTGATAAAATGAGTCAAAAAATCGTAATTATTTTTTTTATTTTTTATTTCAGAATATATGTATTAGACCATATATATATGACATATTGAATGTAATGTTCATGTAGTTTAAATTTACTTTATTATTATTATTATAAGTTATTAATTAATTAATATTAATTTAAATTACATTTGAATAATTATTTTTTAATTTACATTTCAATACTAATACTAGTGTTCAAGGCCGTATTCTTCCCAACTCATAATTAATCTCGACCTCTCCTTCTATAAGAATTTGTCAAGACTGACCGGATCAAGAGCAAATTGGATTGCAATTGACTCATTCGATCTCTGAAAGCACTTTGTCAAAATATTGTAACACACCTCGACGTCGTTCGGACAGCATGTTTGCAAAGTTTTTAATTCGGTATCATTTTTCGAACTATAATTTTTGTTTTTGTTTCTTTCGTTTCGTTTGTTTTTATCTCGTGTGTGTTGAGTATTTTCGGGTCTCAAATGATTTATCTGCAACTCTTAATAAATCATTTAAAATGCAGCGATAAAATTAATCAATGGCCGCACTTCAAAAGCCAATTGCAAACGAACTTGATATGCGATGCGGACCACGACGACGGATCGACGCACGGACAGACAGACGTGCAGACAGACATCTGGCCAGACGAGAGGAGGGAGAACCGGCCGGCATCCATTAAGTAATAATAAAAATAATAATAATTTCTGCGGCGGTCTCGCATTCGCTCTCTCGCTGCGGACACGAGACGCAGTTTTTGGCGGTTGAGAAATTGGTTTGATTCTCCGATTGCCTCGCAGCATTATCATCAACAACAAGAACACTCACACAAAAATAAACAAAGCAACAATTGCTCGACAAGAGCAAGCGATGTATTAAGCGTCTTTTCGGAAATTTTCATTTTCAATCATTTTTACAGGCGATTTTTTCATTTCGACCGACCGAAGGAGTCTCTGTCTCTTGTAATATTAGCTTTGCAGCAGTTTAGTGTCCGTTCGCTTCGTGGCCGCTGCCTGCCGGAGCGTCGCCGCCGGTCGATGTGTTCCATGTACACAGCGTGGACATGCTCCGAGGCGTCCTGCGCAAGCTCCAGCTCGAGAGTCCGCTCCACTCCATTCTGGCCGCTGTCCACTCGAGTGTCCCGAGACGTCGGAACCGCTTGGCCGAATGTGTGCGTGACAGGCCAGCGCTGTGAGCGGAAAACATAAAAATCACGTGCTGTCGAAAGGCGAAAGGATTTCGGACGCACGAAGCGGTGGAAAATACTTGCTGAAAGGGGCGGCGGCTTGTTTGTGATTTAAGACCTCAGTTTGGGAACGGATCTTTGATTTAATTTCGAATAAAATCCATTAAAAAATATTTAGATTTTGAACGTATAAAAAATGTATTTAGAACGAAAAACAAAAAATTAAAATTGAACAATGTATTTTGAACTAAAACCACACTAATTTAAATAAAAACAAATAAAAAACTTAACTGAAAACGTAATCAATAAAACTGGATTTTGTCAATTCGTTTTTCTATGACAGTAGATTTTTTGTATAATCTTATTTTTTGTTTAAATATTCTGATATTTTATATATTCTGCTTTTATTTTTTGCTCTATTTTTTATATATTAAATTTTTTTATATGTATATATATTGTGTTTTTATATTATCTAATTTTGAATATATTCTAATTTTTTATATATGCAAATTTTTGGTATATTCTAATTAATTTCGGCATTCTGTTCTTTGCCATGGTTCCTTTCAGACCAGATCACAACGAGAAACAACAACAAGGGCAACATTTTCACATGTTGTTCACTTGTTGGAATCGTAGAATTCGCAGCGATTGCTAGAGTTGTTCGCATTGTTCGACATGCAAATGTGCTAATTTGGGATGGAGAGAACGGGAGAACGACGCATGGTGCACAGAGCCTAAGCAGCAACCGAAAATTTGCGGCCCAAAAATGGGTGCAACTGCAGAAATAACATATAGAAGAACAACAGCAACAACACATAGAACAACAACAACATGTAGAAAACGAATAACAACAATACATAGAAAATACTAACAACAATAAAAGCTAGCATAACAGCATCGATGACGACGATGACGTTGAGCAAAAGCAGTGCAAAAGCATTTCGCAAACGACAAAAAATTTGCATACAACAATTGTACAGCAGCATGAGAGCGATATGAGAGCAACAAAAACAATTCGACCAACGAAGAAAATCAACAACCGAACAACAACAATGTATAGAACAAGCAATTGTTGCTCCACAAAAATATATATTGCGAGAAGAATTCAGAATCCCCAGAATCGCGAGACGAACTTTTGCTCGCGCTTTTTTGCACTTGACAAGGATCAAGGTTGCGGCTCAGACTATTGTTGTTGTTGTTGTTCCAATGGTGGTGATTGTGGTGGTGGTTCACCAAATGGTGTTGTTGCTGGGCTAGCCCATGGGAGTCAGGCGTCCGAACGCAGGCCTGGTGAGCTTGGGCGTATATGGAAATGATTTTTATGTCTTGTATATGCAGATTCGGTCGCCTCGTCTCTCTGCTTCTTATTCTTCTTCTTCTGGCATTCACCATTAAAATTGTTTCTACAATTGTTGTTGGAGCTTTTTGGTGTTGTTGTTGTTGCCGCAGCCTTTTACGACAGGTTGAACGCCGTCGTCGTCGTCTTCGTTGAGCCAGGTTGGAAAACGCCAAAGGAGCCAACGCAAGGGTAGAAATTTATGCGCAAGCGTGAAGCTCATTGCTTCACTTTTCGCTAACAAGGAAGATGAGGATTAAGAAGAAGAAGAACTATACGAAAAAGAAGAAGAAGAATCATAAAAAAAAGAAGAATCATAAGAAAAAGAAGAAGACGCAGCATCAGTCGTTCGTTGGCAACCCAAAAGGAGCTGCCGCAAATCCTGCGCCTCGGCCGCTCCTCCAGAGGCGTGCAAAAAATCAATTTTCAAGCGAAAACAAAAAATTTTACTCATGTGGTTGTTGTAATGCTCTAAGTTGTTATTTCGGTTCCGGTTGTTGTTGTTGTACTCACATCTCATTGTTGTTGTTGCCAATTTTGCTCTGAGCGAAACGAAATTCGTGATTTTTAATTTTTTGCATTTTCATTTCTTCGCTTTTCGTTCATTTAACTCGCAGACGCAGTTGCGATTGTTGTTGTTGCTATTATTTTTGTTGTTGTTGTTATTATAGGCCGTTTCACCTGTTTGCCTCTGATTGCGGCGATGCGATTAAAATCACCTGCGCGCCGGCAGAGCGCCCACGCATCGTCCGCGTCGTCGTCGTCGCCGGCGGATGCGACGTCTGGCTGAAAGCCGGATGATGACGTGGTGCGGGCGTCGACGTCGGGGGCGGGGCGAGGGGGGCAGCACACGTCTGGCTGAATGGCTGGCGGGCAGGCAGCAGTCGACAGTCGACCGCGTCGCTGGTGTTGCCTTTTATGGGCTTGGCCGGGCTCGTCGTGGGCATCTCGAGGAACTGCAAATAAAATGCTTTAATTTGCGGTCGCGAGGATGGCTTTGGCTCGCTTTCGAAACGCAAAACATTTTATTATTTTTCGAAATAAAATTAAATAAGAAAAACGACTTATTAAAAATAAAAAAAATAAACCTATAAAATTAAAAAAACTTAACTTAAAATAAATTATAAAACTTGTTTCAATACAAAACTTGTTTCAATAAAAAAATAAAACTTTGTTAAATATAACAAACGAACTATTTTTAAATTAAAAGAAAAACTTTAAATTTATAAAAAAAAAATAGAAATATATTACTCCTTTAAAATCAAAAACACAACTTCTTAAATATTTTATTTATTATTTTCAAGAAAAAAAAAAAACAAATTCACAAAAAAACAAAATACTTTTTTTTATCCATATATTCGATACTGCCTTTTCACTTTTTATTTCTGTATCCGAGGGTCGGCTTAAGATCCAAAATCCTCGACTCATTATTTTGGACTCGTCGCTTTGCCGTCGCCCTGTAGGATGAAGCGATGATGTTGGGGACTTGTGAAGGAAGGAGAGGACGACGGGAAGGACAGACAGACAGACAGACGGACAGACAGACAGACGCTGATGCATTATGCATGCGTGCGTCGAGTCGGTCGAAGCGCATGTCACGCCTACTTTTTGCGGGAATCGTCGATGACGCGAACGATGCCCGAGAAGAAGAGCTGCAGATGGTTTGGGTGACTAAGAAGGCCAAGGAGAAGGAGGAGAAGGCGGAGAAGGAGTAGAAGGAAGAAGAAAAAGAAGAAGGATGAAGAAAGAGGAAGGAGAGAGGACTTGAATGCCTTTGCGACGCACTTGCAGCGGACACGCATTGAATTGGCTTGAAATGCAAATTAAATTATCCACAACAAAAACAGCAGGAACCACACAAACTCGAATCACAAACAACGAAAAAAACACAATGTAACAATGCAAGTTCATCACTTGATTACAACAAAAACAAAAAATATTTTTAGCTCCAAAAAAGGAGTGAGCGATAAATCAAATAAAGCAATAACAATAACAACCGTTTTTAATTGTGCTCAAACGAAAGACTCAAGCAACGAACTGGAAAAGGCGGCAAATCAGGAAAAGTTTTCGACGGTCTCGTGTTGTTCGTGTGTTGTATTGGGGGTGGGATTGTGTGATGCTGTTAGAGTGTTACCACCTGCGAGCAACAACCTCACTCACAATAACAACAACAACAATAGCAACAACTTCGTCAGACTCTTGTTTCACATGGACCGCAAATGAATTTCAATTAATTGACAACAACTCATGAATTCATTTGAGAGCAACAACAACAATCGATGCCGGGTGATCACAACATATCGAAAGTATTGTCGACAATAGCAACAACAACAATTTATACCAACAAATGTATACACACCAACATATATACATGAGGAAAAAAAAATATACGAACGGTCTAATCAACAAATTCAGTCAATAAATTGTAATTAATTAATGTTGAGTGCGATGAAGGCTTGCGGCCAAAAACTGAACACCACAAAGTACAATAAAAACAAATCATCTCAGAAAATCAACAACAATATTCGGTATCGAATAACAACAACAACATTCGATATCGAACAATAACAACAGTAGATCTAACAACAATAAGAAAACTAACAACATCAACATCAAAGGCAACCATCAAGTGATTGCAGTCAAAAATATCAGCGCCACGCCAAGCGCCTCACAATCGGTGCTAGAAAAAACGATAACAACAACAATGGTGACGACAACCATAGCTACAACAATTGAGACGACAAGAAGAACAACAATATATGGACAACAACAAGAACCACCACAACAGATGAAACGTATTTTGTCTTGTGGCCAGGAAAGAAAAGAAAAATGTTATCCACGAACTCGGTGAGCGAGACGATCGATTTCAAGCTGCTAATCTTTGGCGCATACGCCCCGTATGCTTGAAATTAGCAGAAACCGAAAAAAAATTACATCGACAACAACAACTACAACACGAGGCACAGAACAACAACTGCTGTGATTTTCCTTACTCTGGTCTCGGGGTGAGTTTTTCATTCAACCTGTTGTTGTTGCTCGTGCTGATAACATCGCCATTGAGGAACGAATTTATTTTTGGACCATATATTTATTGGTGTATGTGGTTGTTGTTCATTCTTGTTGTTGGTCATTATTGTTGTTGTTTTTCTGTGATCTTTGATTTTTTTGTTTTGCTTTGCTGAAAGTGTTGTTAAAAGTGAAACGTAACAAACAACACGAGCGAGCAGCCAAGTAACGACTTTTGATTGCAAAACCTTCGATCGCAAATCAAAGTTTGCACAAACATCGACTACAAGCGAGCGAGTGTCATGAGTGCAGCCAGCCAAGAACACCCTGTGTGACGAGGAGGAAGGATAATAAAAAAAAAACAAATAGCAAAAACATTAAGCAAGTGTCGAGTTCGTGCCTTAAGTCTTTTGATTTTAATGTTTTAAATTAGTCCTAAAATTGTTTCTTCGGGTGTTTTTACATTATTGTTCCTTTTTGTATTAATTTTATTTCGTGTTTCCAATGCCGTTTTTCTCTCAGTGCGGCTTGACTAAAAATTTAATTAACACCCGTTGCCAAAATAAACAACACGTACCTGCGCTTTGTTCAGATCAAGAGCATAATTTTCGCAACATTAACGAACGCTTAAGCAATTTTAATGCACCGGCCACCGGCGGGCAGGAGGCAGCGCCAGTCACGGCTTAGGAACGTTGAAAAATGCTAAGGCGACACAGAGCTCGAAATTAATTAGAGCTCGGCTCGGAGGCGGTCGCCGGAGCCGTCGACTAGTGAAAATCGTCTAATGAACCCCGGATTAGGAGGAAAGTTTGAATTTTAAATTCGTAGATCAATTTCAAGCGAATGTTGTTCAGAAGCAAATGTTGTCGTGAAAAAATCTTATTTTGGTCTAAATGTTGTTGTGAACTCGAAAAAATTATGAATAAAAATTACTCATATTTTTAAATCTATAAAAAAAACTGCATCGCGGGTTCCGAAGAAATTGAGAGCTCATCGGTCTAAGCCTTGAATTAATGTTTCTTATCTTCTTTTGATTTCTGTTTGTTTTCCTTTCGAGTTAATTTGTCTAATTCTCCCTCTAGCTCAGTGGTTTGGCTTGTTTTATCTGTGTTTTGCATGTTTTCTATAATGTTAGCAACCGCGAAAATTAGTAACTGACAACTTGAAAGCCACCGCTCGTCTGTGAGTTCACGGGATCAACATATGCAAAGCAATCAATTTAATTGGCTTAAAAATCACATTTAATCACAATCGCCACCCAATTTGCCGATTGTTTCTGGCCATCGACGACGGTTGGTTTCTGCAACGGTTCTTGGAAGCACGACGGAAACAGACGCAGACACAAAGAAGAACAAAATGAACAAGAAAACGAATGAGCGGCAACAGCAGGTCGTAAATCACTAAAATGTTAACACAACATTTTTCGGCTTCGATGCCGAGATGTTCGCTTGCCATTGTTGCTTCATTTTCGCTTCGGACGATTTCTACGTATTTTTGACTCACCAAAAAGAGAAAAAATATAAGATTTAAAAACAAAAACGAGCGAAGGAATATACAAAAATCACATTTTATGCAAAACAATAAATATCGAAACTCGTAAATTGCGCAACTTTGGATTAGATATGCAATCGGCAGGCAAGTGTTGGGCTTCTTCGGTGATCTCCGATCGCTGTTGAAGGAAGGAATCGTTGCACCCTGTATCGCAGTCGTCGTTCACTTTCCATTCACTTGTATAACCGTCACCAATTGTCTGCCGAAAATTTGCAAATTTTCGCGAATTTATATAGGTTGATCTTGTCTAGTTATTTTTGTTTACTTTTTTTCTTTGTTTTTATCTCTTTCTTTCGTTGTCGTTGTCGGAAAACTCAGCTGGCGACATATTTGCGATAAATAATCCTCAGACAATGGATTGGAATGAAGGAGAATTCAACAGGTTTCTTTGAAATCGAAACAATTACCGGATTCTGGGAGAAATTGAATAAAACAGATTGAAAGGATTAATTTGGGAAATAATTTTATTCAAAATTTCGTTATCGTCACTTTCTTCTTTTTTTTCTTTTTCAATCAATTTCTTATTCTATTTATTTTAATTTTCCAATTTCAATCAATTCCATCTTACTCTTAATAATTTATTATTTCTAACATGGTAAATGACAATGAAATTTATTATTTCCAAAATGATAATGAATTAATTTCCATTTGAAGAATTAGTTTGGGAAATAAATATATTTTAAGTAAAACTGTTTAAATTTAGTCACAATATTTCTTCTTAACTACTAATATTTTACTCCAGTCCAGTCATTAAATCTCAACTCATCGTCAATAATTCCAACACATGCTTAATTCATCAATGGATGCTTCCCTCGATCAGAACGTTGTGTTCACCGATGACCCCAGCTTCGTGCTCGCAGCCTTGTAATCCTCCCAGTCTTCTTATTCTCCCCAATCCTCTGATCAACCTCCTCTGATCATCCTCCTGTGATCCCATTCTAGTCATATGCTTGGCTCACGAGGCCACATCATTCCTGAGATTCCCACAAGCCACATCTCACCCTCATCATCAGCATCAGCCGCACCATCAGCATCGCATCGCATCGACTGAGTGAACCACATCCCGACGTTCGGTCGTCGTCACGCCGTCCTTCGCCGGCAGACGGGCACCAGTCGATGATGGTTGGCAACGCTGGTCCGCCAACGAACAACTCGATATCGGACTCATTGCATCCTCATCATCCCATTATCACATTCCATGGAGCGCAAGGAACGCACTTGTGCAGCGCACTTGAGATGCTCCAAGAATGAAATAAATCGCGCGTTTATTGCCCCAAAGGCCATGCGAATCGATAATTCGACTAACATATACACACAGACACACACATAGACATGAAGGGGTTGTATAAGAAAAACTAAGAAAAAATATATACTACTAACAACAGCAACAACAACAAAATTGAATACTATAGAATGCCACTAATCGACGTTCGTTTGAACGCTCTTCTTCTCTGCCTCCATCGACGCCGCAGTCGCCGCCTTCGCTGCTGCAGGCAACGATCATCCAAATCAATTGAAGAGTCGGCGTTGCATGCATAGTTGTTGTCTTTGGTTTTATTGTTGTTGTTGTTATTATTATTAGTGTTGTTGTTGTTATTATTATTATTGTTGTTGTTGCCTCGAACTCTCATCGATATCGCGCGGAATCCACCTGTTGCACTGAGCTCGTTTTTACTGCTCCCAGCGATCATCGATGGAAGAGCACAAAAACAAAAAAACAAAAATAAAAAACAAATCGAGGTTCACGATCATGATGATGATCATCAGAATGTCGATGATGTCACTGATGAGGATGACAATGATGAGGATGAAGGAAATCATGATCATGAGCCTAAAAATACCACGGATTGATTGAAAGCAACGAATGCTTTTATTTGTGTTGATGACGACGACGACGAGTTGAGCTGAGCCGAGTTGATTCGACATCGACACCAAGAACGGTTGCGGTTGGCTCATCCGCGGCAGCAGAAGCATCCACCGACGATCAGAGCAATGAGAACAACAATCAATGCAACAACATACAGTAGAATAATAACAATAACAAAAACATATATCTCGATAACAATACCAACAGGAGTAACATTGAACTCGATCAAACATCTCGAGAAACGTGCGAGTGATGAGCAAATTGCGAACGAAAAATTCAACGAATTCCAATGTTAAGCATGGAATAATAATGAGTGTTGCATCGGATCGATGCGTCGGTGCAGTAACAACAAAAACAACAACAACAACGATGACGTTGACCACGTTGTTCAAGACCACGACGACTATGAGGATGATGAGAATGGGGATGATGACGCAGTTCTGAAAACAATAATAACCAGAACAAGTAGAACAACAACAAAATAACAATAATAACAACAACAACAATAACGAAAACAACAACAATATCAAGCATCAAAATCATCCCATCACATCACATAAGATCGATCGATCGATCTGTCCAATCAATGACGATTCAACGTTACCTTCGATTGTTGGCTTAGCTCGTTTTGACTTGGCTTGACTGTGATTCTAGCTTCATTCTGTGGTTCTTTTATTTTGAAATACTCATTCATTTAGTCTCCTATTCATTAAGTTTGTTATTCATTTAGTCTCCTATTCATTTTGTTTGTTATTCATTTAGTTTCTTATTCATTTAGATTGCTATTCAATTAGATTCTTATTCATTTAGTTTGTTATTCATTTAGTTTCTTATCAATTAGATTCTTACTGGTTGATTTTCTTACTAATTTATTTTCTTATTTATTTAGTCTCTTAGTCTCTTACTTACTTATTTTTTTCATTTAATTTTCTTCAATTAAATTAATTATGTTAATTTTCTTCAATTAACCTAAAATTTTCTGATAATTTGAATTACATTCTTTTATTTTTTTCATTACTATCTTAATAATTTATATTTCCTTTAATTTAGTTTCGTAGTCATTTAGTTTGTGTTATTTTTATGGATTTTTCATTATATTTTAATGTTCTTTTATTTGTATTTGTTTTTTAAATTTTTTTCTCATTTATATTCTCGTTCATTTATTTACTTGTTCTTATATTTCATTCTTTCCAACACTGATTTTTCCACTTGTTGGTTATTTATGTGTTTGTAATTTTGTTGTTGTTATCATTGTAGTTGTTTTGGTAAGAATTTGGCTCGAACTCGTAAAACGTTTCAAAGCTCACTCACAGCGCGACAGAACCAACAGCATAGTAACAAGAGGAACAACAGCAATAATAATAACAAATCAGCAGCAAAAACAACAACAAAAACAGCAACAACACTTCCACCTCCACTGCCGCCACAATCGCCAGGTCAACGTCACCGCCAACAACTGCAACAGCAACAACAATTGAAGCGAGATGAATCACAACAACTACAAGCAATGAGGGGAAACAATAACAGATACAACAACAAAAATAACAGAATCAACAACAAAAATAACAGCTACAACAATAACAAGTATCATAATAACACCACTCATGATGCCAATCAATCAGCGACGCACCACACAACACAACACAAAATAAAACACAAAACCAGCCAACACAACTTTATGGGAAATTATTCTCCATCGCCCTCGCCTGTGCCCTTCGCAGCATCCGCCGATCATCGGTCGATGATGCCGGACGCAATTTGGTCAAGTGTAATCGGTTCTTCATGACGCTGCACTTACCGCGTTCGCTCGCCGCCAGGGGGCGACCGATGCGGAGGAGACGAGGCCGAAGAGACGAAGATGCCCAACCGAAGCTGCTTCGGGGGAGATGCGTAGGTTTCAATTTAATTGTTGCGCTTGCAGTTCTCTACTCTGGCCAATGATGTTGTTGTTGTTATTGTAAGTATTATTGTTGTTATTGTAATTGTTGTTGGAGGACTTGTTGTTGTAAACTTATTGTTGTTGTTGTTGTGGATGAGCATGATTACCGTCGAGTTGAAGGAATTTTCTTCATGTTCTTGTTTTTTATCTCGTAAAAGAATTAAAAATAATTCTGAAGGTTTCAGGGTTGTGAAGTTGTTGAGATTGGTTCAAGCGTGTCGATGGCCTGAGGGCTCGTGGGAGTTCGAATGGAAGTTCTCGTTATTGAAATCTGTTCTATTCGTAACAATTTTTCACTGAAGGCTTTTTCACAGATGTTTCGTAGTAACTATGATCTGGTTTCTTACTTAAGTCATTTGATTATATTCAGAAAACGAGTTCTTTTGATTAATATTGAGAATTCAGTGTTTTCAATTAGAGTTGGAGAATTCTTCTTTCAATTTTTCTTGACTTGATACCGATTTCAGTTCCTTTCTCAAATCGTTTGAGTAGTATCCAAATTCGAAAACTTTCTATTCAAAATCGAAACCCAAACCAAGTCCCATTCGTGACTCCTTTGACTTCGTGAGCAATCGATGATTTTGATACCGATATATTGAATGTATTTTGAAATTTTCCCGCATCGCCCCATCCTCGTGCTCAAATGACCCCCAATCAAAACCCATTCAATAAATTTCTCTCCATGCAGCCTGAACTCGCACTCGAATCCTTTTCAAAAAAATTTTATCAACAATTTCGGGTCAAAATTTATGACTTCGGCCATCGAATCTGAGGGAGACAGAGAGAGAGAGAGAGAGGGAGAGTGAGAAAGAGAGAGACAGTAAGAAAAAGTGAAAGACTAACCGACTTTTGGTCGCAACTCATTGTTTCTAAAGATCGCCAAAAACCTATAAAGAAAACAAAATTGCATTAAAAAAGGACAACCGAGACAAATATGTAAGGACATACAGAGGCAGGGAGAGAAAGGGAGACAGAGATAGAGAGGGTCGAAGAGCGGGAGAAATGGCAAAAAAAATGAACGGCATGCCTTGCAACATTTTTCATCGGTTGACAATCTTTTGTTTTCACTTCTTCAGAATTTTTGCGCTGCCCCCAAAAGTAGGCTGCTTGTTTTGAACCCTTGGGTCGCTGAGCAACAAGTGCACAGCAGGATACTTTTGTTTTCTGCAAACAACAACAACGACAACAACATGGACAACATTGGCAACAACCCCAACAAACACACGAACAACATCGTAAGAGGACAACTGCAGCAGCAGCAACAACTGAAAGGACAACAACGCCAACAATTTATATAATTCGAGTTCAGATTGTGATCGCCATCATCATCGAGGGGCATCGGATATCGGCCAAGACATATTAATACAAAGTCATATAAATTCCGATGGCTGTTGCCATGGTCTGATTATTGTTGTTGTTGCTATTGTGTCATTGTTATTGTTGTAGATTATTGCCTTTGCCCTCGTCCGTTTGCCTGTTGCCCAGGCCAGGAAGGCGGATTTTTTATTTGTTTTCATTTAATTTCTTTTTATTTTGTACCAAATTTGCATATTAAATCGATTTAAAGAAATTGTTAAATTAAAACAATGCGTATCAAAGGCAAGAAACGAATGGACGAAACCGAAAAAGACGACGACGATGATGAAAATTATGAATGAAAAACATAAAATTCGTGACTCGATATTGAGGATGATCGGTGAATTTGTAATTCGCCCCAACTCCTGCGAGGAACTCAAGGCGGAGGCAGAGAGAAATGCGTTAATCAGGGAGGGAAAGGGAAGCAGAAAACACAAACACAATGTGGGGAGAAAAACGCGTTTGTTCGTCTTTCGTTTTTCTAGCTGATGCAATTAAAATCCAAGTTGTTTGATTGTCTGCTGTCTTTTAATTTTCCACCTTGGCGATCCACGATTTTATTCGCATTTTCCAATTGATCGTCAAATGCATTCAATGAATTACAATTTATTCAAAACTAAGTGCTTTTCGATCGGCGTCGCACGATGAGAAAATGCAAAAGAAAATCGCAGGAGAGACATCACGAGATGCAGAGACAGAAGACAGACAGCGCAAAGGAGAAGCGCAAGCGAAGCGATGGAGGAAGTCGAATGGAAGACAGACAGAAAGACAGACAGACAATTATTCATAGTTTTGAAGTTATTATGCGCGCATGATTGATTGACTGATTGATGGATTGATTTCGATTCTCTATGCAATCGGATCGCATCGCATCGACTGAACTTTGGACACTTTATGGAAACGAGACAAATCACAATGCGGGCCTTGGCTGATGTTGCGATCGAATGGAGTTTTCTTCTTTCCACCTCAGACGCCACAAAGTTACGTTGCTTTTGGCTTACGAGATCGCTTAATTTCCCCCCGACTCTCGAGAGATCATAATTTTTCATGATTTGTTTTTGAAATCTCTTAATATGGAAAATGTTACATTTCTCCAAACTTTCTATCCTTTGCCCACCCAACTGTAGAGCTCTCCAAAATCTCTCTCTCTATATTTCGTTCGCTTTCTTTCTCACTCTCTCTCTCTCTGTTTCGCTCTGGTTTCCCTCCGTCCGTCTTGCGATCATGACACGCCGTCAACAGCCACCGACTCACACGATCACCCGAAGTCGCATTCCAAAGTGATCGATCATCGGTCGAATTCTCGGTTCGATGCAAAGTGCCTCAGAAATTCCTTGTTGTTATTGTTAGTATTTTTGATGTTATTGTTGTTGTTGTTGGATGATGGTGCCGGTGTTGCTGCTGCTGTTGCTGGTGGCGTTGGTGCTGCTGGCGCTGTTCACAAGTTCCCTGACCCCCAAGTCTCGGCACCAGCAGCGCTCGCCGTCCGGGCGAAGGCCTAAACGCACACAGACACGATCAATCGACAGATCGATCGCGATGGTCGTCGTCGGCGGCTCGGTGTGTGGAACGGAGTGGCAACGCCACCAGCTGTGTTAGAAATGGACACCAGGAGTGAAAACCGAACGCAAATTAAGTGAAAAATTAACCATCACCAATATCGCAGCAGCAACAGCAACACCTGCGCCTATGAGTTGAGCACGATCGGTGCGGAGATCTTCGTCTGATGATTGCTCAGCGATGATCGCGCATGCTGATGATTCGTGAGCTCATTATGACGATCTCACGACGGCGTTCGCACGCAAGGGAATTCGCTTTTGACGAGGATCATGATCGAGTTGGGGGTTTCGAAGATCCGGCAAAGGAGGATCCTTCATTAGTGAGTGATGAGAGGAATGTGGGTTTTGATTGATCGGTGTGATCTTGATACAGGGGCATTGAATGAAGTGATCACTTTAGTCACCAGGCATTATAAGAGATCACAGGACGATCAATGAAACACTATTCATTATTCGCAGTCTAGAGAAGATACTGATCAATTCCCGTAGTTAAAGGATCACTCATTGGTGTTGATTGATTCCACTCCCATTGTCAAAGTTCATGCCATCCACTGTCGTTCTGATCTACTGATAAATTAATTCGATGACACGCAATGATGACCATCATCCAATTATAATTTCTTATGGAATGATAATTTCCCATTGAAGGATGATTTCACATGGATCGTTGAATACCTGTGGAATGTCGAATATCGTTTATTGAATGCTGAGGATCATTTATTGAATCTTGTTCGTATGATCATTTACAAAATGTTGATGGCCGTTTACAAAAGGTTGATGATCGTTTATGTAAACTTAATGATCGTTTACGGAATCTTTATGATCGTTTACGGGATTTTAATGATCGTTAACCGAATGTCGATCGTTTACTGAGTACTGATATTAATTTATTGACAGTTGATAACCGTTTTCTGATGATAATTTCCAAATTTTGAACTTCATTCACTTGATCATCAACGTTTGTGGCTGGTGATCGCCGAACATGGTGTCGGGCCCTCTTCTCGATCGCCTGTCGTGGGCGCATGTTGTGCGCACGCCACGATCCTCGCTCTCTCACACATCGCAGGTGGTAACGTGGTGCCGCCTGATCGTGTTTATTAATTTCTGGGTCAAAATAATCAACGTAAATTTGAAATGAAAACAACACATGAAATGAATGCCAAAAAATTCTTCTTCCTCCTCTTCATCATCCACATCAGCTATGTATACACAACAACAACAATGGCCAGCAATACACAAGAACAACAACAAAAGCAGAACAACAGGAACAATGGGCAAAACAACAAATATTAATTGGCGAGAGAGCGGCGGCAACGCTTTCTGCGAAAAAATACAAATGAGTTTGCGGAAAAATTGGCGACATGGGGGGTTGGCGGCAACGGCGATTCGACCGCTCGTGTGGCGGGCGGTCCCGACATGATCTTCAATTTGCAGCGATTTGGAGCGGAGATAATTTTTCTTTCAATTTGAATATTTGCGAATATTTTTTACATACCTTTTTTGCTTAATTTGCAATTCTACACCATAGTTTTTTTTAAACCCAAAAATTAGTCTTTTATGTTCTGAAAACCCTCCAATTCTTTCTGTTTTTTATATATTTCTCAATGCCTTATATTCCTAGTTTTTCATTCATATACGAAACCAAATTTGATTATAAATTTTTCTTTTTTTTTGAATTGAAACAAATTTATAAAAATTAATATTATATTCAAAAAAATGATAAATTAATTCATTATTTTTATAAAATCTCTCATATTCTTTTTCTTGCAAACATTTTTTTAACAATAAATTTCTTCAATAAATCAAAATGTTTTTCACATATTGTAAATATGATTTTTTTTTAATATCATATCTAAATATCAATTACATTCTTCTCTTTGTTATATCGATTTTTTTTTATATTCTTGTTAGCCAACTATCTGCAAATGGTTGGCAACTCATTTGTCGGCAATTGGATTTCAATTTACAGTCGAATTGCCAACGACATCGATGACGATGCCGATGACTGCAATCACTGCCGCGTGTCGCATGCCGAACCTTTAACCTTAGCTAATAATTCCAATAACAACTATTCTTACAATGACAACAACAAAAACAACATCTACCGCTGATAGTTCGAACAATTTGCAAACAACAAAATAAGAAACAAGAGTCCGACTCTCGCGTTCAAATTAAACGAATGTCATTAATTTGACAACATAAACCGTTAAATCAATGGCGGCTGCCAGTTGCAACTGTTACAATAACAATAAAAACAATATAACAACCATCACCAGAAGCAGCAGGGGTAACAACAAGAACAACAACAACAATAAGAACTCAACAACAATCGTTCTAAAGCGAGCGTGAGCTTTGAGTTTCGAGAATCAAATCGCGTTCGACTTTGATTTGCAATTGAAATTTGTTAAATTTCGTCTATAATTGGCATAATTCTTTGGCCACGTTTTGAACCACGAGTTGCTGCTGTTGGTGTTTGTTGTCTTTATTGTTGTTGCTACTGTCGTCTGTTGTTGCTACTCCTGCTTTTAACAACAACAACGACTGACTGCCTGGTGAGTTACTTGATGTCAATGTTGTTGTTGTTAGGTTTATTCTTTGCGTTGTTGTTGTAATGAACACAGGTGCTCGTGTCAATGACAGTTGAATGAGCGACTACTTCAATGCGGATCGATCACCGATCACCAGCCGAACTGAACCGAGTGAGAGAGCGAGCGAACGAACGGAACCGAAACGAAACGAGTGTCAAATCGACGAAGTTCGTCGCGCACATGAAAAACGTGACTTTTTGTTGTTCTTATTTTATTGTTATTGTAATTGTAGTTCGTGTTATTGTATTTGTTGTTAATGTTGTTTTATTTGTTGTTAGTGTTATTGTATTTGTTGTAGTTCCTGATGTTGTTATTGTTGTGGTTATTGGCGCTGTGAGGTGAAAATTTTGGGAGTGGACCCCAGTTGGAGTTCAGCCGAAAATTGAAAAATAAAAAATAATTTGAGGCAACAATTAATGAGAGCAGGGAGGGAACAATCATAAAGGAGAATGGACAAAGAAATCAAAAAATCAAACACAAAATTCAAAATAGAAAAAATTTGAAAAAATGTGATTGAAAGTTCAGCCTGAAAAATGTAAGGGAAAACAAGAAAATTTATAATAAAAATATTAAAAATTAAATAAAAATATTTATATATATTTACTTAATATATTTACTTAAACATATATAAAAATAATATATATAAATAACTAAAAATATATATCGTCTGAGAATCGTTCGGGTTTTTGATCTCATTCCAATCGGAGCAACTGGAAGCAACAAATAAATAACAACAAATAACGAAATCGAAGCTACCAATAAAAAGGAATTAGAAACCACGAGAATAATAGATAAACAATCGGAATAATTATTTATTTATTTAGTCTCGAGCAGGAGGCGCACCTTGGGACAACTTTGTAACCGCAGCCGGGGGCAACGATGGACGTGAACAGGACACGCAAGACGCAGACAGAGGGAGATAGAGAGACAGAGAGGGGAGAAAGAGACAGAGCGGGGAGAAAGAGACAGAGCGGGGAGAAAGAGACAGAGAGATAGAGGAGAGAGAGACAGACAGAGGGCAAGCGAGAAATAGAACGAGGCGGCTAATCTCGAGGCTCATATCGAAAACGCATGTTTATTTAAGAAGCGCATTAAAGTGCAAACGCTCACGCAATATATCGGACGACGACGATCGAACGAAATCTTCTTGGCCATTAAGCAGGAAACCAAAAAGAAAATAAAAAATAAGTCCAACAACAACAACGAGGGATATGAAAGACAAGAGGTAACTCAATATACTCGCTTACAACGTTAATTTAAGACAATTTGAATTAATAAACCATGTCGAACCCGGTGTGCGGTCCAAATATTAATTTATGCACGACTCGGCCGAAAGTCGCGAGGCGGTCATTGGCATGACAGGGACTGGGAAGGGTCCCAAGAGGGCCGAGGGGGAGGGGAGCGTGATTTCACGGCATCGACGTGTAACTGCGAAACCCAAGGAGTTGCCGACCAATCGACCGACGGACGAACGCACCAACCGATTGACCGTCGAAGCTGCGTCGCGGTCGTCGTCGTCGTGTGTTGAAATCTAGGATCAGACATTGAAGCGTGTCGTCGACCACAACGCGAGCGAAAGCTGGTGGCGTGAAAGAGAGAGAGAGAGAGGAAAAGGGAGGACTTTTATGGGTTGGCGAAAAAAATTAGAACATGCCGCCTGCTGTGGACAAAAGTTACATGAACATAAAGTTGCGCAAGTTGCGTTGCCGTCGCCGATGTCGTTCTCCTTGTCGTAGTCGCCGCCGCCGTCAGCGTTGTCGTCATTGTCGTCTCGTGGACGCAAATGAAGTCAATACAAAGCGACAACCTGTAGGGACAACATGAGCCATGGGACGCAGGACACTGCGAAAAAATACTTCAGGAACTTTTGAAATTTATCATCTTTTCCTGAAATCACTTATGAAATCAGTTTATATTTTCTGAAATCACAGGATTTTCTTGAATCTTTTTTTCGATTTTTTATATCTTTTTTTAAATTTTTTGAAGTCTATTTAATAGAAATAAGGACAATATAATTTTTGATATTATTCATTATATTTTTTCTATTAATATATTTTTATACAAATCGAGAAAAGAAAATGTATTTGTAGAAATTTAAACTGAATTAAAAAATAAAATAAATAAAAATACTAAGTATAAAAAAACAATATTTTTATTTTGTTTACTATATTTTTATTAAAACATATTTCTTATAGTGTAAAAATACTGCATAACTTCCTTGTACGGCGGCATCATCAGAGGCGATCGTAGTTTGAAACGACATGTGCTCAAAGGGGAACGCAAAAGACCGACACTCACGCATCGACAAGATCGATCGGATCCTCGCAACAGCATCACCACCGTCCTGATCAATTCTTCTTATAATAGACTAATATAGAGTTAATTTTGTTCTATCATTTCAAGCTCTAGCTGATGGTTGATAATCTAATAATAAGGATACAATGTCATAAATCTTTCTTTTGCTATTTATTCTGACATGACTCGATTTAAGCTAGCTACTTTTAAAAATTTTGATTAGCAATTACATTCTGAGTTTCTTTCAATATATTCTCATTTTCTTACTAAACATCCTCTTCTGTTTCTATTCGTAACATTTAACAAATTTCACAATTTCCTCCTTTTTCTCATCACTTGTCCAACTCCGTCACATACATCCATTCATCTCTATCAATTTTCGGGAAAGTCGCAACTCCTTTGAACTGATCACCTCCAATCACCTCCCCAACCTCATCAACCGTGGCCCACCTCAGTCCAACTTGCTCCGCGATCAATTTGAATTTATCGCAATTGGCACAAGAGGGAGGTGGGTGGTAGCGGCTCCTTAGACGATGTCGTTGCCGCCGCCATCATCACCGACGTCTCTACCTTCACCGACCCCACCTTCTCCACCGCCATCTGCACCATCACCTCCGTCACTGCGTCGAAGCGGGTTCGATCGGCGTCGCCATTATTATGGACACGCAATCGATGTGACATAAATTGTGACAAATTTTTCAATACTCGATATTATTAATGGACGCAAACTATACTATGTTGGTGTTGTTGGTCGTTAATATGAGGGGAGGAGGTGAGGTGAGGTGAGGAAATCATTCGAGACAAGCTGTGGACCAACGACCGACGGAGAGACCAACCAACCGATCAACGACCAATCGATCGATCCATCCGTCGTCGATGGCCTGGAGAAACGTTGGTGGTGATCGGTGGAAGGAAGAAGGAGAATGATGGAAGGAGTTCGGTGTAAGGAGTTCGATGGACAAGAGTTGCAGGAAGGCGTTTGGGGTCCAGAGGTCGATGGGTGGAGGAGGTTGGTTGAGGCCAAGAGGGCGGTTATCGTTGGGTTTTATTGCAACATTGTCGTCGTTATGATTTTCTTTGAATTTTATTGTTGTCGCTATGGTTGTTTTCATAGTTGTTATTGTCTTCATGGTTGTTGTTATCCCTGTTCTTGTTGCCAAAAGTCATTGTACTTATCTTAACAAGCATTTAACGTGCCTAAAATGTGCGTTCCTTCCGTCCGTCCGTCCGTCCGTCTGACTGTCCGTCTGTCCATCTCACCAACCGGACATTCGTTGGTTGGTTCCACCGATCTATCGGTCAGAGACAGACAGAGGCAGGAGGTTCGCCCAAATCTCGATCCGCTCGGCACCGTCGTCACCCAGTCGAACAGAACACAAGCCTAGGTCGATAGGCTATCGTTGCAAATGTCAGTTTAATTGTGTGTACAACAACAAAACCACAACAACAATAATGGCATAACAACGACAACAACATTTACAACTGGAATCAACCATTAGGAAAAGGTTCTGACGTTGGTGTTTTTTCTGTTGGGGATTTAGAAAAAAAAAATTGTAGGCTTCTAATTTGTTGCAAAAATCTTGCCACCGTTTGACATTTGTTGTTCTTGTTATAGCTGTTAATAATTATTGTTGTTGTTGTTAATGTTGTTATTGTTCTTGTCACTTTATGAGTGGTGGCCGAGGTAGTAGTTGTTGTTGTTGTGGTTGACTGGTGGTCGTTGTTGAGTAGTTTTTATTGCAACTGGTTGTTGTTAACAAAAATCGCTGACACAAATTGCAAAATATGCACTCAAATTCTCAGCTTCCTCGTTTCACCGTTCTGTCGACGTCTCCTCCCCTTCCTGTTTCCTGCCACTCCTTCTTCACCCCCTTCCCCTCCCTCTTCTGACTAATTCATCCCCCTCCTCCTCACTTTGGTCTCCATCTTCCTGACTTCGATCCTTCCACTTGTCGCGATTGCGATTCCACGAATTTGGTTTTTGTTCTTTAGGTTTATATCGAAGTTTTGTTGATGGTGTGGTTATTGTTGTTGTTATTATTGTTGTCCTTGTTGTTGTGCATAGCTCTCGCATGATTCATTCTTAATCTGTCCCAGGACCGACTCCAACTCCGACTGACCGTTGATCTTTTTGTTCTCCCGAAAACATGTTTTTGCTTTTCAATTCCTTCTCTTATTTTTCCAATCGCTCTTTTCGCCGATCGTTCTTTTTTCCCAATCGATCTTTTTTCATGAAAATTTTTCTCGCCAATCGTTCTGTTCCGTTGTTTTTTTGTTTTGCTCTTCGATCGTTCGTTCTTTTTTTTCGCCTTTAGTTTGACATTTTCGTGTTCAATTTTATTAGTCATAAGTTTTGTACAACAAGTTGTTGTTTTACGATACTCGCTGTCCCCCGGGGATTAATTGTTGTTGTTCCGTTTTGGGGTTCCGCGATTTTTTTCTGTTTCGTTCGCAGTATCAATGTTGCTGTTGTTGTTGATGCTGTTTGATCGCCTTCTGGGATCGTCAAAAAGGAATGCAGCAGGTTCTCCAGGCAACGGTACTCGAAACGGATCGAAAGATCTTCTTTGCATACCTTTTCAATCACCGCGAGGACCAACATGTAGTTCTCGCATGGATATGGGGAAGGACAAGAGGAACGGCAAAAGGAAGGTGAGGAGAAGGACAAGAGGAAGGAGGAGACATTGGTTCCAAAAATGGACCCGATGATGACCTCAGACCCTTGTCATTCACCTCCAAGGAGAATCGATTGTCGTCGTCGTCATCGGAGGCTCGGGGAGAAAATCAAGTCACGTCGAAAGAAATCCCAGAGGCAGACACTGAGAGACTTTCTTCCTATGCGGCTTCAAAGCCGACCTTTTCAAAAGCTTAATTATTTTCTATCCAAAAAATAACACAGACAAAAATAGAAAGAAAAACAAAGACAACTTGAAAGAATGCGCACCGCTCGCTAGATTGACATCAATCGAAAATCAAAAATCGACTCGAAGTTTGTTTTTTTCCATTGATTTCGTTTCGAGGTCAGTTTTATCTCGGCAGTTGATCGAGGTTTTAATGGACTTGTCAGAGGATCCGTCGTCCGATGTCCAACAGGCTGCATAATTATTATTAATCCTATTCTCTCACTCTTTTTTTTTCTCTCTCACCCTCTCTCCCTCTCTCTCCCTCTCTCTCTATATCTCTCTTTGTCTCGGTCTGTCGCTTTGTCTCCTGATCGTGACGGCGACACTTTTTTGTCTTTAACCTGTTTAACCGAATTCCATCAACGGCGATCGTCGAACGATGATCGCAGAGCAGAGCGGAGTAGAAAACAATTCAATTCCGCATGAGTTCATTATTTTAATCCCCACGACCATGGAGAGGTCCGGGGTCCTTCTGTCTGTCTATCGATCGGACTGTCTCTGTATTGATCTGTCTGTCTGTCTAACACTGGCTCCAAACGACACCTACTTCGAGAAGACGTTGTCTGAAGCAATCTCTTCCCCTTATTCAAGGTCCCCTCTCCTTATCGAATCCTCTCCTTGTTCCAAGATCCCCTCTCCTTCTACCCAAGGTCCCGCCTTCTCCTTCACTCAAACTCTCTCTCTTTTTGTCTTCTGATGCGAGTGTCGAAATCTTCTGATGTGGGAAACGTCAAAACTTCGACAAGTGTTCGATGGACAAGAACAACAACAAAAAACGGCAGCCACTCCAACTGCAACAACAACAACAACTAATGTCGCTGACTTTTTTGGTCAATATTGTTGTACTTGTTGTTATGATCGCTGTTGTTGCATTTGTTATTGTTGTATTGATATGGTGTGTTTGCTTAACGTGTGTGCGACATGTTGACGGGATTAGCATTAAAACCGTTTTGAAGTTTAATTTTAATCCTTTTTCATCGACTTGCCTCTCGTTCAATCATGTGCTATCTCGTGATCTCTCACTCTCTTTCTGTCGCTCTTGCTCTCTCCTTCTGACTCTCCTTTCGGCGGAATCTTTGATTGGTCCCATGATCTGTGGATGATAGTTTGATGGGAGTTTCACTGGATCGATGATGTTGTCTTTTTCTCTCATCCTGTTTTCTCCTTTACCAACTCTAACTCTTTCACTCTCTCTCTCTACCTCTTTTGCTCTTTCCCATGGATCTATGAATCTATTTTTCTCAATTAATTGGAGACATGTGTAAAATATTGTTGTTGTTGCATTTGTCGCCAGTTTTCTTGTTAATTATTGAGGAAGTCGACCAGAGACTGGCTTTATTTTTGTCTCTTCTTTTTCTTCTCCCCCTCCACTCCCCTTCGGTGTGGGCGGCATTTTTCAAAAGCCACAACGACGACGACTGAATTCGTGGAATTAACGAAAGCCTTCGTGTGACTCTCGGCGCGATCCATTGGACGATTGGAAGTTGATGGAGGTGATGAGAGAGGGTGATTGAGAGGGAAAGAGAGGGGTAGAAATGGAGCTGGTGGACGGAGGTAAGTGGAGTCGAGTGATTGAGGGATCAATCGAAAAGTGATGGAAATTACCTGAAGTATTTGTTGATTAATTGAAGACACGTTAAGAATTGGGTTAAGAAGGCCAAGAAGGGATCAGAGAAAAGAGAATCAGAAGAGCGATGGAGACATCAAAGGGAAAAGAGCATGAAGAAGAAGAAACAATAAGAAAAAGAAAATAAAAAAATACAGACTACTCCTCCAATTATAGGAAAAGTGATCGTCATAAAAAGAAATAGAGTATGAAGGATGAAGAGCTTTCACTGAAAACCCTTCAGAAAATACTTCATATCGACAATTAGCGATCATTACCATGAATTATACCCATCTCTATGGGCCCATTACGGTGTATTAGTGAGCGCCTTCGTGGACCAGTGTTGCCATATTTCAACTCATTTTCACGATCAACGAATGATCAGCAGATTTATCGATTAAAAGCCAACCAGCCTCGCAAATCAAAACGTTCGATCCTCACGACCTACCGATCGACCTGTAGAACAAACCCAAATCGATCGATCGACCCAACGAACGATCAATAAAAGGACGGACAATTGGATGGACGGACAGATGGACGGACGGACGAATGAAGGACTGCTGAATGGACAGACAGCTTCACGGACGGACAGACAGTCGGACGGACGAACGGCCAGCGAGCGTCAAATGGCGAGCAAATTGCGCTCTCATTACGACTTACGACTTATTTAGGTCCGGCAATGCACTTATTTCCACCGCAGACGAGGGGCAGCGGGAGGGCGGAAGACAAACCCACAAACCGAGGGATAAGGATCTCCTTTGAGACCACTATATATAGTATATATAGACGCCCTCGCAGCCTCCTTGGGCTGGTGCCTGGTGCACGGCCAACGCGTAACCTTCTGCTGCTCCTTCGGCAGAACCACAAAAGCAGCAATGCAAACAATAACAACAGCAATGGAAACAATAACAACAGCAATGGAAAAAATAACAAAAAAATAATAATAACAAAAACTTTGCCTCTCGTGTGCTGAGCGCGCGCGCTCTAGTGATCCTGGTATTAAGATTAAGCAGCTCCAGCAACAAACACAACAACATCGAACCGTCTACTGGCAACAAACAAACAAATAAACGTTTTCAACCTGCGCGCCATCTGTGTTTGAAGTCGAAAGTAGGCTACACTAATGGTCGATGGCGATGTCGATGGCGGCAAAGGCGATGGCGGCGACTACTTTAGGGCTCCAACGCGATGCCGGCCGCCCGTCACGCCATCCCACGATTTCGTCTTCATCTCCGCCGTCAGCCGACATCCGCCCGACGCGCCGCAGTCGTCCGTCCGTCGGGTGATCTTCGGGTCTTCGGCGATCTATGCGAAAAGTAAACACGCCATCCTCGTCCTCACTTCTGCGAGACCCCTTTGAAACCATCCTTCGTGAGGCGCTTTGAAGCCTCGTTCATTGCCTCCTTGCAGACTTCATCATTTCCCCCTTTGAAGCCTTCTTCTTCTTCAACCCTCATCATCTCCTCCTTCACCATCTTCCTTCGCAGACTCTTCGTCTCACTTCTTCAGCCTCCCTCAGCTTTCCTCAACTTTCCTTCGACGGTTCGCCTCAGTTCGTTCGACCTCCCTCCGTTGGCCTCCGCGAACTCTGCCTCCTGTTGCCTCCTTTGAACCTCCTTCGAAGGCTTTATCAGAATCTCCTCTGAACCCCCCTTGATCTTCGCCAGCCTGAACTCCTCCATCGTCTTCTTTTTGGAACCCCCACCGACGCCTTCATGAACCCTATCAATCGTCTCCTGAATCCGCTTGAACCCCTCCGTCGCCCACCAATCTCTACGATGAGCTTGATTGAACTACGTTGGAGGCGGCGTGGTCGAGTGTCAGGCGGTTGGTTTGTGGGAGGTTGGCATAAAGTGAAATAATAATTATTATTAAGAGAGGCGGCAGCATGAGCAACAACAAAGTAGCAACAACAAGGCAACAAAAACAAGAAAGTGGCAGCAAGAACAACAACCAAGTGGCAGCAACAAATCCGAGAGCGACTGTTGTTGCTGCTGCTGCTTTACGTTTTGATTGTTTATGACCTCCAGATGTCGTGCGGCTCGGTAAAAGGTCATCATCATCAGCAAACAGCCATCGCCTGCACCATCGCCAGAGTCCTCTTCACCATCTTAACCGTCTTCATCATAATCTCCACCAACGCCGAAGACGTCCTCCATCGTCGTTGTCGTGGTCCTCCTCATCAGCAACAGCAGCAGCAGCAACATCAACCGTCGAATGGTCGGTTCGGTTGGGGTCTTTAAATTTAATAAAACAACAATGGCAACAAAAACAATGGCAACGACAACAACAATAACAGCAACAACAAGAAGAAGCAGGAAAACTTCTGTCCGAAATCTACCACTTTGTTGTTGCTGTTGCTCCTGCAGAGGCGTTCGTGGCAATTGGTTTTTCTGTTGTTTTTGCTGCTCGCTTGTTTACCAACAATTATTATTATTGTTGGCAACGTTGTTAGTTTTCTTGTTAATAACGTTGTTTTTGATATTGAAGTTGTTGTTGATATTGAAGTTGATGTTGGTATTGAAGTTATTGTTGGTATTAAAGTTGTTGTTGATATTAAAATGGTTGTTGATGTTAAAATTTTTTTCTATATTGACTTTTTTTTGTTATTAAGGTTGTTTTGTGATTAAAGTTGTCTTATTATTATTGTTCTTGTTGCCTAAATGTTAGTTAGGCAACAAGTTATTAGTTATTGCAGGTAAAAGACTTAATTTGCCTCCTCGTCTGCTGCACGTAAATTGATTAAGAGTGGGCTTTACTTAATAGACAGAGAGCTTCCGATGGGGTCAAGGGTCGACGATAGATTGGGGAAAAGAGAAAACGAAATGAAACTGAATATGATTTTATTACCTGTTGCCAGTTGTTAATTATTAATAGAAAAATTAAAGAGTTAATCGATGATATATTAATAGTTTACTTTTATACATCTTGTAGTCATATGGTATTTTGATTTATATGAAATATAATATAAAATACCAAATACAAAAATACCAAATACTACAATACTATACACATAAGGTAAAATTAACCCTTGATCATAGTTCTCAAAACGAAAATATGATTACCATAATGAGTACGATAAAAGGCAGACCTCATTAACCCACGACCAACACCAGTCGAATCCTCAAACTTTCTCTCAAAATCCATTGACTTTCCTCACGAGAAAGACCTCGATCCTCGCCAATTGGATCGTTCGTTCGATATATCGATCGATTTCTGGCGTCTTAAACCAATAGATGACTTGCGATGGAATTCAATAAAATTTTATGAACAAATCCCAAAAAGCAACGAGTGCATAAAACTTTATGCCAAAGTGGGGAAAGAGACAAAATCAACGAGGAAAATGAGAGGGAGCCACAGAAGATAAAAAACCCTCATCATTAACCTCAGAGTTCGAGACGGTGCGCGATGAATGCAACTTCCACCAAAAAAGGCTAAATATCGTGCAGTGGATTTGAAAAAGAAAACAAAAATCAAAAATTACCCTCTCGCTCACGTCTACGTCGTATTGTGAGTTCTCTCTCTTTCTCTATCTCACTGTCTCTCTCGCTTTGTCTTCTTTTCTATGGTCTATCGATCGTTTGGTCGTTGGCACAAATATTTATATCACATTTTTGTACAAATTCATTCATCACAGACAGAGTTTAAATCGTGGTCAGACGGTAACGAGTGCACATGATCACCAAAAACAAAAGCAACAAAAAAACCATACAACAATAACAATAATCATGGTAAAAACAATCCTAGTTATGTCAATAACAACAACATTAGCAATATTGAGAGCAACAACAACCACAATATGAATGGAGAGCGAAACAAAAGGCAGCGAAGAGTTCGTGGAACCTCCAAAAAATTGGGATTTTTCTACAGTCAGTCTGTGACTGCAACAACAACAATAAAAACGACCAAAGTTTGCAATAACAGTTGTAGGAACAATAACAATTTCAACAAAAACAATATGAAGAATACCAACAATGATTGCCACAATAACAACAATTGCGAACCACAATTCGCCGCGATTATGAAGAAATTGTAATAATGACTAAATTATTTATTGATAGCGACACCGCAGCCGACGTCGACGTCGCTGTTGACGTCGCTGTTGACGTCGCTGTCTCAGTTGACGCCGCTGTCGACGTTGGTGTTGCTGTTGTCGTTGAGGTCACTGTGAGCAGAGGTCGATGTGAACGTCGGAATCTCTTTGGAAGGAAGCGAAGGTCCAACTGAGGTCTCAATTGAACTCGTGGTCGATGCCGGGACACAGGCGACGTCGATTTCGTTGTCTCCTCCTCCGAATGTATTTTCTGAATCGTTTCTCACTTCTCAACTGATCCTTTTATGAACGAATTGAATCGAAAATCATCCATAAAGAATTTATTCATCAGAAGTCGACCCCAAAAGAATCATTGTATGGGACTTCATATAATTTGATTTTAATTAATTTATTTACTCCTATTTATTAAACAATTGTTATTATTTCTAAAAATTGCAAACATTTTTTTTATTTTATTTATTTGCCTTGCTAAATAAAAACCGTCTCCGACTTTATTTAATATAAAATAATAAAGTAGCATACGTTGTTTAAGCTACAATAGAATATTCTATAAAATTTTTAATAATTTCATTAAAAATGTATCCTTTCACATTCCATTCTCCCTTTTATATATCCACTTCCCCCTTCCGACACCTCTTTCCAAAATCTCGCATTCCATCCAAATTTCCTCCCAAATCGCACTCTGTCTCCACCTCTCGATCGGCGTGAATTCCCTGACGAAGTCTCGGTTTCAACTGCTGAAATCGAAGTCGTCGTCGTCGTCGTCGACGTCATCATCAGCGGCGTCGCTGTTGACGTCGCAGTCGACTTCGCGTCATCTTCAAGTCGAATTCGTTACGAATTCCCGGAATGGTGATCGGAGGTGATCGCGCGCTCGTTCGACGTCGGTCGGTCGGTTGGGGTCCGGCTGTGGCCAGTGCAGCTATTGGGGTTCGAGTGCAAACGGTACTTGTTGCTCATTTTGTTATTGTAAATGGCATTGTTGTTGTTGTCAATGTTATTGTTGTTGTTGTAAATGTTATTGTTGTTGCTGTAGTTGTGAAGGCTTTTGTTAACTTTATTTCGGGAAGCAAATGAAAAGAATCGTGACTCCCACATTTTAACCCTTGACCTCGGCAGAGGCCACAACCGAGATGGAAATGGGGGGACCTGTTGAGAGAGGGAGAGAGTGTGGAAGGGAGAGACGTAGTGACAAGGAGATAGGAATAGAGACAGCGTGTCAGTGCAAGAGGGAGAGAGGGAAGCGAGCACTTTGAGAGAACGACGAAAGACCAAAAAGAGAGCGCGCATTTTGCACATGGAGATGGAGAGCTCCATTTTGGTGGGATGCTGGTGTCGGACGACGAATCTCTGTATTGTTGGTGTATTTGTGAGTTCATCAGTTTTGGTGTATGTGTGTGTTTGTGTGCATCAACCTTACCCTAAGTTGTGCGAACACTTTACCGCTTCACCAGTCACAACAACCACAATAATAACAATCATAAAACCAACAACATCATCTTGGGAGTAATAACAACAATAATACTAATAATAACAACAACAATTATTTATTGCTTGCCGGCAAATTCTTGACTCAAAATGACAATAAATCATCAGCAAGAAAAATACAGCGAAAAGGAAAGAAAAGGACAGACATCTGGTCTTCTGTGAGAGTAAAAGAGAAGGAGTAAGAGACAGAGAAAGAGTGAGAGAGAGAGACAAAGAAGTGAAGATATTGACTGAAGAAGCGAGGTGGAGGTTTTGGGGATTAAAAGACAATTGAAGAAAAAGTTTTGATCTTTCAATGGCAACGAGGGTGGATAAAGAGATGAAACTCAATGGAAGAGAGCTGGAGATAGAGACAGATGGAGAGAGAGAAAGAAAAAAAAATATAGCAAAAGTCACGATCAAATGTCGAGAGAAAATTCAGGGAAAGTTTTTGAACTCAAAAGAATCCAAAGAAATCAAAAGGACATGAACTTGTTGATGTCCGAAAGGATCTTAAGGGCATTTTTTTGGCCATATAAAACCACCTTCCACTCATTCTCTACCACCTTTTCTTCCTCCACCTCCATCACTTCTTCATCTTCTCCTCTTCGACCTGCGGTGACATTTCACTTGTTTCTCACATTTCCATACAAATGAACTGACGATGTTTTTCCCATCGCACAAAACGAGAAGAGCAGCAATAAAAACAACTGCAACATTAACGACAATCCACCGGCCATCATCGCCATTTTATGTGATGTTATTGTTGTTGCAGCCGTTTTATTGCTTTTGCGAATTTTTTTTATTGTTGTAGCCAACAGCCCTATTGTTGTTGCTCTGTTCCTGGCGACATTTACATCGGTTGTCATTGCCATTGTCGTTTGGCTCTTGGCCATTGGCTTTTGCCATCTGCGATCGCCAGGCTCTTCTCATGGAATGACGATCATCACAAAGAGAGGATCATCAAAAGGAGACGATCATCTCATGGAGACGATCATCAAAAGGTTTGGAATCTCCTCGGATCGCTCATTAAACGATCGTGTCGATGTGTGATCTTCATTTTCCACCGCCAGAGAAAGAAAGATCAACGAGGAGAAGAGAAGCAAAAGAAATGCAGAGAGAAAGAGATGATGGGAAACATTTGCATATGATAATCTTGGTCGTGAAGTTGTCATTTGGCAAATTTTAACTCGTTCCCTCCGTCTCACCATCGCTCTGGTTAAGACGAGAGTATCGTCTTTCTTTCTTCCGCACCATCGTATTCTCAGGAAAGTTAGGTTTCCTTTTGTTTTTTCTTTGTATATTTGCTGTTATTAATTTTGCGTTCTTTTTAAATTATTGATATTTTTTGGTTTTAAAATTTATTATTCATTTACTACTATGTTCTAAAATATTATTGGAATTCTGTTCTTAAAATATTTTTGATATATTTTTTTGTTTTTTGAAATTATTGAATTTTTTGTCTTAAAAAATATTGAATTTTTTTCATTGAAAATTATTTAATTTTTTTATCTAAAAAATTATTGAATTTTTTTTTAAACTGAATTTTGAGTCTTAAAAAACTTACATTTTTTTCTAAAAAATTATTGGATTTTTATTTTATTTTTCATTATTTCAATTTTGTGTTTAAAAAGTTATTGAACTTTGGAAGTGTAATTTCACTTTTTTCATTTCTATTTATTAATAGTAAAAAGTTTGTTTTTTAGGTTCATTTTCTGTTTATTTTCTCAGCACACAGGTTCAGCAATCCTTCGTCTGGCGATCGTCAAAAGTTATGCATACAATTAATGGGAAACGTGTCGAGCGAGGGAACACGAGGGAATCCCTTTTGACAAAACTCTCCCCGAACTCTTCCAGTTTCCTTCCCTTGGGTTATGATGCAAGTTGCACGTTTTTCTCGCAAAATAAAACTACAAAAATAGCTGCAGAAATAATAACAAAAACAACAACTGAAAAAAAACAAAAAAATATATATATAATAACAAAAACCATAACAACAAGAGGAAAACAAGGTCCAGCTTCCTTCCCATTGACACTCGAGGCTCGAGCGATGATCGTGACTTTGAAAATGTGTTTCATTCGTTGTTGTTATGATTTTTTATTGTTGTTTTAAAATGTTTTGTTATAAGAAATCTTCTTGTGACTGATATTGTTGTAAAAGTTGTTGTAGTAACAGATATTGTTGTTAATATTGCAGCATTTTTTGTTGTTCATCGTTGTCGCTGTCGTTTGCATACAAAATGCGTCAAAATCTCTGTCATGTCGAACGCATCCTTACGAAGGGTTCCTCATCTACTTCTCTGAATATATCCCTCTCTTTCTCCACCTCTCACCTTCTCATCTCTATCTCTCTCTTCCTCTCTCTAACATCGAATTTGCGACTACTTTTATTGACCATTCGCTGGGAATTTTTCCTCAACAACAATAAAAATATGATGATGATCATTGGCGAAATGTTGTTATTCCATGTTGTGGATCATTGTCATTGTCGTCGTTGTAGCTGGTTGTCTCTTGTTGTAGTTGTTTTTGTTGTTGCTGTAGCTGGTTATTGGGAATGTCAAAATCGTGTGCTCACTCCAAATGCTGCCATTGTTTAGAAATCGTTGCAAAAAATTGCAAAAATCACCAAAAACAATTGCAAAAAAATGGTAAAACTAAAAATCAGCTATCACAATAACAAGTAGTCAAAAACAACTGTTCAACAAAAAGTATTCAACAACAAGAACAACAACTATTCCAAAAAAACCCTGCTTTTTGGTAACTAAAAATCGATCTTTTGGTCCATTGCGTGCGGAGAAAGTTTTCATTGTTTGCATCACGAAATGTGATGACAACAACAACAACAACAACACCATCAGAAAATATTTAAAAATAGCATCAACATAAAAACAACAACAAGAAAATGGCAACAACAATAACAACATTGATAAAACAACAACCTGTTAGACTAAATAACTCACCAACCACTTGAGCGGACATCAACAAATACAATACTGACCATTACAAAAACACACATTTCTTCTATTCCACTAACAACAAGAACAATGACATTAATAATTTGCAAAAAAAAATCATCCTGATATTCATTTGTGATTGTGTGTGTTTTTTGTGTTCAAGTGATCTTATTAAAATATCATCAACAAGCAGCAACAAACAACAACAACAATATAAAAACGGTGGTATCAACAATAGCAACCTGTCAATTGAAAATGTACATAGTTTCACTTTTGGTATTTTGTTGTTATTGTTGTGCTACCATTTTTTTGTTGTTGTTGTTGTTTCTACAATTCATTGCTAGTGCTTCTGCTTCTTCTGTTGCTCACTCGATGATCTTCGAAATCCCTCCAAATGCGGGTCCACATTTCACTTCAGACACAATTTAAATGCCTTGTCATGGCTGGTACACAAACGGTAACACTAACACACATACACATAAATAACACATACACTCGAATACTCACTCACTTACTCTGGCCACTCAAAGCCACACACTCGATCACACAAATCTTCTCCAGTGAAGATCATCGACGATCGTCGTCGTGGCTACTGTTTGTTCGCCGAGATGCAGAAGCAATAACAACAACTATGGTAACAACAAAAAACTATGACAACAACAAATACGTTAACAACAACAAAAACACCGACTACGACAACAACAACAGTAGCAACACCAGCCACCATCGTTGCTCATAATTGTGAATTATGAGTTTGCATTCACCAACTTACATATATCTGCCTCTGTGTGAATTCGCATTGGATTCGCAATAATTGAGAGAAATCCATAGAAAATGTCAAGTGATCCGCAGCAGCTCTCGATCATTGCACTGGAGTCTACAGGAAAGTTTCTATGGGGAGATGATTTTGAGGATTCCAGGGGAGTATCATAAGAAAATCAAGAAACCACATCAATGACCTCTTTTAATCACGGCAGGTTGAAGTCGTGTGTGAGATCAATTTGTATAATAAATTATATTTTGCAAATTTGTTGTTTTCCTAAAATGACCAATCGTTATAATGGTCAAATGACCTTTATATAATAGTTATGCTGAGCTTTTTTGCAACCTTTGTGAACAACCTTTCCAACTTTGGTAACCTTTCGGGATCATCGATAACTTTATTGGTGAGGGTCAGTCATTATAGTGAATCTTTGATGTAATTATTTATGATCCATTTCACTTGATGATTGAACTTTTATTTAATATTAATTTCATTTAAAGAACGGATGTCAACAATAATTGATCTTCATCATCATGATCATTAGTTTAATTCCTTAGAGGATGTAATTATTTATGATCCATTTCACTTGATGATTGAACTTTTATTTAATATTAATTTCATTTAAAGAACGGATGTCAACAATAATTGATCTTCATCATGATCATTAGTTTAATTCCTTAGAGGATTATCAAAAATTTTTAAATGTTGTAAAAGTTCAGATTATTTCTCTTCATGAACTTGTTCTCAATATTTTTTAATTTTGTCTTATCTCCTTATGTCCAGACGGACTCTTCAACTATTCACTAAAAACACTGACTCAATGATCCCTAAAAGTTCGATCCTTAACTAGCCTATATAGTTCTCTCTCTCCTTCTCGCGAAAGACCAACACACACACACATGAGATCATCATCGTGTTGTCTCCGCCATCGGCACTTCGAGTAAAGATGGCGCTCGCACGATCGCCACATGACGCGAAAAAATTCGCGATCGACGAAGAGAAAACAAGAGACGACGCCCGATGAGAAATAAAATAGACGACGTCCGATCAGAAAAAAAACCAATAGCAAAAAGAGATAAAAAAGAGACGATGATGATGACGAGTGATAGAGACAAAAGCCAAAATGGGGGAAAAAGAGAGAGAGGAAGAGGAGCGAAAGATGGTCGCAGTGGAAGGTGCGGTGAGCTGTTCAACTTAATTAGAATAAAAGTTGTTGATAATTGAAGTGGACCATCAGCCATCAGGTGGAAGGGAAGAAGAGAAGAAGAATAGCAAGACGTTGAGGAGAAGAGACAAATATGTGAAACAATTTTAGAAAAAAAAAAAATAGTAAAAAAATAGTGAAAAAAAGTAAATAAAGAAAAAAAAAATAGTAAAAAACTAGTTGAAAAAAAACTGTTCCAAAAAATTTTACAAAAAATTTATTGAAAAAAAATGGTAATAGAAATAAAATGGAAATCGAAAAAATGTACATAAATAAAACTAATGTGCAAAATAATGCGGATGAAATGAAAATAATGAATTTCAGGTGAAACTTTTTCAATCTCATCCGCCTGCTGAGTGACAGACAGATGAGCGGACGGACGGACAGCGATGGAGAGGTGGTTGGACAGACATACCGAAAGATATATGGGTGAACCATGCGAGACGACGCGCCTGCTCCAGTTGCGCATGCGCGGCATCGACAGCGACAGCGCAGACAGATGGACACGATCGTCGTCGGGTCGAATTATGATGCGACAGATTTTCTAATTTCTATGCAAATATCGTTTTTGTGATTTTTGTTGTAATTGTTGGATTTATTGTTTTGGTTCTTACGTATATTGTTGTTGTTCGGTATGTTGCTATAGTTGCTGTCCGATTTGTTTTTATTTTGCTGTTTTTTCAATATTGTTGACTTTGTTGCTGTCGAAATTAATTAGACTGTGTACAGAAAAAGGAGAGTGAAATGCGATTTTGTTTTTCGCTCACCCCTCGTCGGGGTTTGTCTTCTCTCGATCGATTGTCGGCATCGTCTCCATCGTCAATCGTCGGATTCATCAAGATTCATCAACACCATCGTCTCGTTGTTGAATGAGAAAGTGTTGCACCAATTGTTGTATGTGGTTTTATTTCATAGTTGTTGTGATTTTTATAATTTTTTTTGCTATATTTGCATACTTCTCCACCACCCAGTGAAACCAGGAAATTGTGCGAATTTTTTTTGAATTTCTCTCTCGTCTTCCTGTCCCCTCCCCCCTCTCTCTATCTCTTTTGTACAGCTTATTGTTTTGGTATCTCTCACACACCTATTTTTGTCCTGTCATTCAATTGTGTGGAGTGGTCAACATCTGTATTTTTTGTTATTGTAGATCATGTTGTTGTTTTTGTAAATGATATTATTGTTATTGTATATCATAGTATTGTTTTTTTTTTTAATGATATTATTGTTATTGTAATTGTCGATCGACCTATTCACCTACATCGAAGTCAATGTTGGAGCCTTTGTTTGTTGTTGTTTCACTGAGGTTTTGGTTTTCGAGCCGTAATTGGTCAACGACAGGAAATGTTTCAATCGATGGTGTCGCTATTGTGAACACCATTGTTGTTGTAAGGTGTCAATTGTTGTTGTATAGTGTCATTTGCTTTTATTTTTTATACAGTGTGGTGGTTTGTTGTTGCTGTAAGATGTCAAATTTTTTGTTATTGTAAGGTGTCATTTGTTGTTTGTCTATTTTTTGCCTTTTTTCCCGCTAGTTTCTTATTTTTCCGTCTACTATTGGTTATTTTTTCTTCTCTCTTGATAGTTTCTATTTCCCATTGTTGATTTATTTTATTTCTCAGATTTTCCTTCGACTTCCTTGAGATACATGTGACCAGCTTTTGAGTCACGCCCAGATTTCTCGCTCCACTCCATGGCGAAAGAGCTCTTGTTATGGATTTTCGCTTCAAGGAAGGTCGGTCGGCCGCGATCGGTGGGTTCTTCAGACGCCAGACCGACCGACCCGACCTCCTTTCACAGACTTCCCTTCTGCATTCGGCCCAACAACGACAACAACCTCAAAAGGAAATCGCACAGCAAGAGAATCGACAGGTGCGTGGGTCGTTTGGTGATCGACTCCATGGTCTGGGCTCCATCGACTGGTGAACAACGCGTCGTCGTTCGCTGTCTTCGGTGTCTTCGGGGCCATCGATCAAAAATGTGCAGCGGGCGAATTGCAACAACAAGATGATGAACAACAAAATGACGAACAACAACAACAAAAACACACAAATCCAAGAAGGAGCAACAATAACAACACTTGACTACAAATCAAATACAACAACATCAGCACCAGCCAACTAAAACACCAACAATAACGATAACAATAAATATTCGACAAATAGCTTCAACACCCGCCACTACAACAACAACAATCATATATAAAACAACAACAATAATATCGATAAAAACAACAACAACAACAACTCATACAAGCTGAATGAATTTATTGTGAATTATGAGAACCCACAAAGCCTTTCTTCCTCTTCTTCATCCTTCGTTTAGTTTCGTCTCGCGATTCTTACGGCGAGGATGCAAAACTGTTGCCGCCCCTTGCTCTCCAACAACAACAACAACAAGTACATCCCCGCCCCCTTCTCCTTGTCCTCGAACACCCCCATCGAACAACAACAAGGGCAAGAGCAAGTTCATAGGCTCAGGGTTGCCACATTGTTGTGAGGCGAAGGAGGGCAATAAATCACCGATTGATGGTAAAACGAAAGCCGACAAAAGCAACAAAAACACCAACTTGAACCATCACCATCACTAGGAATTACAAGAACAACAACAATAATTTCACTCGACATCATTTGCACAAAAACAAAAGATCAAAAAATAATTTCACTCTTAGTTTTTTGCATAAATTTCTCTATTTTCTTATTGTTCTTTGCATAAATTTCAATATTATTGTTGTACCTTTCAGAATTTATATTTTTTCTATGCCTTCAATATCTATGAATTTTGATGTTCTTCTTCTTGGAGAGTTTGTTTCTAGCTTTTCTCTTGTTGATGTTGTCGGGCATTTTTGATGCACATTTCGCAACCTACTCACACCTTGGTAGATGGCAACAAATCACGTTGGACTCTCTTCGACATCGTCATGATCATGACCACCAATATGATCAGCATTACCATGGATATACCACATCATCATGGATTGACCTTCCCATGACTCGACCACTTCATCATCATGGATCTCTCACAATCATTATCAAGCGTACAATTCAGAGGGATGAATGAACAGAATCATATAAATATGTGCTTCTTTGATTTTTCTCTTCCGTATCCATCTCTTCCTCATCGACATCCTTCTCTCACATCTGTTTCCGTTTGCCACCTTCACCTTTATTCTTTCCTTCATCTTCATTGAATTTTGTTCCTCTCCACCCTTATCTCCACTCCATCCTTTCTCACTATTCTCTACTCATCATCTTCAAACTTCATTCCATTGGCCTCCTCTTCATCCTCTCAAACTCATCACTTCAGACACATCCTGGAAGAGGATGAGAGAAGGAAGAGAAGAAGAGAAGGAAGAGAAGACCTTCTCTCATTCTTCCCTCCCTTTCACCATCCTCCTCGACTCTCATCATCAACAACGACGTCAACGTCATCGTTTTGCATGCCGCGAAATGCGTTTCTACAAATTTGCATTTAACAACAACATAGACAACAACAAGCATCATCGACAGCATCAACCTGAAGTTGCTGAACACCATCACCACCAACAACAATAAAAACATCTTTTCCGATCTGAAGAATGGTATTGAATAAGAATTATTATGCTTTCGTCCAAATATAATAAAAACCATATTTTTGTTTCACATTCTTCTTCAGCTTCTTAGACGTCTACAACTTGTATGTTGTATCGTTGATGTTGTTGTTGTTATTGTTGATATTGTTGTTGTTTTTTGTTTGTGCTTCAGATATTCTTGGCCTTATACGATTAACATAGTCTGGCAACGCCGTGATGTGCCTTATGCTAGGATGCAGAGTAATAAATTGCAACAAGTATTCCATCAACAACAACTGTAGACTTCTACTAGATGAAGGAAAAAAACAAATCGATAACAAAATGAGAACAACTACAACTATAACAACAACCATCACTACCAATCATCGTCCATGGACCTTCACCAGTTGATGGACTCGAGTCAAAGTCAAGTTGAAGTCAAAGTTATTGCCAAGATCAATTCATATCGATTCTCCTTCTTCATCTACTTCAGCTTCAACTTTTTCTGCATGTTCCTTGTCGCTGATCGTTGAGTTCTAGTTGTTGTAGGTGGGAGATCTCATGGTGGTTGTTGGTTGTCGTTATTGTAGTGGTTCGTTCAGAAATTTGTATAACGTTCTAGACAGACAGAAAGACAGACAAGTGGAAGAATTATTTCTTCGATTTAATGAATTATGATCCAGACGTTGTGGCAGGTTGTGCGATGCCCATCGGCCAACTTTTTCTTTAGCTCTACTTTTTCTTCTGCTTCTACTTCTTTTTCTACTTCTCCCGCTTCTAGAGAACAATAACAACAACATCAAAACCGACAACATCGATGAAGGCCAAATCGCGGTCAGGCTGGTGGAAAGTTTGAACCTCCTTCGACGATGACGATCGTGCGTTTCGATCTCCTTCGCTGGTCCCCATTTCTCTCGGATGTCAAGAAACGCACTCCCATTCGACACGCCCAACTGTCACACCAAATCGCCCCACTTTACTCTCTCTTTTGTCCTCTCTCTCTCTCTCCATTATCCTCTCCTTCTCCTCTTTCTACGTTACTCTCCTTTGGAATCGTCTCTTGGGCCGACCGCCAACGATCGCTTTCTATTCACGTCTCGAAATCAGAACGAATCTTTCGCCCAAATAGATCACTGACATAGTCGTGGACAGACAGGCGCTCAGACAGATAGTTTCTTAGACAGACAGTCTCATAGAGAGACAGTTTCTTAGAAAGACAGTTTCTTAGATAGATAGTCAGACAGATGCACAAACAGAGGGACAGACAGGCAGAGATGGAGGGAGACAACGAAAAACAAGGTGAAATGCAAATGTCCCTCTGTCTGGATATGTGTCGGTTCATCTAAATGTCTGTTCGATGAATGCCTGTCCCATGGATGTCTGTCCACTGAATATCTGCCCGAAGAATGTCCGCCCCATAGAACTGTGCTGTCAGCTGGGACATTGATATTAAAGCCAGATTCAAATTCCACATCAGCCAATTAATAATTGTTTTCTCTCCATTGCGGCTTTCGTTACGCTTGTCTCCTTTGTTGTTCGACTTTTTATCCATCTCTCCCTATAGTTCTTTCACTTTGTCTCTCTTTCCTCTCTATCTTCCTCTCCTCTCATTCCCTCAGTCTACATCTCTCTCTCCTTTCCTACTATCTTATCTATTCAAATGATGCTCTTCTACTTTTATTAATTTATTTATTTCTCCTATTTTTATTTTCACTGCATCGTCAGCAAACGTCAAATGTTTTTCATGGACCATGGTATTGTTATGGTTGAGACTTTTTATATTTTTTTTTTGTTTTTGTTGTCACAGTTTTTTGTATTGTTGTTGTTGTCAAAGTTCTTGTTGTTGTCGCTGCTGTTTATCTTCCCAACCATCAAAGTGCTTTGCTTCAGTCTATATTTATTTTTTTTAAATATATAATTTTATTTTTGTTGTGATAATGGAAGGGGACATTGTTGTAATGGTAGATGAAATTGTTGTTGTTAAGGTTGATTTTAGAAATAACTATTATGATTATTGTTGTAATGGTGATGGCGCGATATTGTTGTTGTTGTAATGGCTGGCGCTATTGTTATTGTAATGGCTTTGCCTCGAAGCTGTGTACTTTGTTAATTCGGTTACCGATTTCGGCCAGACGCAGCAACATTAGCTAGCAACAACAAAAACAACGACACAGCAACATCAAACAACAGCAGCAGTAATAAAAACAACAACAACCGTGACTACAACAACAACAAAGTGCCACTGTGAGCGACGCAATCATAATGCGATCAACTTCAAAAAGAGTTCAAGCAGAGACAGACAAACAGACAGACAGACAAATGAAAGACACAGAGAGAGAGAGAGATATGCAGAGGGATATAGAGAGAGATAAAGACAGAAAGAGACAGAGAGATGGAGAAGGAAAAAAGAGAAAGATATTGACACAGTGAAAGAAATAGAGACAGCCATATAGACCATTGAATAATCATACGGCACGGTGTTGTCTTCTCTATACCATGCTCCGGCATCCCGACGACGACAACGATGTCTGATGCTGTCTCTCACTCCTTTCCACCGGCATTGATGGAAGCAATCGCCGTCGATCGTCCAAAGTTGTGGAGACATCAAAATTCATGGCCCACACTGCGAGAAAAGACTAGCAAATAAGGGAGAAATTTTGGAGCGACTTCTCTCCAGAGTTTTTTCCTTCTCGACGGTCTCTTATTATTTGATTATAATAATAGATATTGAAATTTTTCTACGGTGTATCGTTTGCTCTATCGACCCCACCAAAGTCCCCCATTCAACGACCTCTGGCTCCACCGCTCCCCCAAATCATCTCACCTCACCATTATCTCCAGCTCACCTTTACCTCCACCTCACCTCTGAACCTCCACGAGTTGAACCCCGAAATCGATATGCAAAAGGCGAAAGTCTCCTCTTTCCATAACTCAGTCAGAAAGACAGACAGGGAGACAGACAAATAGACAGATGGAAAGATAGATGGAAACTGTGTGTGTCTCCTTTATTATTAGACCTTTTATTTCATTATTTTATTATTGTTATAATTTTATTCTTATTATTATTACTACTTTGCTCTACTCTCCTCAACAACAACAATAATAATAACAACGATAACACATTGGAAATGAAATCAATGCTCGGAAAGAGTTAGAAGAATTCGAAAATCACCTTCACCAACGAAACCACCGTCAGTCACCTTCTTCACCGCAATTTCTCCCATTCCAGAGATCGATCGAGATGAGGGATCAAGAGAGAGAAGGAGAAGGAGTGCGAGGGGTGGGGTGGGTGGTGAAGGGAGGCGAAGCTCTTGGAGTGCTCTTGAAATTATGCGGCAGTTAGCTACCAGATACCCTCTGATACCGCTGCCAGCCATTAGAGACGAGAAAAGGCGACGTCGCCGTCCACCAACGTCGAGAAGAAAACACTAACAACAATTCAAACAACACTGCGGTACCTCAAGTAGTACGAACAAAAAAAACCCACCGAAATATCTCCAAAAAAGATCTCCCATCTCGAGATGTTTGGATTGAAATGTGAAGCATCGACACCGGCCGATCAGCCACCAGCCAAGCCACCAGATGGCAGGTACCACGCTCCATCATCGTCATCCTCATCATCATCGTCGTCGTCGTCATCATCGGCCCAATCGAGAGCTCCAAGTGTGGAGAAAGGGGCAGCCGAGAGAGAAAGAGAGAGAGGGGGATCAAAGAGCGGGTGGTGAACCTGCATGGTGGTGTTTTGCCTTCGTCTTCAACGTCTTCGTCGTTGTGGTTGTCGCAGAGACAATGAAATAATTTCAATAATTGAACCAGACACCGAACTGGACCAGGCACGGGCTCGAGACCCCTCCATCGCCCCCACCTCCTCCACCCGCCTCGTACTTGACCCTCGGGGACGGTGCGGAACGCGTCTGGGTCGGCCCGAAGCTGTGGGTCTGAACCGGAGTCTGGCTGGACCGAAGCTGAAGTTGAGCTATTAAATAGCTTCTTTTTGACCGAGTGTCTTTGTTGCTCATGGTGTTATTGTTATTGTACCATACGACGTTGCTGCTGATGGAGGTGGTGGTGGTAATGGTAATGGTGCTGGCGGTGATGATGATGACGATGATGAAGTACTTTGGCCCAGAATCCAATTCGAATTCTTTAACAAATTCACTTGAAGTCAAAAGGAGAAACAAGAATAACAAAAAAATACAAATAAATAGAAACAAAAATAATAACAAATAAACAAAAAAAAAATACAAAAAATTATACAACAACAACTCAACAAAAATATACCAACAACAACAAGTCAAAAAATAACTCATTTAAAACGCATAAACAATGAAAACAATTTCCCATTGTTGTTGTTTATTATTATTATTCAGATGCTTTTGTTGTTGTTGTCATAAGATCCATTCGTAAATAAGCTATGAAAAATATCCATTTCTTTGGAAAAGCAAAATATTTAGAAATGATTCAAATTTTTTTGTTCACCTAAATATCAACAATGAAAGAGACAAAACGAGAAGATCGAAAGACCGAGGGAGGAGTGAGATGGAGAGATATCGTGGTGGTCGAGGTAGAGGAAGAGGGAGAAAAAACGTTTTTTAAGCTTTAGGTCAATTAAGAAATAATAAATTTTTGTAATAAAAGAAATAAAATAATCAACTGAAAAGAAGAAAGTTTAGTTCAATTGCAGAGGGTGAACAAAAACAATATACAACAACAAAAATATTACAATAACAATAGTACAACAACAATAATATAAAAAGCCATGGATTAGGCTGCAGGCGAAGAATAACAGAAGTATGATGGAAATAATGGAAAGAGCGAACACGAAAGAGACACCGAGGAAAGGGTTAAATTTTTTTGTCTCAGGTGGAATGGAATTTAGGAAATTTGATTTTTTTTCAGGAAAAAACTGGTAATAAAGTAATGAAAAGAAATTTTAGAAGCAAAAAAGAGACAATCGTGTAAAAAAATCATGATCCTCATAAATCTTCTGGAACATCATGAACCTGTCAGTGGTGTGGGAATTAATCTTCGAAGAGATTTCTATAAAAGAATGAATCATTCGAATGGACACCTCTTATAATTTCTTATTATGATGAACATATTTCATATTAATACTAATAGAAATAGAAAGAAAAATAAGTCGTCCTCATTGTTAATCTAAGCAAAAATGTTGTAGGAGTTGATATAAAAATGATATAAGAAAAAAATAATATTAAAAACCATCCTCTTCAAGAATATGGGTCAACATTTGAATAATTGCGAAGACAAATGGTCTCAAAGGAAGACCTCTAACCATGAGGATTTTAACCATTTACCAAATTCATCGCCCAAAAAAGACTACAATTTAGGATCCCCCGGGACTTGATATTTCGGTAAAATGTTGTCATCTCTAATGGAATTTCAGATGTATAGGTTTATTGCATAACTGAGTAGTAGCCAACGTTGTTAGCCATGTTTGGGTCACAATTGAGGGAAAAATTATGCCCTCGTTATGCCAGGAACAGGAATAAACCAGTTAGAGTAATAAAATAAAAAGACAAACCCAGATCAATTCATGGAATCAAGTGTATGTCTGAGGATCGGGGGAGGAAACCAAAATCGGATTCAAATCCAACTGCGAACACAAATTCTATGACTTTTGGTATTTTTTTTTATCTATTTATTTTTTTGTTTTTGGGTTTTCATATATTTTCTTGTTTTATTTTAATTTTTTCTTTTCTTTTATTGCTGTCTACCGATGACATTTATGGATCATAAAATGGTGAAGTCGCCAGGAACGACGACAATAACAATAACCGACGATAGCAACAATATTGCATATGATTGAAGGGTTGTTGGCAGCAGAAGTTGGCAGTCGCCTAACAACGTTAAATACCCCAGGGTACCAATTTACCACGAGTTGCTGTCAAGCGATTTTCTCTCTCTCGCTCTCGTTAACTCCCCCTGTCACAGCCCACCTTCATCTGTCTATCTCAGTGATTCTCTGAGACAGATGGGAGGAGGAGAAGAAATCCATGAGCTGAATGGGTCCATTGGGCGATGTGCATGAAAGCTGAAGAGACTCGGGAGATGATGCGTGGGATTCAGAGACCAGGTACAGGAGCCAACCCAATTTAAATGAATCACATCCGGGTCGATCGGAAGTTTCTCTCTGTCTCTCCCTTTGATCCCACGAATGTCACCTTCGACCATCGACGCCCCACCTTTGATGATTTCTCTTGCCCTCCGAGATGAATTTCCCAGCGATCTCGAATGAGAAGAGAATGTATTTCTCATCCTTCAACTCCCCGAGGTCCAACGACCCACGTTCCCTCCGCGAAGGCCTCACCCAATAAATATCAATTAATAAATATTCAGGAGCATGAAACGACACCGAGCGCGATCCTCTTTTGCTCCACATACAACAAATGTTTATTAATTGGTGAGCAACATCCTCTCGCATTCTTCTCCACCTCCTCCATCGCCTTCTTCGTTATTCTCGTTCCATTAACGTCCTGCGGAGGATCAAACAAATGCGGCGACAAACCCAAGATCGTGTCGGTGATGATGAGGAGATCGAGAAGATCCCCGGGGCGGTTGGTAACGATAATGGTGATGATTATGGCGATGATCAACAAGGTGTGTTGCATTAATCACGAAACTCGAGACAACAACAAGAGACACATCACTAACAACAACAATATCCAAAACACTAACAACAACCACATCACTGATAACAACAACAATAACGAGATCTCCCCTGATCATACGCATATCCTGTTGAACAAACGGTTTCACTTCCTTCCGATCTCGATCCCAATCGAGGAGAGAAATTCCAAATTTAAAATTCAAATCACTTTGCACCTAATTTTCCCATGAGGTGATGGAGAGGCGTGAGAGGGAGAGAGAGGAAGGCAACAAACACCCCGAGACAAGATCCTGTGGGAATTCGGTGTCGCAAGGGCGCGCCGACGACGGCGACCGCGGACAACGCCGATCCTGTCAGCGCGATCGGCGAGAGGACGTGCGTGTGAGAGCGATCGAAGGGATCAACGAGGCGAGCACGATGAATGATAAACAGGAGCAGGCGAGTGATGGATGGGGGAAGGAGACGGTAGCAGAAGACGGCGGATAGAGACGGAGGATGTGGAGAAGACCGAGGATGTGAATTTAAATAAACAAAACATCGAATGAAATTGAGGAAAATAACAATAAAAAAAAAAACTGAACGCATAAAAAAAACGAAGGACGCATAAAAAATCTAGAAGGACAACAAATAAAGGAGATAAAAATAAAAGGCGAACAAACGAACAGGTTCATTTGTGAGCTCGTGAAACCTGAGTCGACGACCCGATCATCTCGATCTTTGTCCCGGCCGCGCCTCGTGAAAACGGATCTCCTTCCTCTCAGTGCCACCGATGTGATTGATCGGTGAGAAAGCGAGGGAATTTGTATCCTGCGTGTGACCGCGATTTTTCGATGTTGTTGTTGTTTTCATATTTTTCAGTTCAATTCTGATATCTTTCAGTTCAATTTTGATTCCTTCCAGGTCAATTTTGATGCCTTCCAGTTCAATTCTGATGTCTTGTAGTTCAATTCTGATGTTTTTCAGTTCAATGTTTATGTTTTTCAGTTCAATTTTGATGCCTTTCAGTTCAATTCTGTTGTCTTCCTGTTCAATCTTCTCGCTTAATTTCTCCTGATCATGTGGGACATTTTTTCGCCAACGTCATTTGCTTCCCCTTTGCGTAGGCGTAGCAGCAACTGTTGGCCGTACGCACAATTTCACCGAACCAAGACCGCCTTCTGTTCTGGATTCTCCCCGTAATCCTACGTTTGCTCCGCATTCCGCTTCGTCCCTACTTCTCCTTCACCACTCTTTCTCATTCGCCTTGACTTCCTTCTGGAGCTGCACTTGGCGATTATCGACTCATGTTAATCTCTGGCGAGCAGCAACAATTGCTACAGTCACAGAAGCAACAGCAACAGTAAGAAAATTGTTCACACAAAACGTGCAAATAATAACACCATCTTCTCTAATGATCTCGAAAATTGTCTCCGTGCTTTTCATGGCTTACCATGAGCGGCGGACCCGTGGCTCGTGGTACTTGGTCCCTGATCTCTTTAGCCAGGGCTCCCTTCTCCACCCCCTCGGCCATGGACCGTGGTCCCTGGTTTCATGCTCCATGGTCTGCTTTGTCGCAAACTACTAATTGGGAAAATGATATTTGCGAAACGTAAGCGTGGAGGCTGCGATCTTAACTCACGCACACGTTGAGACTTTTCGCGAACAACAACAACAACATCAACTCTTACAACAACCTTAACTTTTACAATAAAAACAACAATCACAAGTCTTGCAACAAAAACAACACCATCTCATGTTGATATTGTTATTGTTGTCATGCGTGGTTTAATACGAGGAAATAAAACTCGGTCTAAATGCTGTTGTTTTCGCTGCGGCTGCTGCTGTTGCTGCCTGGCTTTGGTCGCGCATTGAAGTTCATCCGATGACTTGGGCTTCAGCGGAATGGCTCCAATCAACACTGAGAGAAAATTCAGAGGAACTTCATAATATGGAGAAAGAACACCTTCATTAAATATTGAATGAATTCAGATTTTTTCGATTGAGTTATTTTAATAAATTTTTTCCTTTTCCAAATTTTCAATTCAGGTAAATAATTTGAAGTAATAATAATAATTAAGAATTTTTTAATTCTTTTTTATAAATTTCTCTTTCAATATTTTTAATTTTAAAAAATTTTTAGACATGAAAATTAAATCGTTAATTGTAAATTATTATAATTATTATTTTATATATTCTAAATTGTTAATTTTGTATAAACGATTTATAATTTAGATTTTAATGTAAACAATAAAATAATTACTTTTCATTTATTTAAGATAATAAAAGTATGTTTATTGATTTTGATATTATTTCAAAATGAAAATGATATGAAAATGTCTTCCAGTGTACCATAGGGAAAATAAAGAGAGAGAAACCAAAGCCTTTTACGAACTGGAGCATCCTTATTACCGCGGTCGTGAGTTTTTGTCTAGAGTTTCCTCCGCGGATCAATAAACGAAGCGGACTCCGTGAAAATATTAAAATCGAACAAATGAACGAGTGTGGAGTGAAATCCAAAGGCCTACAAGTGCGTAATCGATAATGAGACAGGAGGGGGAGAAAGCGAAGGAGTTGGAAGAGGGAATCTAGGAGTTGGAAGTGGTGAAGGAGAGGAAGTGAAGTGGTGATGATAGAAGGGGAAGAGAGTCGATGATAGGAGAGGTGATGATAGGTGATAAAAGGAGACGTTTTTTACTGGAGTAAAGTGTTGAAGTTTGGTATTGAGTTTCGTGGTCATGACAGGGAGTCCGGGACCTGCAAAAAATACCAGAAGCGAATAGAGGAAAACCACAACGGGGACCTGAGACAGAGAGAGAGAGATATAGAGTAAGAGACAGAAAAGAGATAGAGGCAGAAGAGTATAGAAATAACTTAGTTGGGGTCAAATCTTTGATGAAGCTAATGATGGACACGCTTAATTGGAGCGAGAGAAAGCGTCGAGGGTTTCTGAGGTTTCACGGGAGTTATCGAGAGAACGAGAGAGGGAGAGAAAAATACTGAGAGATAGAAGGAGTGTCAGAAAGAGATAGATCAAGGGAGGAGTAGTTGATGGAGATCGAGGTGATGATTTCACTCAATTAGTGGAGTTTGAAAAATTACGAACTCACGTCGGAGGCTCGGAAGCTCGGAGGCCTGTCGCACCCAGACTGAGACCACAGGGCATGTGGTCATGTGGTCCACAACCCGAGATCGCTCGGTATGAATATGCAAAATCTATATATATATATATAAATAGGAATACATTCAACCGTAAAATATATACATATGTACATGAGTTTATAAATTTTGGATGTTGAACTTTACGATTTGAAATTCGAAAACGAGGCCCGCGAATCGCTGACACTTCAGACGGACATAAACAGGCGGTAGACAGACAGGGCAGAAAGCCCAACCGTCAGACAGACAGCTCCATAGACAGACAGACAGACAGATATACACACGGAGGACAGACCCACACTAACACCAACACAGCGCCAGGTCGAGACTCCGAGATCGAAACTTTCCAAACGCGAGCCAGAAAGAGACGTAGACAGGGACAGATAAATGCAGGAGAGGCAAAGCGGACAGAAGAGAACCAGAGAGGAAGGGGAGATATCGGAGGGAAGAGAGAAAGAGAGAGGGGGAAAAGTGAGATGGAAGAGAGAGAAACGCGATCGTCGCGATAACGTGCGCATTTGTTTGTCACGAAATATTGAAAAACGCGATATTTTGCGCAAAACCAATTGAATTGAATTAAGGCAACAACAACAAATGCCACTACAAAAAAAAACAATAACAACAAGAGAGCAAAGGGACCCTTTTGCAATGAGGAGTCGCTTTGCTCCTCAACCAGCCAAAGGTAACGAGAGACAACGAGCCCTCTTTTGTTACCATTTAGGTTCGTATTAGAAATCGATTGCGAGATCGACGAAACGCGATCGGAAGAGCCCCAGACTTAGAGCCTCAGACGCTCAACGCTTCAATGCTCCAGCTCTAGCTTGAGCTTCAGATTCAGAGGCCTGAACCCTGAGTCGCAGAGCTCGAGCACCAAACACCGATCACCGAACCTCGAACCAACCTAAGCCCAAACCCCAAGAAGCGAACCGTGGAAGCAAAATGCGTGAATATTAATTTTTTGTCGTCGCTGTGGTTGTTGGATCTCGGTCTATTGTTGTTGTTGTTGTTGATCTTAGGGATCCACTGAAGCCCTCACGATACCCGCCTCGATCCGCTGCCCCCTCTCCATAGAAACCAAAAAAACACACGTGAGCCTCCTCGCCTGATGATCTAATTTGGCAAAAATTGTCGTGCATCTTTCTGTGTGTGGATATTGTCTCATATAGTATTGTTGTGGTTGTTGCTTGGGGTCTTGTGTCTACCTTCGAGAGGGTATTTAAATATTTTGTTGTTGTTGCGGTTGTTCGTGAAGCTCGGGTAGGTAAGGAGCAGCAAACGTACGTACGTTCGGCCCATATGTGCGATCAATTTGGAGTCAATAAAAGTGTGGTTCGTTCAGTTGGTTTTGTATTGCTGTGACTGTGTGTTGTTGTTGTTGTTGTGCGATCAATTCAGTTCGATAATGAGTTTAGCGCACCCATTTTTCCTTCCTTCTCCTCCTTCGTCGTTATAGTTTCCTCTTCTACTCTTCCTGCTTCAGCCAATCGTTGTCGTCTTCGGTCCGTATGTCGTTTATTTTAATTTTTAATTTTAATAAGTTTTCAAGATGGTCGCATACCGCTCGCTCTCATATCGATCGCACATGAACTGAACCGTGATTTACGTACGTCTATTCGACTATTTTTCATTTCGTTTATTTTCTCCGCATGCCCTGCCCTACCTCTCTCTCTCTCCCTGTCCCTCTCTGATAGTTTTCGAGGTATTGTGAAATGATGCGACGAGTTCAGCGAGGTTCAAATCCGTTGAAGTCGTCTTCGTAGGTAATCGTTGATCATCCATCGATCGCTAAGGAAGCCCTTTTCGTAGGTGTGGGATCACAGAGTAGAAGAAGCTGTGGATAGATGGGCAGAAAGTTTTGTTTTATGTTTCTATTATTTGTTCATATTTAGTTTTGTTAAGATTTTTTATAAACAAATATTATAGAATATATTTTTATTATATTGGAATTCCACGTATTTTTAAAGTCCTTCCCAATATATTCTAATTCGACTCTTAGTGGATTCGGCAGACAAATATCAAATAAGATATACCATAAAATTGATATGAAATAAGGAAATTTTCATCATACAAAGTTTCACAAAATTAAGAAATCCTCTTTAGGTTTTCCTCAAAAATTAAACAGCTTTAAATGAAATACAAACATTTTGTATTAACTGTTATTCTTATAAGAATCATATTCATTCATATGGTTTCCTGTTGGAATGCTTTGGATAGGATTATCACAATTAAATTTTTGAAAAGAATTTTCATATTAGTAGTGAAAATAGGGAGAAAAATATAAGTGAATTTGGAAATATTTTATATCACTTTAACAAATAATAAAATAAAAAAAAATTTGGAGAAGGATTTTCTGAACCCATTTAAGACCAGTTTCTTTTGCGAACTAGAATATATCCAATTGGATATAAATTCATGTACCACTTTGAAAAATCTACTTTTACTCTGAAATAAGAATTAAAGAAAAAGTTGAAGGTGTAATTTTGCAATAATATTGATTTTATATTGTTTTCATTTTGAATTGTGTGGCTTTTTTTAAATAAATAATTTCTTATAAAATAGAAAACATTTTCAGTATAAAAATATGCTTATAAAAATATTGAATGATTTTCTCCTCTTTAGATACATATTTATATTCGAGTTATAGTAAATAGTTTATATTTATATAAAAAATATAGACATTGCTTAAAAATAACATTGTCTTCCGTGTGTTTGTTTGTTTGGTGCTTAGAAAAGTAATTCGATTTTACTTAAGGTATTTTACAATATTTACAAAAGGTTTTGTGAATTTACATTTTTACAGGATTCAAGGAGATATCGCCGGGATTTTATCTCTGGCACTCGAAGCCACCGCCGCGAGGGAATTCTCTGAAATTTGAAGGATTTTTTCACTTCCCTTCATTCGCCTTCTTCTGTTGTAGTGATGGAACCTGACTAGAGGATCAATTGATTGATTGCATGATCGATTGTTGTGGTTGTGGGACACCTCGTGTCCCCGGACTCCAGCGCGAAGGATCGTCGTCTCCGTGGTGTAGGAACTAGTTTTTGGTTCAAATGGCAAGCTCGGAAGAAATTCTCGAAGAAAGGATCATTGATCCTTTCTGAACTTTTCTAGTCTAGTGCTCAGCATAGACGGCCGAGTAGGCGGCCATGTCCGGGGAGGCGGGCGACGATCCCTGCTGGGAGGCGGCGCCGCCGGGGCAGCCGCCCTCCGAGTGCTTCGTCAGCAGCGACATGCGCGAGAAGGTCTTCGAGCAGCTCGAGCACGAGTACTTCTTGATGTCCGAGTGGGTCTGGAGGTGGGCGCGCAGGTTCGACCGATCGGCGAACGCCCGATGGCAGTGCTGGCAGCTGAAGGGCTTCTCGCCTGTGTGGGTGCGGATGTGTCCTTGCAGCAGCCACGGCCGCGAGAACGCTTTGCCGCAGATGTTGCACTTGCAGGGCAGCGTGTGCGTGCGAATGTGCATCTTGAGGGCCCCGAGCGAGACGTAGGTCTTGTCGCAGTCCTTGCAGCTGAACGACTTCTTCACCTGGTTGCCCTCGGCGGCCGGGCAGTGGAACTGCTGGTGCTTCGTCAGGCCGGAGAAGGTCGAGTAGGACTTCTGGCAGTCGGGGCACTTGTAGCGCGGCGGGAAGCTCTTGTCCTTCTTGCCCGCCGATCCGGCGACTGATGACGACGACGACGTGGTGCTGGAGGCGTTGGCTGAGATGGCGTCCACCGAGTGATGATCGTCGCTGGAGCACACGGAGCCCGCTGAGGCCTTCGACTCGAGCGCCGTCTGATGCAGATGATGGTGTTGATGGTGGTTCTTCACCGAGAGGTCCTCGGGCAACGAGGAGCAGTTGGACTCGGGCGTCAGCGAGCGCATCGAGTAGTAGGACGAGTCCGAGTAGGCGGGCGAGATGGGGGCGTGGTGGAGGGAAGCGGCGGCCGCCTGCTGTTGCAGGGCTGGGTGGGGCGGCAGGGCCGGGTGGTGGTAGCCGGCCAGAGGATACGCCGGCTGGTGGGGATGGTGCGGGTAGGCGGGCAGGGCGGGGTACGGCAGGAAGCGGTGCGACGCCGACGACGGCGACTGGCGCACGCCGATGGGTCGGTGGATGATCTCGGAGCGCATCGGCGGCGAGACGGAGCTGGCGCGGCCGTGCATGTAGTGGGGCGGCGGCGGCGACAACGAGCCGATCGAGTCCGAGGGCGAGCTGGGCGACAGGAGGTCGCTGCGCAGCGGCGAGATCTGGTTGGCGGCTGCCGCCAGGTGGGGGTTGTTGATCGTGCGGTAGAACTCGGCGGTGTACGGCGACATGTGGAAGTTCCATGGCTGTATGCCATACTTGGGGTAGGTGGGCGTCGGCACCACCAGCCCCGCGGCCGAGGCAGCTGCGGCGGCGGCCGCCAGGGCAGCGGCCTGTGTCGTCGTCGATTCGACGGAGGATGACTTGGTCGGGTCTTCGATGTCCTCGATGTCGACGCAGTCGATCATCTCCTCGTCCTCGTCGTCGCAGCAGTCGATGTCGTCGTCCTCGTCGTCGGTGCGATGGTCCACATCGACACCTTCGTCCTCGCAGCAGTCGCTCACGTTGATGTCCTCGTTGATTTCGTCGCTGCTGCTGCTGACGATGATGGGCTCCTCGGCGGAGGCCTTCTTGAGGCTCAGGTTCTCGGGCTGGTCGACGGCGACGACGATGTGTTGTTGCTTCTCGACGATCGCCGCCTTGTCGCTGTCCTCGGAGTCGAACTGATAGTGGACCGGGCGCTTCTTCAGCGGGCACCGGCTGTAGTTCTTCTCCACCAGCATATCCTCGATCGAATGCATTTTCTTGCCGTTCATTTTGTCACTTTGTTTTTTCAAATAATATTATTTATTTATTTTCAACTCTTAGAGAGTTTTTTTAGCTAGTCTTGCTTTGCTTAGTCTTTGCACTTGCGATCGATTTAATTGATTGTTTATTAATATTTTTTTATAAATCCTTGTCTTTGATGGAAATGTTCCTCGCGTCACTCACGAATGTTTTTCATCGTTGTCGATGAACGATTTGTGTTATTATTTTTTGAATGATCAGAGCATTTCAGAGCGAGAGGGGCGAGAGAAGAGGCGATGCGCACGCAGGCGGAGGCAACGAAGAACTGTGCTAGAGCAGCTCCCCGAGCCGGCTTTTATACCATCCGCAACGGTCTCGGCTCGGTCCAGGCCGCCTGGACTCTCAACCACCCGCTCTCGCACACTCTCTCTCTCTCGGAAACCAGATCTCGCGCTCTCTCGCCAGATCCCGCTCTCGGTCGCTGTCTCTCCCCGAAGTCGTTTGCGCTCTGTCGGTCTCAACCCTCGGCACATGGCCCGGCTTATGTTCTGCCTGCAACCAATCGGCCAACCGCTGTCTGTCCGTCCGTCCATCGGCCGCGCTGTCTGTCCGCGCCTATGTTTCCGAACCTGTTCTGTGTGCCGACCACGCTTGATGTCGCTTGTGCGCGTGCCGCCGTCGCAGACGAGCAGCAGCTGTCTGTCCGTCCACCGGCTGGCTTGCTGGTTCTCTGTGGTCGTGGCTGTCTGTCTGTTGATGTGGTTGTGTGTGTGGCTCGGAGCGGTCTGCGCCAATCAGTTGTATAGACAATACAGCAGCAACGGTCGCTGGAAAAATCACATCGACACGACGATGTTGATGTTGGTCTCTGAGAGTTGAATCTCTCTCTGGGATTTCAATACCGAATGGATCTCTCTCTCTGTTGGATTTCAATACAGAGTTCTCTTTCTTTTCTCTGACAACAAGTTCTCTATGGCTCCACATATTGAATTTTTTCATATCGAATTTGGCCATTGAATTCTCTCTGACGCCTTCTCTTCGTCCAGCTGTTCCTCGACAATTCCCGATACAGTTCCGCTCTGCTGAACCACTCTCGCTCTTTTTTCGACTCGATCCCCTCCACTTGAGGCTCGGTGCGCGAGCGGCTTCCGCGTCGCCGACACGCGCTCCGTCAGGATCCGCGTCCTGCGCTTGGGCGACGACGGCGACAGGCTAAAAATAGCAATGCTTGAGCGAGTCGGATCCTTGGGTGGACAGGTGGTAGTTGTGCTGGCGAAGGTGGGGGTCGTCAGGATGCGAGGTGGTCGACGATGGTAGGAGGAGGTTCTGCTAATGAACAAAGGCACAGAAGGAAGTCGAAATTTAGAGCAACAGCACAGGAACTTCATAGATTAATTTTAGAGAAGTCGATTTTCATAGGTTTTAGGACCTTCAAAACAAAATATTTTTACAATATTCTATGAAAAGGGTTTTTGTTTTATCCAGAATATTCTCAAAGTAAAGAGTCGTTTAATGATGATTCCATAAATTCGTTAAGATACCGGTATCCACCCCCAGGAGACCACCTCATGCTCTCTTCCTATTTCCAAGCCAAGTTCCAGTTCATTCCTCCAGACTTAAGAGACTAAAGATACTGGAACTCTTGCTCTTCTCCAATAAGCTGCATTCCCGCGGACTCCTTCCATTCGCTTCCAGTGTTTCATTCCATTACCATTCCTCTGCATCGCGAAGAGCAACCATCCAGATTCTCTTCTCAGATCCCTGCTCTTTGCCTTTGAAATCTCACAACTCTCTCTCTCTCTTTCTCTGCTCTGATGTTGGTCTCTCGAAAATCCGAATCCACAGCTCGTATCGTTTGAACAATCGGTCTCGTTTGTTGACTCATATTCCTGTCGTTTGTTGTCGCTAGTTGTTGTTATGTTATCGCTTGTTGTTGTTGTTGTTGTAGTGTTGTTGTCATCGCAGGCTATTGTTGTTGTACAGTGATCGGCACCAGGCATCGAGTCCAGGTGTGCACCGTTTCCAATAGAAGACTCGGCACTAGACGAAACTACGCTGAGTTGTGTCGTAGGAGAAGGAGAGAGCGAGAGGGAGAGAGTTAAAGATATAGTGTAAAAGACAGGGCTATAGACAGACGAAACGACAAATATCACTTCCTTAGTTCCATATATGCATAAATATCGCACAATGTATCAAACAGAGTTCGAGTGGTTTTTGGACTAGGATTTTTCCTGTCGAAGACTTGCTCCACATGATACATCGATCGAGATCGATCGTTGCCTCCCCGGAGACAAAGGTGTGGGATCCCATCGATTGGGTCTCGTTTAGTTTTTATCGAAGCGCCACAGATTGAATCTTGACGCCAGCTAAATCTGGGAGGTTACCTTCGTCTGTTATTGGCCTCCTTTTATTAGTTTCCATCGTCTTTTGTGATTTCCATCGTCTCTTATGGTTTCATCGCTCTACATTCTATATGAAGGAGACCTCATCTCTATACAGAGATAATTAGTCGTTATCAAAATTTAAGGTTGGCTCCATCGTCTCCACCCCACTCACATCTGTCTAATTAGAGAGTTGGATCCGATCAATAATTACCGATCTTCCTCATGATGATGAAGCACATCACTTTGTTTCTTTCTCTCGTTCTCCTTCTCGTCTCTCTCTGGGGATATGTTCTTCGGAGCTAATCTTCTTGGAGTAACTTCTGGCACACTTCTTCATATTTTTTCCTTTACCATCCTTCTCCGTTCCATGTCTTCTCTTTTCCAGCTTTGTATTCTCGTTGCATCTGCACACCTTGTGGACTCCAAATCCCTGCAGTTGTTGCTCTCCATTCTCTTCGATTCTATTGATAGTTTTCTATATCCTATTTGCGGAACCTCCTCCGGCTTCTGGTCCTGGTTCCGCTTCTTGGATTTCAAATGTAAATACAGCTCATCCTCATCTGTGGATCTCCCATTCTGATGGTCTCTCTCACTCTCTCTCTTACTTGTCATGACTGCTATCTCTATCTCGCTCATTCCTTCACTTTATGTGTTGGTGGAGTTTTACAGTTATTACGCAGCATCCTGTAAGAGAGTCCTTGGCGGGGGCCAACGGTTTTTATTACTTACGATATTTTATAACTTTTTGTGGAAATTCAATATCTTCCGACAGGATATCGCTGTGGATCCTGTTTTGGGGGTTGATGTAGAATCATTTTCCCTCTATCAACAATGTCCTGTCTCATGTCCTGCCGCCTGTTTGTCGACAATGTTTGAGAGGTGGACCAAACGGTGGTCGTGGAGGGGTCAGAAGTGGTTCTCATCGAAGATCGAGATTCAAAATTAATTTTAATTGATTTGCGGCGAAACGGAAGCGGAAGTTAACGGAATTCCGTCATCGATAAGAGATTTTTTGTGAATTGGATGAGAATTGAAAAAGTAATGTTAGGAAAAAGATGCGGAAGTCAATTTCCGGATGGAACAAAACCTTGAATTCGGTTACACCTCTTCCTTCAAATTAAGTCTCCATCGGTTAAATGATTCCCCTATTCATCTATTACTGACTGATCAACTATCATATAAACGATGCATCGATCACCACCCATAAATAATATCCTTTCCACCTTCGAACCCGAAACTCTTTTCTTGCCCGAAGGAAGACGAATCGCTAATCACATTGTCAAACCTCATCACGTCATGGGATGACACGAGCCAGATATCGCCAACGACCGTCGTCCTATTACCAAATTACGTGCAACAAATCACGGCGATGCCACCCCTATCTTTTAAGGATCATAGGGGCATTCGTGTGATGATTAATTATTTTGCCACAAATCACAACGAATGGCGATGGCGCGATCGGTTGCATCTGCCTCCGATGGTGGTGAAGATGAGGAGGGCTGGTGCGTAGCAGCAACAGTAATGAAATACCACCACCACCACCAACAAGAGTCAAATAGCACCACCAACAACAATGAAATACCAGTTAGTTTCCTTTTAACAATACCTCCACCACTAGGTTTAATAAAAGCATCCGCAACAACGACAATAAACCGCTCTACCTCATCCTCTACAACAATGAAATTTCAATTTTCAACCGTCAATCGAGTCGTCATTCGAATTTCCATAGTGCACCCCATCTCTCTCTATCTCTTTCTCACTCTCTAACTCTCCATCTGGCCGCACCTCGCCGACGATGACGACGAGGACGGCGAAAGGCAGTTGGTGCAAAAATATTCCCCGCACATGCCGAAGCAACCCTCGATGGTGGCGTCTGCGCATGCGCAGTGATCCGAACGACGACACGGCGCACATGTCATGAAAATTCCACTGCTTTCGTCGCAAACACACGCAACGCACTTAGCGATAGAGAGAGGGTCGATGGTTAGAGAAGGGATCGGAGCCTAGTGGAAACCAGGGTGGGGATTCAAGGATAAGGGACTTTTGTTCGAAACCCCAGAGCTCGAAACTCGATGTTCAGGACCCGATCTCTTTTCCACTGGAGCCTCATCCTTCGAGGTGATGAGTTGAGTGGCCAGAGGTGCCCCCAGCTAGGGTTTATTTTTACCGTTCGAAGGAGTCAAATTTTGGCAGCTCATTCAAAAATTGTTATCTGGCTCCGTTCCCACTTCCACCTTCCCTCTACATCTACATCCACTTCACGTCACTCCGAATTCCTCATGCGGCCCTCTGAGGGGTCGACGGGTCTGACATGCGCTCATAGTGCACCATGGTAATTGAGTCGGTTGAGTGATGGACAAATGAGTTCGCGGGAGGGGGGAGAGAGCAGAACGACCTCTTGGAAAGTGGCATCTGGCGTGTGCCGGGTTCGCTGCAAGAACAAAAAACTAAATATTTATAGAAATATTTGAAGGACAACTACTGAATTTTAGAAGAGAAATTAAAATCCCAATTAACTACGATCGAGGAAGATTCCATGGGATGATGGTGGACTTTATTTCTTGAAATTCCCTCTCTATTTCTTTCTCGCAAATTCTAGCACACTTCATCTATCATGTGGGTGGTCCATGCCATGGATCGAGATGATCTCCTGAACCTTGTTAACAAGAACTTTGTCATCGCCAATCGTCTCGATCGTAGAGAGAAGTCTAGCCAGAAATTCAGTAGGAGAAGCAGGGACCAGAAACAGAAGAAGGAGGAAAAGTGCAGGAAATTTACAACAACTCCAATAATTGATAAGATAAATCATGCAGGGAGTCCAAGAGAACGAACGACGAGTTCGAATACAAATACCACGAAATTGTAAAACACTCCACGGGCGATGGACCGCCGAAGAGAGAGAAAGACGCAGGAGGCCGATGGTAATTAGGATGGTGGAACTAGTGCAAACCTACGATGGAACGAGGTCCAATTTATGCAGGTACCTTTTTGGCACTTGCCAGCAGAATCCTTTGGGTCTTGTTTCTTATCTTGGTGAGGCTGGCCGGACGATGATCAGTGATAAGGATGGACCTGGAATGTTCTCGGTCTTGGTTTTGGTCTCTTGCACTTGCACTGTTGGTCTCTTGCCCTTGGTTGGTTTCTGCGGGTATTCGTTGAGGGTCATCAGAGGGTTTTCTCGAGAAAATTAAACTGTATAAATTATGTCGTTAGGTCGGAGATCAGATCGAGTCGTCGTCGTCGTTGCAATTAGTCTTCGGTTAACATGGTTGCCACACGATCATCTCCACCTGATCGGTTCTCGTTCTTCGGCGACGTCCCAGAGCGATGAAGGGAGTGAAGAGGGCGAGTTTTAATTGCACCCTGTGACTCCCTGCGGCGTTGTTGTTGTCACTGTTGGCAGCCTTGTTCGCGTGTGTGTGGCAATATCCTCAGCTCAACTCCTGCTCCTCCGATGCCGTTCCAAAAAAAGTCTCAGGTTCTAAGTTTCTCTTCTGAATCCGATCTTTCTCTCGATTTCTCTCTGAAAAGTGTGTCATTTGCCACGCGCATCGCATCGTCCTGATGACCTTCTTGCTGCTTCTTCTTCTTCTTTTTTGGTGTCGCCGATGTCATTCTAAAAATAATCCACGATCCACTTCAAGAGCCATTTACGCATATGCAGTTGTCATGGGCATCGGGAATCAATTTCGAGTTCGACTTCCTGGAGGGGAATCTTAAGTGCTGTTCTTCTTCATGTTGTCGCTGTATTTGTTGTCCAAGGTGATTGTATTCTTCTTGTTGTTGTATTGGAGCTGATGGCACTGGATACGACGCAGTTATTGTTGTAATCCCACCAGTAGGATTCCACTTGTGAACTGTCATCAATAAATTGACAACTTCGTATACAAAGTTGCCCATGGTGCGATATCAACCTCTTCAATATCATCTCCTTTTCCCCGTCAACTTCTTTTCTCCACCAAATTCTTTCCTCTACCATCTGCATTTCTCCACCAATTTATTTTCTTCACCAACTTCGTTTCTCCGCCAATTTATTTTCTCCACCGACTTCTTCTCTCTACCAACTTCTTTTCCTCCTTTTCTCTTCTTTCCTCACTCTCTTCAATAACCTATCCTTCCAGCAACATCTCTTCTTCCTCATCTCCTTTTCATTCTTCCATATGAATTTTTACTGATTTTTTCTTATTATTAGTTGGTTTCATTTCCTACCTCACATCCTCCACTTCTCATACTTCATGCTCTTTCTTGGTTCTCCATATTTCCCCTCTTTATTTTCCTTCTTCATCTCCTTCTTCGACTCCTTCTTCGTCTCCTTCTTCTTCTCCTTCCCTTTCTACCTTTCCTTCCTCTTACTTCCACATAAATTTTCATCAAAATGATTTTATTTTTGCGGAATTTTTGGTAAAAGTCTCATCTTCACCCTGAACACCCCGCAGTCTTCTTTCTCTCTCTGTCTATCGCTCCATCCTCTTCTCGTAAGGTGTTGTCGTTGTCGTCAATGGTGCACGAGCCTTGGCGACACTCGTCGAGACGACGGAGACGCGAATTCGAGTCATTGATATCCTGCGATAAGTGAAAGGCTGACTTTTGTTGTTGTTGCTGCTGCGACTGTCACCGAGGGCGCTCGATTTACGAACGAGCTTCACGAGGGACTGCGATTTTTCTCCCCCCAACTCCGAAGGCTCCGGCGAAGGTTGGCCCGGAGGGACCAACGATCGATCGAGATGTGATCGCTGAGACGGGGTTCGAAGGGATTCCATTGAGGTGTTAAATGTATTTCTCATTTTCGTACAAAATGATATTTAGACTATTTCGCAGATTTTGTCTTCTTGAGGTTTCCTCGTTTTGTTTCCTTGTTGTTGTGATGAACTTGAGCCTCAGGTCGTTGTTGTTTTTGTGTAATTTCCAACAAAAAAAATCCATTGGCGGGAATATTGAATTTTTTTAACATCGCTTCTTTGTTATTTTTGTTGTTTTCTCACTCCGCTCACTTGTGGCTGCCTTGTAACACAGAGACCTAATTTTTGTTATTGTGCCTTTGGGGGGAATCATCGTTAACCCGAAGGTTCCTTGAGGTCAGCCAGAGAGCATGGTCGACGTGGTCGCAGCCGCATTTTGTAATTATTGAGAGACTCACACACAACAACAACAACAGCAGCAACAACTACTGACATCGATTTGCAACAGGCTCAAAATTCAATAATAAAAATGTGTCCAAAAAGTAATTTTCAATTTTATGGCCCATGAGCGACGAACGACGAACCTCGAGACGGAGAGACCGCAACCGCACCGTTGACCAGCACCACCACCAGGTTAACCAGGCACCAATGAACACCATCAACACCGGACACCGATCACCGACCATCGTCCACCGACCTCCATCCACCGGACACGGACCCAACGCACACTTGTTGTTAATTCATTTAGCGTTTTGTGTCCTTCCCTTCCTCATCCTTTTCCTCCTTCCTCTTCAAAGTCTCCCAACTCAACTCCCAAATGTTTTTGCTTTTCTCTTGACCCGCCAAGTCCTTTTGGCCCCTCCACATCGTCGTCGTCGGAGTCCGGCGCGAGTCAAAACAACATCGGATCCTACACGATTTTCGGTGCTGCTCCCAATAATAAGACAAATCTTATTACATGACTTTGGAGGGCTCCGTGGCGAGCCCTGAGGGGCTGGGATCCGATGGAATGGGATGAGTTTTTAAAAAACACCGATGTTTCGTTGGTTTCGTTGACTCTGGTGATTCGCGAGCGAAAGAGACAAAAGGTCATCCGTGACCCTTTTTTCACCTGATGCTGTTTTTGTTATTGTTATTGTCGTTGGTGCATTCGTCTTAAAGGCGTTTCATTTAAAATGTCGTTAATAATTTGTTGCTCACTCCTTGCAGTTGTTGTTGCTCATGTTGTTGCTGATTTAATTGTGGTTGTTCCTTACTTTTTCATTGTTATTTATGTTTCTGTTTTGGCTGTTTTGATGGTTCCTTGAGGTTCACGCATTCCTATGCTTGATGCGAACGTGTCATAAAAAAGTTTTATTGACGTCTCTTTTTCCTGAGAAGTTTCCTCTTTCACTCAAGGATTCCGACATTCTTGTGTACTCCTTTCGTCGGTTTATGTCGATTTTGTTCGCATGATTTTCGAACTCAAATTTGAAGTTAATTTGGAAGTAAAATTTTTTGGAAGAAAAAACATTTTTTGAAGAAAAAGATTAAAAATTTTTCTTTTTGCAAAGCGGAGATTTTTACATATGATGTACATTGATGTATTTTTCAGGACCTGTCGATTTTTACGACTCTCTCGTCTCGAGTGGAGAAAGTGCTCGCGTAGAAAAAAGAAAGTTAAGGCGGTCAAGAAATCTTTGTCCTCGTGGAGAGTTTCTGATTTTCATGAAGGTATTATTGAAGTTCTTCGGAAACCAAAAAAATATTCCCTTCAATGCAAGGAGAAAAAAAGGTGTAAATAAACAAATGTTCATATCATGGGATCTCATGAAGGAACACTTAATCATAAGAGGATCTTAAAAACCCTTTAATTTGGCTCCTTAAAACTAAAATGGACGAAGAAAAAAAACCCTTTAATCATGTGGAAACGAGGTATCCCAATGGGTATTATTCGCCTTGAAGAGGACCCGTCTATCAACACGTTGAAGTCAGAGGAGCCGCTCCATAAACAGTCAATCATCATTAGGGCCAAATTATAAACGCGAACCGCGCTGGACCCTTCTTAAGGAGCCGACACAATGACCAACGCACCTTTCCTCATCATCATCATCGTCATCATCATCATCGTCATCATCATCACCGTCGTCAGTGTGATTATTGTCGGAAGCACCACAGCGATCATAATCGGACATGGATATCATCGTCATAAAGAGTTTTCGAGTTCGTCATCGAGAGTTTCGAGATCATCATCAAGAGTTTTGAGATCATCATCAAGAGTTTTGAGATCCGCATTCAGACTTTTGAGTGTCGACATCGTCATCAAGGTGGAGATTATTATCGTGGCTCATCGGGATCCTCTTCTTAATCGCCATTGTGGTTTTTTGGTTTTTTCATTTATGGTCAGAGGGATCCTCATAATCATCATTGGGTACTTCCTCGTCAAATTACATAATGAAGCGCATGATTGCTACTCGAAGGCGTCTCTTGACAGGACCAACGAGCCCAGCAACAACAAGAACAACAACAACGAGCGGCCGACATGTGTTGACTCGTGATTAAGTCCGGCTCACACCTACAACGGACCCTCCTCCAACTCACTCCCTCTACCTCTCTCTCTTTCTACCTTCTCTAAAAGACCCTTCTGCTGGACACAAATCAAATATTAAAATCCTTTGACGGCTGCCTTTTGTTGCTGCACGTTGATCCTTTTCGAAGACCAGACTAAAGACTAAACACCTTTCGGTAAGGGGTTCGCTGTCGTCTTCTCCTTCCCTCCCTACCTCATTCTCTTTCACTCTATTTGCTTGTGGCTGCTGTCGATGGAGGCGTCGGCGGATGAAGTTAAATAGTTTCGTGTTAAAGACTTCGTTTTAAAATGTTTCGATTTTTTTTCAACGCAATGCCAACAACAGAAAAATATCTCAAAAGCAACAACAATAGTAACAACAGCAAACAGCCTATATAACAACAACAATAGCAACAATAATAACAACAACAACAATACCAACAACAACAATACCAAAAACAACACTACCATACACAACAACAATCAATCTAAATGAAACCCTTTGGTCCGAAAGAAATACCGTTTTGAATGATTTGACCATAGGCTTGGATGGGCTGGGCATTGGAACCTTCTGCTTCTCTTCTTCTTCTTCTACATCATGATCGGTGAGCTATGAGCAAGCCACCTGCCAAATGATTAATCATTATTTTCGTTGCTTGCTTTCGGTGCCCTTTGCCATCGTCGAAGGGATTGGAATGGGATTGGGATGGTGCTGGTGGTTTTACACCTCCACACGGGTATGTTTGACCCGCCTCAAAGACCCTCTAGGAGTGGATCGACCGATGGGAGGGCGAGGAGGAGCGCCGGCGAGGGGAGTGGATGAAGGGTTATCAACAACATCAGGTTAACCTCTGGGTGTCGTTTAGAGTTTCGTTGGGGTTTTCTGTCGATGTTGTTGGGATCATTCGAAGAAAGTACAACTCTGCATGTTGTTGTCATTTACACAGATGATGTTGTTGTCATTCATACATATGATGTTGTTGTTATTCATACATACAGATGATGTTGTTGTCATTCATAGAGGTGATTTTTTTGTAATAGTTTTTTATTCTTGTTATTCTTGTCGATATCATTAGCGTAAACGACTTCCTTTCCTTTTGCTAAAAGCTGTTTGATGTTGGTATCATCAGGTTCCAAACACCTTCGGGTTGTTCTAATGGCAGATGTAGGTATTGTTGTTATAATTGTATTAATAGATTTTCTTGTTCTTCTTCATTTTCTTAATACTACAACAACTTAAATCCTCCCAACAAAAGGTGGTGAAAACAATCGCCTCTAGGACTTTGAAAACCTCTGAAACTTTCACTCCAAAGTCAAAGTCATAGAGCAAAAGGAGATGGAGAGAAGATGGAAAAGAGAAGAAGGAGAAAAGGGGAGGAGATGAAGAAGTAGGAGATTTTAGAAGAGCAATTAAAAGCAGCAATTAAGAGAAAGGGAGAGGTTTCTATCCGTTGCTCCACTTAAGCGTACACCTTGAGCCGCTCCAGTGGATCGGATTTAAAATCTTTCATTCATAAGGAAAGGTCTTTAATAGCAGGTTCCCACTACCTGGAGATCGTGCTCCCCTCTCTCTCATCACCACTATTAACCACACCTTCTCTCTCTCTTCCCTCCCTTTATTTCTCTGTCTGCTTCCGCTCTGCATCGATATGTTTGGTTTTAATGACAGCTGAGAAAACTTGATCGAGATTTATGACAATTAATAACAGGGATGCGATGACCGTAAGATCCACAAGGGTCGACAGAGAGAGATAAGATGAGGGGACGTCCCTCAACTTCTTTGAGAAGTGGCTCGCATCGATTAACTTCGAAATGGATTAAGTTTAAATCAATAAAAATTGAATAATGGAGCGCCGGAATATGAAAGATCACTGGACCGTATTCAGGAAGAAAAAAGGTAGGATATGTTGAGAAATAAATGTTGCCATGGTAATATTGACAAATGCCCTCCGACATGAAGAGAAATTGCGAAATTGATCGAAATAAAAAGGAAAAAAGTCAATCAAAGGAAGGTTTCGTAAGAAAGTTTCGTCTCCTTCTTGGAAGCCCACCCTGAAGACTCTTTTATCACGCCTTTGACACCTTGCTTGGCGGCACAATATCTCCTAGACCTTCAGCCTTCGTTCTTTAGATCTATCCTCCAACTCCTTCCAGGATTTCCTTTCTCGTCACTGACGCAATTCTCATTGTCAAGATCGACCCATGGGGCAGCTGCCATCGAAAGAACCATCAGCACAAGAAACATAAAATCGCAACCACAACAACACCAAAGGCTATCACAATAGCAAAAACAACACAATACACAATCATCAATTGCAGATCGAACTACGACAAGTTGTTGCCTCGGCTTCCAATAGGTCACCATCTCCGGGCACTCTCCCTAACACTCACTCACTCTTATTCTCTGCATCTGCCAACGACGTGTGCAAAAAGAAATCTTATCGATCTATTCTGATCAGAGCATTATTTTTGCTGGTATCGATGAGGTCCCTGAGGTCCTTTGAGAGCAAGACATACCACACCTGTGCAGCAAGAGGAGGAGAAGGGAGGAAAACGTCGGAGGATTTTTGCATTTGTCTCGAGCTAGGTCTCATCTCGTCGACAGACAGGATTTCATCCGAAATGATTTGTTTGTATTGTTGTTGTCATGTGACCTGCCGCCGTCGCCGCCTGCAGCCAACGAATTCACCTTGAGGCCCCGTCATCTCTCTCTCTTTCTCTCTCACCCCTGCAGCCCCTCTCTGTGAAGGAATCCTTTGATGGAAGGATGAGGGATGGAAGGATTTGGCATTTGAGTAAAACCCTACTTCCGCTGAATCCTTTTGCCACTTGCTAGATGGGTTCACGAGCCCCGGGCGCAGGGGTGGGGGTTGCATGTGCCGTCGTCATCGTGAAGGTGGAGGAGAAGGGATGGAGAAACATGTGCAGCAGTCGCTCCTTTGAGAGTTGTGTAAAAATTCAAAATTAACGGACGCGTAGAGCGAATTAAAACGAACGAGTGACAGACAGCCGTTTAAATGTCCTTAAAATAAATACAGACACGCTCGCATACATTCAGCGATAAATACGCATACAAACAGAGTATACACTCATACAAAATCATGCACACATAGACAAACACTCATGTACACAGAGTCTTTCACTCATAGACACAGATTTACTTTGATGGCGAGACTCCTGAACAAGCAGGATCAACGCGAGGTGAGCAGATGTTTGTGATTGAATGAAGAGACGGACACACGAACGGACAGACAAGATGGAAGGACAGACGGACGGACAGATGAACAGACAGACAGATGGACAGACATAAAAAAGGACGACCGACCGTGCTCGGCTCGGGACAAAAATCACGACCGACGAAAAATCTATAAAAATTCAAAACTCCGACGCTGGTGTGGATAATAAATCACATCATGTGCATGTGAGTGGATATGAGAGGGAGAGAACATTAAGATAGATTGAGAGGGAGAGAGATCGATGAAAAGTAATAGTTAGTAAGAGAGGGATAACGAGAGAGTGTTGAGAAATGTCGAACAAATTTGAATGAGGACACGGCGGCACATGTTGAGCCGCTCAACGACGAAGGATCCAGGAGTCAGAGTCGCCGCACCGGGCTCACCGAGGGAATCACGAGGATCACGAGACCAGGTTCGATGTACGGGTGTAACGAGATCCTCGCCGAAGTCCAGCATCCTCCTCATGCAAGCGCAGGGGATGCGCCGTGGTGCTCGCAACGACACGCGCACGCGCATGAAATTCGAAACGCTCTGGATTTGGCAGGATTTCGGATTACGATTGGGCGAGCATTGGAAACAATGGGACCCCACCTGGCGGCGGCTGCGACAGGCGGCTGTTGTTGCCAGTACTTCGAAAACGATGGTTTAAAATAGAGGGAGAGACATTTGAATATCGAGGGGTGGAGGGGAGTGAGATGCAGGTCGATGATGGCTGAGAGAACCTTAGTGAGTATCCACACAGGAGGAGGAATGAACCAAGGAATGGAATCAAAATGTCAAGGATGGTATCCACCAACGGAGTAATAACAATAACCTGAAGTTAATGTCAACTATTTCAATACCACCAGCAACTTGAACAACATGAAAGAGTCCAAATAAAAATTAGTTCAAAACCTCAGTCGTGAACCTGTTGTCGTCAGCGATCGTTTCATGGAATTGCAACAAGTAACAAGCAACTACCACCAACAAAAAGTGAACCCATAAAAACCCCAACCAGCCATTGAAGTAAGTTTTCTGAACCTTCGCTGGCACGAGCTTAATGTCATCAACAATACCGTGTGCTGGCTGACATTAACTGAACCTTGTTGCTCTTGTTCCGTTGTTGATGGCCCAACTTGTTGCGGAGAAGGCAACACTGCAATGTTGCAAGTTTTAAGCGTTGTTTTTGTTGTTGTCGGGGTCACCCGTCTGGGTTATCAATGAATGAAATTTTTATGGTAACGGAGGAAAGCGGTCAACGAGTGTTGAAGTCGTTCATCGGGTTTCCGAAATGTTGCTCAAGTTCAGCGACAAATTCAACCAAAAGTTTGACGAAAACCTGGAGTCTAAAACCAAAATATTAACTCTTTTTCTGTGTATAGAAACACAAACTTCGCCACAAGAGACCTCAGTCTCCCTATTTGAAAGTCGTCTGAACAACTTTTGTTCCTTCCGAAGGTCCTTCGAGTTGTCTGCCAGGTGCGTTGATTTCTTGATCTCACTCCGGGACTCCTTCCCCGTCCCTCGAAACTTCAAGTACCCTGCTTGCTTTGTTCTTACCCCTAGTCTGGCATTCGTCCTGCAGAATAATGGAACAACCTCAGAACGATCTATTGTTGTGATCCGTTTCCATGTGCCACATGAAGGACAATGCCTTAGAAAATAATCCTTTGTTGTGATGTTTTTCTCCCTTTTTTCTACATCCCCTCTCCTCTCCAAAACTTGTACCATCACCTTCTTCTCCCGATCTTCAACTGGTTTTCAGCGCGATGTCAGAGCGATCGTTTTATTGAAGCAACTTTAGTGGAGTAATAAAAATTAAGGTCCTTCGTCTGCGTCCGACCAATGAATGAATTGTAGGTTAAATTCAATCGATCGACAGGAGTCGGAGGTTGGTTGAAGAAAGGTTATTGATTTCAATGCTGACAGGGTTTTCGACACTCCGTTTACCGATCGCTCGCTGGTAACAAAGGACTCTACGATGATTTCTGGATCAAAGCATGTTTGTTTAAGAAATCCAAAGAGTTCTTCTTAGGAATCCTGTATTTTTTGGAATCATATGGGGGCATTTCTTCTTCTATTGTGCTGGTATATGAAGGTTTCTAAGTGGAAAGTGTGATATTGAGGTAGATGATAAAATTCTGGGGTTTTGATGGGCGGGCAACTGATCCAGATGGAAATGGTTTTAATACTTAAGTTTAACCAAGGTGCAAATTCCTTCCAGGTGAACCTCAGACTAATGATTTAGAGCCATCTATATAATGTTCTCTAATATCTGCCCACCACCAGATGTCCAAAAATCTCTCTCTCCTTATCTTCATGGCCCTCTCACACAATAGAGACTTAGCCCAGATGTTCTATTTTAAATCTTCTCCTCCCTCCGTCTTAGGACCTGAGCCACTTGGACACCCAAGAAAATTGCACAAGCGTCTCGAGAGCCACCTGATGTTCGAAGCCATCGCCGGCGGCTGCTTCCCGTTGTCCCATCCCGCCGACAACGGCCGCCTGCCTTCCTTAATAGGCTTCCAACGAGACCGAGTTTCCATTATTCTTCCTGTTTTTGTGAAATTTGCAAAGCGGAAGAGACAAAAGGACTCATTCTCTTCCACGGCGAGGTTGCGCCGCAAGCCTGCAGCGCGCGCGCCTGCGCACAAAAACCCCTAGCGGTGACGGCCAGACAAAGGCCACAGGCATCCTGGCCAGAGCAACGGAATCAGGGCCGGGACCATCGCGACCTATCGGACATCGAACCCGTCCCGGCTAAGCGAAGACGAATAGTTCTCTAATGACTCGACACGCTGAGCTCAGTTGGACTGAGTGGCATTGACTCTGAGGCAGGTGACAACGTCTCCGTTTGGTCGTCTAAACCTTTCGGTCGATGGATTTTTGCACACCAGGCTGCGCCGGGTGGACAAAGGAATTGCATTTCTATGCAGTTTCTGCATTCCGATGACATCTCGAGACATCTGTTCCGTCGTTTGTGAGGATGAGGGAGGGATGGACTAATGGTCTAAAAAATGCACCGTCTTCTTTCAAAATATGCCTTCAGATGTCATCGAAGTGCTTCGAGATCAGATGGAGAAAATACATTTCGAGAGTCGAAAGATGGTCTATGGAGGAAAATCTAAGTCTAAGAAAAGGTGAATGATTTAGTCTTCAAAGTTTTCTGAAAGTTTTTGAAAACATTTTAAAAGTTAAAGCAAATGTGACTTTAATATAGTCTTCCTTAGATCTCCATGAAGATTATTTTCTTTATAGCAGGTTTTTAATGATCTCCTATCGCAAGACGTCATACTTGTAAGTGTAAAATGGTTTAGAATCTTCTTTCTCCAACGATACTCCAGTTAAAGCCCACCCTGGGAATCCAAAATCAATACCACAATTGCCGTCAAAGTAGACAAAGTTCACCCGACGATCAAATATCCCGAAAACTGACAATTAATTCTTATCTAGAATCACTTTGCTCTTGATGATCGCAATAAAATCCATCTAATATTCTGTTTGGATGGTGAAGTGACCCATAAAATCCGATGGCCGACGACGACGACATGATCTTCCAAGGTCCATAATAAATATTTATGTACAGAATATAGGTTTTCTTGTATTCTCTTTTTCGACGAATAGAAAATTCCCACAGACAGAAAAAAGAGATGACGATAACTCGATTGTTTATCAGTTGCACTGTTTAAACTTTGACCTGATAAAACAAACAGATAGATTGAAGGACGGACAGACGGGCAGAGGACTAGGCCTATAGATAAACAGAAAGACAGACAGCTAGACAGAGACACGGCGACATAGATAAGGAGAGCATAACACATGTTTATTATCCTGAGGCAGCCACTTAATTGCGTAAAGTGTGGAGTCCGCGTCTGCGCAAACGAAAGTTTATCAGTGTCAGAGACACATAAAAAACAACCAAAGGATAAGGGAATTGATATCGGACGTGGAAGCGAGAAAGAACGATAGGGTAAAGGATGATTGTATTGAGAGGAAAACACTTTGCATAGATAAGTGAAAATGAAGCACTTGCTGCGGGAAGAGATTTCATTAGCCAGAGATATCTGAACCCAGGCGAGACATAAATAATTACGGAGAGATATCGATTGGAAAGAGAGAATCGTTTAGGAAAAGAAAACAAGAATTATCGGAATTATAATAGAGCTTATTTAATATAATGAGATCAGTAATGAATTCCGAATATGGAGACTAGAGGACAACACAGAGAAGAAAATATCAGGATATTAATTAATAAGAAATAGAGTCTTAATATTTATTGAAGGAAAGTAATTGAAGTATATTATGGTTATGAACGTTATTTTATAGCAGGTATATAATTGTGAGTGATCCAGAGTCGCCTCTATCTTTTCAATATATCTGAAGAAACTGACCTTTAGATAAGGAAAACTTCATTTGGACACGACACCTCACAACCGCGACCTCCATCCTTCTGTCCACTTGATGTTTGTCCCGGGGAAATATGTCTACGAAATGTTTGGAGAGCGAACGAGCAAACATCGCACTCAAGGTCTGATAGTTGGTCAGCCATAAATATTTGAGCTCAGGTCTGGTCTACAGGTGGTACTGACTCACGGTTGGGACCAGACTACTCTTTCGGACAAAGCCATATAACCCGAAATATATCACGATTTATATTGTCCAGTGAGGATTATGAGATAATGGAAGAAATACTCCCATCCGCTGTTAAATAGTTATAACTTCATCAAGGTCTGAGAATGAGAAACAACTTTGTTATTAAAATTGAAAAGTCTACGAACATGAAAATACAAATCTTTGTACATAAAATTCGAAGACCTTCGGAAATTAAATTTAAATCTACTTTTGAAAAGAACGGAAATAAAAGTCTCGCAGCAATAAAATACGTTTTGGAAGCGAAGATCGAGGTTGTAAAATGGAGTAATCGGAGTTATAAAAAGTGTAACAGCGACAAAAACTTCTCTCGTTCAGATAAATTTCAAAGAAGCCTCTAATCCACGCAGGATGGCGTATTTTGTCAGGTGTCATAAAAATGAAATTTATTGCTCATGCGTAACATTCACGAGCGAGAAGAAAAGGAAGCCAACTGAGCCGACTGAGAAGAAGAAGAAGCAGCAGCATCTGGGTGAATCGAAGGTTTTACACAAAAACCTTGCTGAGACTGAGGAAATAAATCATTTGGCTCGGGTCCCCATGGAGGAGTTTAAGAAGACGTCGCGGGAAGCATCGAAACTCGTTACTTCTTGATTTTTCCTCTCCCTCGTTCTTCCTTGCTCCTCGGCGTGGTATTAATTTCGTTTAATTATGATGAATGCAACGTGCACAACATTAAAGGCAACAACAACCACTGGGCTGTCGGTGAATGCGTTGAGGACAAAGCCAAGTGCTACAGATACGCTCCGAGGAGAGCGTCTGTGAGATTTCACGCATTTGACACAGAGAGGCAATAAAAATGAAGTCATTTTTGGAGCATTTCGAGGAAGAGGAACCCATTGGGTTCTACTCGGAGAGGAGGGAGGAGCGATGGAAAGTAGGTAATCGGATCAAGAGCGAAAAGTTGGTTTCGAAATGTTCTTAAATTTTTAACAGTTTGAAGAAAATAAAAGCGAGATTCTTTATTTAAATATAGTTATGCTGTAACCTCTTCCTAAGGAAAGCTTTTGGAAGAACAAATTTGTGAGTTTCAGCAAAAACAAAAAAAGGCTTGACTTGATTTTTAAAATATAGTAAAACTATAAAAAAAAAATCGATAATTGTATAAAAAAGTTAAAAACAAATTTTTTAAATTTTTCTCAGGAAGGAAAAATGTATTATTTTCACAAAAGAATTAGAATCTTCATGAACAAAGATTTTTAAAAGAGCATTTCTAAAATAAATTTACAAAAAAATTGATATGATTTTCATTGAATTGATTTTGAAATTGTGATGTGGGTTTTGCTAATATGATTAATAATAATTATTCGTTATATCATTTGAAGTCTTCAAACATTTAAACAATCTCTTGAAGGACCTTTCAGAGATCTTCGTTCGTCGCCTCTTACGCTAGACCACCTAATTTTCTCTTCCCCACCTCTCTGTCTCTTTCACCATTTCCCTCTCCCTCTAGGACATACAACTGTCTCCTGGTTCCTTTGGCTCGTAATTCATTGACTGATACAACAACTTCCTGCAGCAAGGCAAGTGTTGCGTGTTGTCTTCATAGATGTTGTTGTTGTTATTCGTTCGTGTTGATGTCACTTTTGTTGTTGGTGTTGTTAATAGAACTTGTTGTTGTAGTCAATGGTGATTCCGCTGTTGTTGTAGTCAATGGTGATTCCCTTGTTGTTGCAGGCATTGATCGTTTATTGTTTCGCTCCTGTTGCGTTTGATTGTTATTGCCGAGAAGAGCCGCAGGATACCAAGAAATGAGACATAAACGTGGCCCAAGGCTCCGATGCCGACTTCGACTCCGACTCTCTATATGTCCGTCCATCCGACTGTCTGTCTGTCTGTCTGTCTGTCCATCCCTCCGAGTGTCCGTGTTCGTGTCTGATTTCACTTGCCTTGCGTTGAGAAAAAAGAAGTGTGACTTTTATTTCCCTCGTCGTCTCGTCTTCTCGTTTCCTTTTGTCGCCTTTTTTTCTCTCTTCAACTCGCTCTTCTTTTTCCTCATTCGATCGTTCATCTTTTCTCTCGTTCACCCGCTCTTCTTTTCTTCGAGAGCGCGCCAAGATGTCTGGCGAGGAAATTCATGAAGATAAGTGACCTCGTCAGACAATGGAGAGACGACGGCTGCTGCTGCACTTTGTCTCATCGGACATTCATCATTTTCCACACCTCTCTCCCTGTCCTGCTCCTTTACAATGCCTGCGTGAGGCAGGTCAGGCAGGGAAGGGAAGGAATCTCGTGTCGCCAGGTGGACCAAAGTATCGTCTGAGAGATGCCAGGAATTTGCATGAATCATGACGAAGACGCGTTCCAAGGATTCTCCAAGGGTTTCACAAGGATTTCACAAAACTTATCAAAGGGTTTCTCCACCTGGGTTTAAAGTGGAGCACGGTGGGCAGGTGTGAAGCACCCAAGTTCCACCGATCGCGATATGAGGGGTGGAAGAAACGGAGAGAAAGAGCACATGATTTCGATACAAAAAAATACGTTACAACTGTTGAGGTATTTGAATATCGTTGAGCAAATATAAGTAAGATAAGAGTTTGCATACAACAACAATGAATATTATGTATACAACAACCACATCAACACGAAAATAATATTCAACAAGAAGAATATTGTACACAAGTATAACAACAACAATAACAACAATGCAAAGAGCACCCTTTTTTCCTCAAGACGTTCCAAACTATGATTTCTCATAAACGAAAATGAACAGACAGGGAGAGCGACAGACAGCCAGGCAGATGGGCAGACAAACGAACAGACAGAAAGAAAGACGGTCTGTGCCACACCACCCATCCTTATCTATTGGAACAGCTGCCTCCTCAGAGACTCGGGCGTATTCACAATAAAATGCAAACTAACTCGAACCACTTCAACCAACCGAACCCTCTCCAACAACGACAATGCTGACGATCGTTAAGGTGATGATGATCATTATGGTAATAATCGTTATGATGGAATTCCTCCGTCTGAGGGCCACGCGATATGGACGATGAGGATTTTCCTCCCAAAAAAACTTTCGATACAAATGAAGCCTTTGTTGAGGAATTCGTTGTTTGCTCTTTGATAAAGGAGTTTACCTCTGGTATATAAGTGTTTACCTCTGGTATATAATATTATATAGTGGTTTATATGGTTCGATCAACCGATCCGTGTCACCCATGGCAGATCGGGGTCTGGTCGTCTGTGTCAATACACCTTGCGAGTTGCGCGATATCATCGGGAGGTCGGCCGGCTGTCCTGGAAAAATGCATAATGAAGGGTGGTAATGATGGTGGTGGTGGTGTAGTAATAGGGATGGTGGTAGTGGTAGGGATAGTTGTTGTTGTTATTGTCATGTTATTATAATTTTGTCTACTTTTTTTTGTTGAATTTTGTTGAATCATTAGCATTTGCACCTTAATTTCGTGTGTGTGTTGTTGTGGAAACTCGTGGCATATGTTGCTCCTTTAAGCTTGAACACTGCAAGGTGTTCGTCCTCCTCGATCGCCTCTTCCCCTCCCCTACCACAGGTGGTACGGTGGAATTCACGCCTGGCTGAGGAGGTCCTTTTCCGAGCGTTCGTCGGTGGCAGGAGGACGTCGACATTCCATTAGATAGACATTCCATAGTAAAATTTCTCTTGACGATCGTTCAAAAGTCCATAAACAAAACTTTACGATTCATCCATCGGAATGATATCGTGATTTAATTGCTCCCCAATTGTCGTCGTAAGATTTTGAATATTCCGCCAGCGTCCGGAAGTCGGCAACACGCGACAAAGGAACGATCACCACCCCAACTCCATCCCCGCCTAAAACCCCAATCGAATCCCTTCGATCGGCCGATGTCTGCGACGAAACGTGATCGTCTCCATCGTCACTTGGAGCCGTCGCTCGACTCATCACAATTAGGAGGCGGCCCTTTGGGAAGCAATAATGAACTAAGTACAGCGATAAAAATCAGACACCAACCGGATCGAATGGGTTGAGGGACGCGAGGAACAATCGGAGCCGTCGCATGGACATCAATCGATCGATTGATTGTCGCTCCGATCGTGATCGATCGAACGTGAACAACATGATATTTGTCCCAAAATAAAAAACCCAGGCGACAATGACGACGACAGAGACAAAGACTATAATAAAGACTACGAAAGAGACGAAGACTATAACAAAGGCTATGAAAACTACTACGACAAAGACTACGAAGGCGACGAACGACGACGATTCAGACGACGGCAGCGACCTGCATGGCGCACATGTTTCCGGTGCCGCCACCGGAAGCTCCTGCGACTAGACGTGTTCGATCGCACAATTGCGCGAGCGGCACGGGATCGACTCGAATAAGGTTGAGAGATGGAGATGGGGGGATCGCGAGGGTCTGGTGCCGCCGTCTGGTGCAACGACGACTTCCCTTTGTATGGAGCAGGAGGAGGAGAACCCAATGAAGTCTCTATTGAAATATTCCAAAAACGTAGACGCGGCGAGACGAGAGAAATGAGGGAAGAATTGGAGCAAGTGCAGGGCAGGATTTGAAGTAGTTGTTGTTATTGTTGTAACCGTTGTTATTGTTGTTACCGTTGTTATTGTTGTTCAGGTAGTTTTTGTTGTTGTTGTTGAGTTTGTAGTTGTTCTCGATGTAGTTGCTGTTGTTTTTTAGGGATCTCAAGTTGGTCCCACACCTGTTTCTTCACCGTCGTCTGCATCGTCGTTGTCGTTGTCATGAGGATTTAATTGTTAGCAGAAATTCATTGAGGAAATAAGGATTTCATTATGGATCCTCAGTCTCCAATTGCCATAGAGTATGGAATGAGAGGCGGCAGGAAGTTCATTGAACTGAGAGGATCGAGGAGAAGCCAGACTTTGGAATTTGTGAATGAACTCCTCGCAAGAAGGATCGAAGCAGATGAGGATGCAGTTTGAAAAAACATTGAATCGGATTATCGTTGCACTGGCTCAATTTGAAAGGAAGTTTATTTCTTTTTCTTTGAAAATATATTTAAATTTTTTCATTCAGCATTTTTCAAAGGACATGTGCAGCCTGCATGGAGCTTCATTAGAAATTCATCGTTCTATGCAATTTCAGTCAAAAGAAGAGCACAAACAGCTGCATGAGACAGTGGGACAAATTAGCCGACGGTTTTCCGGAATAATTTTATTCAATTTCTGCAGGAAAACCATTATCAAAATATTTCAAACTATTGATTTGAAAATTACATCAAACAATTGACCATTATTGGTATGATTAAAGACGTTTTCTTTAATTATTTCTTAAAAATAATAGCAATTTAAGTCGAAGAGTACGAACTTCATTCCAGTGTGCGGTTCCTTACCGGTTGAGTGCACGATCTCTGACCACCCGCCTGACCGATGTCGTCCACCGACCGAGCGAGAGAGACAGAAAATGGAAAACTGCACCCGACTCAAAGAGCTTCTAGGAAGCCAAAGGCGACGACGACCCAGGGATGGCTTCGACACTTGTTCCTTTTCAGTGCTTACGTAATGGGCCAGCCATCCGTCCATCCATTCGTTCATTTATCCATCTCCATACGGATGGCCAGAGTCATGGGCTTGAGCTTGACCTGCATCGTGCTATCCACGGGGATCGGGATCAGGATCAGGGTCCGGTCCGAAAATGCTGATGTATGCAAAATACGAACGCTAGAGAACCGAAGGGAAATGGAAATGGGGAAAACTCGTGAGTGGCACGAGTGACTGACTAATTATTCAAATTGACCCAAACAGCAAAGAGAACAACAATAAATAACAATAACAACAACAGTGGGTCCTACGGGTCCGAAATGATGACGGAATGCTTAATGCGAGCTGCACGAGCCCAGGACTCGATGTCGACGTCGTCGTCGTCAACCCGCCGGCGCATGCCGACAGAGGGGCGACCGTCACCATCGTCGTCGCTGCCGTCGTCTTCGTCGTTGTCGCCTCGCTCCAATGCATCGGTGGAACGTGCGGCCAGCGGAGCGTGTCGTGAATGAACCACGAGCCACGCGAGCCGCAATCATCGGGCTTGAGTCTAGGGGTGCGCAGGAGCATACGAAAGACCGACGTCCACCAGCGGTCGGTGGTCGGCGATCGGTCGTCGGTCGGTGTCGCTCGCTGATCGTCGATCGCTAGTCGGTGTCGGGCGCTGGTCGTCGCGTCGGTCGGTGTCGGGAGTCAAGTCGTCGGGGGTGCTTTTCATGTGTGCGACATGTGTCCTCAGAGGAAGGGGGCGACGGCGGCGATGGTGACGACGACGACGTTGGACGTGTGTCGCCCGTGCGGCCCACATGACGATGGACAAAGGAAAAACAATGACAACAACACAACCAGAAGGAGTAGGTGTCGCCCGGGTGACGCTGCTCTCGAACAGGTACAACGCGACCTGCCGAAGAAACAGAGAGAAAAAGAGGGTTCGAGGCACGCGTAATGCACTTTCAAAGAAGGTTGCATTTTAATTGCCAACAGGACGATGACGAGGGGAACGAGGACCGGGGGGCAGGATATTGCCTGCATTGAGATTGAGTTCCTCTAATTGCGGGGTCGATGCAGGGACTTAGGGACAAAGGTCGAGGATCGGTCGACCGGAAGGAAAACGAGAGCAAGGTGCAAGGAGCGGGACACGAGGCGGAACAAGGAACAGGACACGAGGCGGTGCATTGACCAAGGCAAGAGGCAGTGCAGTATCGCGACGAAGCTCGTAGATGACGGGCGTCAGGTGTTGGAAAATGAAAAGTTGTCGGGGGGTGAAAAAGGAGATATTTAAATTTTAAAAATAAATAATGAGTTTAGAGGAGAGGGTAACTAGGCTACGAGGGTTGGGGGGAAAGTGGACGCTCTAATGGAGTTTTTTTAGGAAGCAAAATCGCACCTGTGTTTTTTCATTTGAGTGGACGAATTTTCAAGACTTCAGGGAAATGTTTTTGAATCGATAACTCATGGCTTCAGGTTGTAATGCGAATTGGAAGGACTCAAGAAGGAATAAAGGAGGCAACAGGAGTAAAAACATTTACAAATGCAGCAACAAATGCATCAACAACATTAGGAAATTAAGCAACAACAAAAAGAAATGCATCAACAATTTCAAGAGCAACTCTTTTCGCCACACGAACTACCTACGAGAAGTAGAAATAACACCTAATCGGCTTAAGTAGACACGACAAGCACAACATCCTTTCATGAGAATGACGAAGAAACAAAAACGATGAGACAAAAACCAGGAAAGCGAAGATGACGAAGACGACGACGAGAAGAAGAAGACGAGATTTTTCCGTACCACAAAGGATGACACATTCCCGGAAGAAGGACGAACGCACACTTCCTTAATTTATTTTCTTATTGTCAGCGAGCACAATCACACACAAACAAACTGTGTTGCCTGCAACAGTTGCTCATCCTACGGAGGAATATTTTTGCAAGGATATCAGTTTACTTCCGCTTTCAATGGAATTCGAATCTTGTCCCTTGTTATCTCGCTTCAGTCTGTTTCTTTTTACGATGCAGACGAAGGTCCTATTTCCTATTTTTTATTATCCTTTATGAGGATTATAAAATTACTGCTAATTGATTTCCGGTGTCTGGTGAAGGAAGGGACAGCGACTGGAGGGCAGGACATGGAGAACAATTGTCGCAGTTCCAATTGAACCTGTTGCCAATGGAGATTTCAATGGAACTCGAGGAACTATTTTTTGTTCCTTCAAGATAAATTTAATAAAAGAAAATTGTGAATAGAAAAATACAATTGACATTTGAGACTTAAATGTTTCTATTCATATTTTATTTTTTCAAATATCGCACTGGTGATATTTTCAATTAAAAATATTGATAAAAAAATAATAACAAACACAAATTAATTTAAATTGTTGTTTAATTTGTAAAGTCCTTTTATTTCAATATTCGATAAAATATTGAATATATTTTAATTTATAAAATTATAAAATTATTTTATAAAATATTCGAATTATATTTCAATTTCTTTTTTTCTATTTTATTTTATTATATTATATTATTAATAAAATTTACAAAATAAAATAAATTCCAGAAACAAAAGACTTAAGCAGCGAACTTGCTGCGCATCATAAATCGTAGAGATTCAGCATAGCCCTAAATTCCTCTTGACCTCTCATCCATTGCACTCAAATTTAGTTGCCAACTTTTGACTGTTGCAACATTATTGCAGCGAATATTTTATTGCACTCATAAATTTTTAAATATTCAAAGATGTAGTCGTATTTTAATTTCAATCAAACAACGATAACAACAAAAATGGCAAAAAACAACCACAACAATTGCCAGAATAACCATCACTTGTTGAAAAATCCAACAAAAATAGAAACAACATTCACCAGCAATAACAACAATAATAAAGAATTTGAAATTCCAATTTCATGCAATAATAACAATAACAGAAATAGCAACAATAACAACATGAATAGCAATAATAACGAGAAGAATAGCAACAATAATAACAAGAATGGCAGCAAAACACAAAAAAATAATAGCAACAACAACTTATAGCAACAGCGATTCCGATGCGAATGCCACCTAGAAAAAGGCTTCCACTTGAGGTTCAGACTCGAAGGCACCACCTCAATCTTCAATCCTGGAGCCTCGCGAACTTCGAAATAACACGACGACCACCCACGCAATAGAGTCGCGATGGATATAACAACAATAACAGGAATAACAATAACAAGAATAATAACAACAACAGCCAGTCAGTGTCAAATTCGCATATCGCGTTGATGTTGCTGCTGGTGCTTCTGTTGTTGCTTTGTTGCTCTTGCCATAAGATTCATAGGAAAAATATTATCATATGGAAATTTTAGAGCGATTACGGATGGCAGCAAAAGCCAAAGCAACAACAAAAACAACAGTGACCTATACACTCCCCACTCAAAGCGAAAAAGGAAGATAAAGGGAAAGAGAAGAAGATGGAGATTCAACAGTTGCTTCCGAAACGTCAAAACGCCTCATGTGGGCCTCACCGCGTTGTGGTGGTCGACGTCGTCTTCGTTGTCGATGGTCGGCGGACGTCGGGCGCTCGTCGAATATTTTTGGTTTATGCTGCTCCTCGACCAAGGAAAGTGCTCGATGTAGACAACGTCATCAGCACCACCAACACCAAAAACAACATCCGCACCGACAGCAACAGCAGCAGCAACATCCACAGCAGCAGAGGCGAGCAACAGGTCACCAACAGGCGGACAAGGCAAAAATAAAAAAATTTAACAAAATAAAAACAAAAGAAAGAAAGAGTGAGACCTGTTCAGCAGACGGCAACAAATGGAAAATTGCTGCTGATGCTTCTTCGTTTATGAATCGTTATTGCGCCTCGCCTTGTTGCTACTTGTTGTTGTTGTTGCTCTTATAGTGGTTGTTGTTGCTACTGCTGTTGTTGTCCATTATTGGCTTCTGTTTCAAATGGCTGATGATGATACGTGCTGTGGATGAGATGCGGCTGTTGCTTGTCTTCTGTTGCTGCCTCATACTGAAGTTGTTGTTACTATTTCTTACACTATTGTTGTTGTTCCATAGTATTTTTCTTGTTGTTCAATAGTATTGTTGTTGGTTTCTCTATGTTACTCTAGCTAAGGCCAGCTTCGAAAAAAATTACTTTATTTTTCATTTCATTTTTTTGCGGTTGAACATTTCTCTGCCAAAAGTTTGGCTCTGGTTCCAGGTCCGGAAGGTGGGTGTGGCACCAGGAGCAGCAGCAGCGGCAGCAATAAAAACAACAACATCAATAATAAAAATAACAATAACAACAGGAGTGATGTCGGTGGCGAAGGTGGGTTTTGCAGGCGCTCTTGTAATGATCAATCTTCATAAAGTTTATTGCAATTTTGATGGCAGCTTAAATGATGATTTCCGTCAAGATTTGCGCGGTTTAAGGCGGCCCGTCGAGCTACTGTATTTGCTTGATGGCTCGAGGGCAGGCAAGCGCAGCAGCTCACCAACACACCGATACTTACACTCACATCGACACCGACACAGACACGTACATCGACACAGACATCAACACGGACTGACAGACAGACAAACAATCAGTTTGGTCGACTACCAAGAAGGCGAAGGATATCGAAGGGAATTCGCAATAAATCTAAACGATTATGAGGGTGATTCAATTGGAGTTGCAATAAAAATTTAAGGAAATTAGATGATTGTTTTTAAAATTAATTCACTAAAGTCTGGGATAGTAAGATAATAAACTAAAATGCTGATTTGGACATGAAATATTTATACTGAAAATAAAAAACACCGTTTAAAACATAAAAATTAAGACACAAACTATTTGAAATTAAGTTAAAAAAATTACATATATTAATATAAAAAAATTTAAATACAAATTTGATTAAAAAAATAACAAATAAAATTTAATATGCAAAATTCAATAATTTGTTATAAATACAAAATACAATTTTGAAAAGTTACAAAAAAGCTTGTAAAAATACAAACTTTCTATATATAATCCTCTGAAATAAAAAAATCTAAATTTCCGAATAGGACACCGACAATGAAAACCTCATCGTCAATGGGAAAATCTTCATTTTCCCAGCTATAAATCTTTCTTTTATTCCTTTTCTCCAAGCGAAATTTTATCGAATTCCACAAAAAATTATCGTGTGAAAATTGCACGAACACGCACTGACTCACACCTCACACACACAGGAATAAACTCACACCGAGACAATTCTCAAAATTCCCACTACTTTCCCCGAACTGACTGCAACAATAACCACAACAAGAACACCTGAAACAAAAGCAAAAAGTTGCCAAAACGAGGACAGAGGACGAACAAGTGTTCAACGACTCCAATGAGATTCCTGCGAAAGAAACCACCAGCAGAAGCAGTAGCCACAGCAACAAAAACATATAAAATCCACCAACAACAATAAAATCTAAAAACTCTAACAACAACAATAGGCAGAGGCAACAAAGAAATTTGAATGAAAACGCAATGGGAAAATGTTGTCCATCACAGAGAAGGGCAGAGGCAACAAAAACTACAACAAGAACAGCAACAAAACAACAAGAAAGCAAAAACAAGAACTACAACAAGAACAACAACAATAACAACCACAAGAAGAACAGAAACAACAACAACAATAGCAGACATAAAAGAAAGCAACGCTTAATCGGCAAATTCCACGTTCGTTCGTTCACATGCCAAACAAAAAGGATGCTGAAGGACGATTATGCCGTCATTCACTTGTTTCGCTAAACGCTCGCCGGAGGAACTCGACAATTTCGACCTCATCCATCCTTCTCTCTCTCTTTCGCCTTGCACTTGGCCACAAACAGAGGCCAACAGGTACCTCGACCACCGACCAACAAAAAACACCAACAAAAACGATAAGAACACAATAAAAACGATTTGGGTAACAGGTACTCCAGCAGGATTCTGCCAAAGCCAGTGGCGTTTTCCAATCGACCGAAGGATTTTGAGAATATTTTTGCTATACTTCGCATTACCGTCTCTGTCGTGGTGAGGATCGGTTCGACGCGATCCTTGCGATCGATTCCGCTCTACTCCTGTTACAGTTCCTCGCCCTCGGAAGGACCGAGTCTGGGGCTCGGCATGAATGAAGACCCGCTGTGCATTCATTAAACGCAGCTCGTTCGGATCGTGTGAACCTTCGAATTTTTTGCCATCGCTTCCTCTGATCAGTGGAATTTCTTCCATATATTATATGATTTTTTCTTCGCCTTTGAAATTCTCTAATTTTTTGCAACCTCGCAGTTTTTGTTGTTATTATTGTTGTGGTTGCGGTAGGTTCCATCGTGGTCATCCTTTCGTGGAATTTATTTCTAAAGCAACTTTCGTTCTTTCAAATTAAACTGCGAAATGATTTCTTTTGTTTGCCTTCGTCTCCTTCTCTTTTCTCAATTTTCGTCGCCTTTTAGCAATCGGCACGCAAAATTACACTCGTTTTCATTTCCCACGCAAAAGTTTCGTGAGGCTGCGATTTTTTTTTATTTTATCTTATATTATTTTATTGCTGTTGGGATTTTTATTTTAATTCGAAATTTATTTGTTTTTGATTTTCGTTGCCAATAAAAATGAAGCAACTTCGCTCAGGTGTCAATTGTTGGATTTTGATTTTGAACTTTCACGTTTTTTATTCTTATCGCTATAGTTATAGTTATTGTTATTATTATTATTTTTTATTACAATTGTTGTTGCTGTGAACAGTTGTTGTTGTTGTTCACAAAAACGTGCTGCTGCTGCTCCGATTAAGTTACGACTTTTACATTTCGTCTCGCTTTGTTTTTAGCTTAAATGTGGCGGATTTTATCGATCAGATGCCGTCATCGTCAGCGGGCACGGTTTTGTGGTCTGGTAGAAAAAAAGAGAAAAGAGGACTAGTTAAATATTGGTGGGAATGCATTGTTGATGAGGGGAAAGCTAATCATAAGTTTAACACAGAAAGTTATTTTAAATTAATATATTAGAACAATCCTTCTTCACAAACAAAACATAACAAAACAAATGAGAAATAACACGAGTATGTTTCTTAAGACTTTGTATAGGTGCAAAAAAGTTGGATTTGGATTTTAAATTTTTTAAATTTTCCATGAAAATGATCAATTGTTGAATTTTCATAGAAAATTATAAATTTTTCAATTTTCTATGAAAATTATCAATTTTTGAATTTTCTATGAAAATTATCAGTTTTTATGAAATTTTGAATTCTCTGAATATATATTTAATTTTCTGCTCAAAATTGCAAAATAATTAAACATCTTCGATATAAAAAATAAACATCAATATCCGAATGTTTACTTCTCTTTCACCAACGCCCACACCATTCAATTGGCTGCAAAGTAGTTGAAGAAACTTGCATCTGCGAGCGAGTATACGGCCGTGTGCCAGCAACAACAACAATAACAATGCCCAATTACAACAAGAGCCATAACGAAAATAAATAAATAATAAGAAAATAATCACCAGTACAACAAATACACTATTAGCCATCTACAGAAACATAGCTCAAATGTATAGAGAGAGAAAAAGAAAGATAGAGAGAGACAGTGAGAGATCATGATGGAGTTAGCAAGAAAAACGAATGTAAGGAATGCGCGTCTATTTAAAAAGAAATTAAAATATTATTTTTAATAGGATCAAACTTTCACCCGGCAGCGAATACCAAGAACAACAATATGGAGAATAGTCAAAACAACAATGAAAAGCGAACAACAACAATGAGGTACAAACAACAACAACAATGAGGAGTAAACAAAAACAACAACATCAATAACAAAGCGGCGCTGCCAAGGAAATGGAGAAATTGAAAATATGATAGATTCGACAGCTCTCGACTGCACGCTGAGCCGCAGTCTGCTGTGCTGAATTGAACCCAGCTCTGCCGCCAATGATGATGATGGCGGGGACGACGAAGACGACGGCGACCACCTGTAACGATGCGGCGGGATGAACGAAGAAATGGGATCCGGGAGCAGATGAAGTAATTATTTTGGCCGCATTTCTCGCTCGCCTCTCGATTCCCAACATCGATGAAATAAAAATAGCAACGATCTCTATAACAAGGATCATAATAAAAACAATAAAAATATGAGACCACCTTCCACAACAACATTAAACCAGCAACAACATCAAGCCACCTTCCACAACAACATTAAACCAACAACAACATCAAACCACCAAACCACAACAACAATATCATTGGCCACAAAATTAGCAGCAATCGTTTGAGATGTTCGCTTGTTTCGTTGTTTGTTTTTCCGGCGATCGTTGGCGACGCCCCATTTTGTCGGCAACAGCTTTGTGACTGGCGGAGGGGACTTCAAGTGTTTTTATATGAATGTGTATGTATATGTATAAGTGTGTGTGTTTGTAGCAATTTTCCTGCTGCTGGTGCCACCCGTCTTATTGCTGTCCTGCGGCGGCCTCCTCGAGTGTGGGGGGCGTTGCGAGGCTTGTTAAATAATGAGAGGCTCGAACGCGCCTCCGACGATGACAACAACAACAAACACAACATCAGCAACAATAACAATAACCTCAACGCCAACAACAAGAATAATATAAGAAACACCAACAAAATTCACTACAAGCGGGTGGTCGAAGAGGATGAGGGCAGAAAATTGAGTTGCAAGAGGATTTCATGGGAAAATTCGCTACTGTTGTTGTTGTTAATATTGTTGTTGCAGTAGGTTGGCCAACAATTTTTGACAAATTCACACGATGATGGTCGTGTTGTTGTTGCTATTGCTTCGATGGTGTTCCCGCCTCTGCCTCCTACTTTTTCTCTCGCCTCTTCTCATCATTCCCATCGAAGCGAGAGACAAAAGGCGGCCGAAGACAAAAAAAATAGCCAGCAAAGCGGAGCAACAGGTAGCGGAGGCTGGACTGAGTTGGACTGTTGTTGTTTTCTGCACCAGCACCATCATCATCAGCAACACTAACTCCGACAGCAACAATAGCAACAGGTAGCTTAAGGCTCTCCCTTTGTTTGTTTATCTTTGCTGTTTGTTGCAGTTGTAATTATTTTCGCTCGGTCTTCCGATCGTTGGTTTTGTTGTTAGAGGCAGAGTAGTTTTTTTTGTTGCCAAATCTCTGAACAATTACTTTCGCTTCATTGTCCATCGCTGTTTTTTGTTGCATTTCATTCATGTTGTTGTTACATTTCCCAATTGTTGTTGCTGTCCAACAGGTTCATCATCGGCTTCCACCACCGTCGGCAACGGTCGGCTCAATTTTCTACCAAATTCTTTTGTTTTCGAATCTGTGGAGATTTAATTTCTCTATCTCTAGTTCTTTTTTTCTTTCCATCACTTTTTCGTAGCTTCGATGTGTGTGGCAAATTATCAGAATTCAACCTGAAATCTTTATTTCATTTGTTCGCACTGGGAGAAAGACAAAAACAGAAGCCAAAAACAATGGAGGCAAATTCGCAAGAGAAAAGAAGTGATGAGAAAAAAAAGCAACGTAAGGCTGAAACAGCAGACTTAAGCAACGAACTCGAGTTGCTATTTGTTCACAAATCGGAATTGAAATTAAAGATTAAGTTTTTTGGGGGAAATGTTATTGACAACAAGTGAAATTCAATTCGCAGAAATAAAAGATTTATGAAATGAACTTGCTTCAACTCAATTAAGATTTTATTGAATACAAATTCTATTTGATTTATTTTTTCTATGCATTTTTTTAGTGAATTATTTTTTAACGAACTTATTTTGTTTATGTGCGCCTTTTTGTCTGTCCCATTGTACATCTGATAGTTTGGCTATCTCTCAACTTTCCTGTTGCTCTATCCGCCTGTCGATCATTCGATGTATTTGCCTATCTGTCCAACTAGCGAACTCTATCCGTCTGTTTGCATGACATTCTCCCCCTGCCCCTCGCTCTTTCTCTTACTCGATGTCTGTCCCCCTCTGTCATGTTGTCAATCCTTCGTCCGAGACATTCCCATTCCACATGATCATCTCACCGCCCGTCGCTTTGTCTGTCAAAAGCTTGTCCCGCCTGTCGGCTTTGTTGTAAATTAAACCATAAAAGGTAACAAACCGTCAAATTTTGCTGAACCAACCGACCGAGCAAATATAATGCACAACAACAACAGTTAAAAGAATGACAACAGCAACAACAATAATGATAACAAAAACAATCAAAGTGAAAACAACAACTCTTGACCATATAAAAGCAGCAACAACAAAAACACAACAAGGAACTCAAGTAAAGCACAGAAGAAAAATAAAGTAAAAATAATTACTTTTTGAGCTGAAGTTTCATCGAGTTTTGTGTTGTCATTCATGCAGAAAAAACAACAAAAACAACAACCACGACTACATACGACGATGAACATATTCATCATCATGATATTATTGCTGAAGTGATTGTTGTTGTGGACATTGTTTTTATTGTTGTTTTTGTTATTGTCAGGTGAGTTGAACTGAAGCCTTCTTCGAGCGAGTCTCCGGGCGACAAGTGCCGAGCACGGAGCTCGCGCTCGCCTCGGGAGAGAAGTCAATCGATGGGGCAGCTCTCCACGTGCTCCCCCCACCCCTCATCCTCCTCCTTCTCCACGTTGCTCCTCCTTGAATTGTCGAGTGTCAGGTTCGAAGTGATTCGCGCGCCATCCGTCCGTCCATCAGTCCGTCCATCTGACACTCCATCCATGTTCGCGACGCATGCGCCACTCGTCAAAGCAACAGGTGAGTGCTGGGGTTTACGGTTTCTTCTTTGTCTTTGTTGAGAAAAAATCATAAAAGAAAAAATATATATATAAGAAAAAATCATAAAAAAATGCATAACCGAAAAAACTCATAAAATAAATAATAAAAAATGTTTGAAGAAAAATTGTGTTAAGTATCAAAATAGTTAGTAGAAAAAAAGTTGCTAGGAACAAATTTATGAGCACACAAATTTTAACAACAAAAATAATAAAAAACTTAATGACATAAAAGAATAATAAAAGCACTGTAAACAAGTAAGAAATTGCAATAAAAATATTGCAAAGTTGTATTTTAATTGTAAACTTCATAAAAAATATACCTAATGTAAAAATTTGTAAAATTCGCTATAAAAAATAATATACCTAACTAATGTAACAAATTGTTCAATTCATGATAAAAAATAATATAACTCTTATAAAAAATGTTAAATTCATAATAAAAAAAAAATAAAACTTATATACAAAATTTAATAAATTATGAAAAATATGTAACATACGAAATATAATATATAATATAATATTCTTGATATTTAAAAAATAGTTTTGTACTCTGAAATTTTTCTTTAAAATAAATTGTCTCTAAAAACTCTAAAATTTGACTTGGTTTATTAAAAATTTCGCTTTGAAAACTCCAAATTTTTTAATAGAAACTCTATGTTTTCAATTAGAAAACTCATAATTTTCGTGTGAAACCCGTTTTCCACATCGTTTGTTTTAGGGGTTTCCCCACCCCTTGAAGGTGACAACACTTGCTACTCCACAACGGCTACCGCAAGAACAACAACAACAACTGGTGGTGATTAAAACAACGACAAAACGTTGACGGCCCAAATCGGGTCAACGTGTGTGCGGTGACGATGGACAGACAGAAGGGGGAAAAGTCGGCACCTTCGCGGTTTCTTGGAAAATCGACCCAAGTAGAAGACGAAGTTAAAGAGGTGGAACAACAAGTTCAAAAGGAAACGCGCTGCACGTTTGACCCACCGCAGGCGACAAACGTTTCCTCCGAACCTGCGACAAAAGAATTACTGAACTTAATTGGCCAAGACACCTCAACGTGGCCCAAAAGCGAAAACAACTTCGTATACTAAACATTTAATCTAAGAACAAGGTGGAAGATGGAAAGGCAAAGAGTAAGAAGAGCGTTGTTACAAAGAGAGATAGAAGTCAAAGAGGAGCTCATATCACAAATTAACACATTACTAAATTAGTCAAACGAGCCAACCTGTAAATCAAGTGACCAAAAGGAAATAAGATCCAAAAAATGTTCAAAAACAAATAAAGCCACAATATTATAAACCGCAACATTGTTTCTATCAACAACAACAATGTTTCCATCAACGACATAAACAACAACAATGTTATCATCACCATCATTGACAATAACAACAACAATGTATATCCTATAACACTTCTGTCCTCTATATCAAGCCAAGAAGAATTTAAGCCAAAGTGAATTTCATACTTGGCTTCCAATTAAGTTTCTTCAGAATGACATTTAAACCTTCTTCAACTGCTAGGTGATCTTGTCATCGTTGTTGTCGTTCTTGTTGTTGTTGTTGCTTTTACTGCTGCTGTTTCCATTGCGTTCACGAAGAATGATGCAAAGGAGGAGAAGAAGTTGGGGGGATATTCAACCAATTGTCATTAACTGTGAAACAGGTAGCAGAAAGCAAAAAGATCGCGGCTGACAAAGGGTCTCCTCTAAGGCAAAGAGTGGCTCCATTTGGAGTTGAGTAGCAACAATTTTTGTTGTTGTTATTGTTGTAGTTCTTGTTGTTTTTGTTGTAGTCAATGTTGTTGATTGTTATTGCTGCTGGTTGGTAGTTTGCTCCGCTCGCTGTTGACTTTTCAATGTTTGCCGAAGCACTTGCTACGCGACTGTCGTTGCTACCGTCGTCACCGTCATCGTTGTTGTCGTCGTCATCTCGATCCACCATCGACCAACGACCATTGCGTATCGCATTTGAATGTGACGATCGGGTCGGGTGACGCAGGTCGTGAAGGGGGCAACAAAATTGGGTTTGGGCCCTGGGCTGTTGAAAGCTCGGAGCTAGTGGTGACACACACACAAACATAGAGAGAGGGAGACAGACACACCACAAACGAGACAGACAGAGATACGAAAACAACCAAAGAGACGGACAATCAAATATACAAAGAAGCAAAGGCCCTCGTCTATATTTGGCAAAAACGATCTTAACCACAATCTTCTCATTGCCGTTGTCCATCTCAATAACAACAATAACATCTACAACAACAATAATGACAACTACAACAATAACAACAACAACTATATGTAACAACAACACACCACCACCAAGATCAGACGACGATGTCGACGACATGATGCGGATGAAGAAACGAAGTCAGAAAACAAATTCAACATTCGTCCAAGATTTCAATCAAAATTCCCTGGAATCTCAAGTGGACGGCCTTTTGTCCAATTCCACCGTTGTCTTCATCATCATCATCAGTTACTGCTAGAGCAAAAGGGACCGAGAGAGGTAGAGAGAGAGAGAGGGAGTGAAAGAGTGAGCGATATAGTGAAATGGAGCAACAAGTGGAAATATGTTAATTTTTTTAATTAGATTTTTACGTTACGTTTTTTTCCATACTCTTTTGGTTCTGCTTCATTTTATTCTTAACAATCGTTATCTCTACCTCGTTATGCTTCTGGTTGTTGTTGTTGTTATTGTGGTTGCTCTGATATAGATAATATTTTTTTATGGTTTTTCTGAAAAATTTCGTGGTGTACAAAAAGCCAGCCAGAGATTTATTGTTGTCGCAATCAGAACGAAGACGACGACACGCATTTCGAAAATTGAACCTGATGTGAGACTCAATCGTGGTCCAACCGCAAGTGTCAAAGGGTTAAGGAGACGAGAGGGACGACGAGGGGAAGAGCGTGTTAAGGAGATGAGCGAGAAAGGTTGGGTTAAGGAGATGAGAAGGGAAGAGCGGCATTTTTATATGCCGTTCATATAGTTTTATGATTTCAATGAACGCGATTACGTTTATGACACGAAGAAATTCGTTTCCGTTTTGCCGCCCAGGAGCAGGAGTCGAGTGGTGCAGATCAGGTGAAGACCGAGGTCAGATGAAGATCACCTCGAGAAGACTGTGGTCAGATGAAGATCAGGTGACGGCAGAGCTCGGGAGATGGAGAGCGTCAGGTAAACGTGAGGATGCGGTAGGGTTTTGATAGTGAGAAGTAGGCTAAGAGTTATGAGCATGGGAAAATTGGTCATCAAAGGTCGGATGGAGAGTTGTGAGAAGTCTTATTTATCAGAAGTATGTCGAGCGAAGTTCCGTATTTTTATTTATTTTATAAATTTTTTGTCCGAAATCTTCAATATTCCTAAAGTCTGAAATCTTTAATATTCCTAAAGCCTGAGATATTAAATATCCCTAAAGTAGGAAAGTATTCCTAAGAGAAGGTGTCATAATCAAATAAGGTCTAATGGAAATCGTATAAACTATGGATTAATGTGGAAATGTTTGAAAGAATGTTGCGACAACTATCGTCGATGAGACAGCTGTCCTCATAAATCTGCATACACGAATGATTGGAAAGGACTTTAACAACAACAACTACAAACTTAAGTGGAATTAAGTAACGACTAAAACAATAACACAATAACAATAGCAAAAAGTTTAACAACAATTGAGCAATAATTGCAATTTGTTGAAAAATCATCAGCAACAATTTGTAACAATTTATATTACAGTTGTTGTATTGTATAATACTATACTATGTGTTGTTGTAGCAAACATTCGTGTTGTTGTAGTAACTATTTGTGTTGTTGTAGTAACTATTTGTGTTGTTATAGTATCCAATATTATTGTTAGAGTTCGAACCATTTTAAATACAAAGAAATAAAATAAAAAAGAGCAACCGTCAACAACATTTGCCAAATATGCAAATTGTTGCTCATATAGTTTATGGTAGAGACTCATGTCGTTCAAACAGCAGAACCGTGTTCGGAGCCACCAGCAATTGGTAACAACAACAACAACAACAGAAAAAACATTTAGAGTCACCCCACTAGTGTTGCCAACAACATATGTTACAGTCACAGTCGGAATCGTTCGCTCGTTCGTTTGCGGTTCCTTCTGCAACAACTGAAAGACTGACAATTGTTGCCGTTGATGGTGATTGCGATGGCAATAGTGATGGCAACGGTGGGGGAGTGAATGCAAATATATATCTGTGTGTGTTTGTGTGTTGGAGGAGCAGTCATGTTAAATGGACAAGATGAACGATCCACACAAACACACAGAGGAAAGAGAGAGACAGACATCGGCTGCACCTGCGTAAAAGACATTTGAATAAAAACATTTGAATCCGAATTTGGTGCAATTGCAAGCGAGCAACAACAAGTGAGGCAACAAGAACAACAATTGAGGTAACTACAACAACATATCAATGAAACTAGGTTGCATAACATCTTCAACAAGAGGAGAAGGAGAGGAAGGAGGATGAGGACTGAGCAACCGGGAAGGAAAACGAAACCCATTGATAATCGAATTCAATTTGAGAAATCGATCCATCGACGACGAAGGCGACCTTTCGTTGGACATCGAAGAATCCATGGAAAAGAGAGAAAGAGAGAGTTATTGGGAAATTAGACCAAAAGACCCCAACGACCCAAAACTATCAACCAAAAGTCCAAACCAAAACTCTCTCGCACTCATTCTCTGGGATGAAGAATTATGAGCTTATCTGTCCAATTGTGCAGAAGAAAGTTGCGGAATCGCTTTTCGATGCAGGGGCCGAGGAATTTATTTGTCTGGTTCTTTGAAACCCAAAGCGACAAGAAACAATCAACAACAAGCAAACAACAACCGCCAACAATGTTGCACGCGACACGGCCGCGACGACAATTGTCACAAATCAATTGGAGTTGACCGCAAATGAACACTGAACATAACACATGTGGCCACATGGACGAGATCCGCAGCCGACTGCGTGCCACAGATGTTTCCACGATCGTGAACGACGAACCTGAACAACAGTGGATTCCACTCAATTAAGACGACATTCAGTGGATCCACCTCACCATCATCATCATCCGTTGAGTCCATAAAATTCGTCACAACTCGCTGGCGATGATCGATGAAGATATCAGCGCAATTTGGTGGGTCGATTATTGATATGGTAGAAAATTTAAATGAATTTTTCGAAAATCGATTCTCGATACTCCCGTACTAAAGCCTCGCTTCATCATCTGCGGTATCAACGTGTGCCGCACACATGGTCGTCTTCCTCCGCGTCGCCGTCTCCACTTCGGCTGCTGTAGGCCACCATCGTTAGGGCCTTAATTACAATGACAAAGGGCTGTGAGCGCCCCACCAAATGTCGACGTCGTCGGCGATGTCTTCATCTTCACGCCTAATGAAACGATCGCCGTTGTCGTTGGTCGATTGTGGCTCTCGATCGACGACGACGACGTCTTAATATTACAACAATGATCGCTTCGAGCTGTGCAGCCAATCAATAAATATTGGCTTAAACACAACGTCAGCAGGCCATTAAAATCGTGCTAAGAAGATGCGTGGCCAAAGGCGGCTGAGCCTGAGGTAATGGTTGATTAAGTGGCCTGATGCCATCGATGATGATGATGGCGACGACGATGCCACACACCGTAGCACAAAAGACTCTGGGACAATCGAACGATGGTGTGATGAGGGGCGATTCAAAGGACTTAGAAGAAAGGGTCCGCTGAAGGGGATCCGTAAGAAAATGTCCTCACGTAGAAGGGTCCTGCAGGGCCTGAGGAAAGGAATCCGTAATGAAGGGATTCGCCAAGGAAGGGTCATATGAAGAGTAGAAAGGGAGCCCTGAAATCGATCGTCGTGGCATGAAAGGGAACCGTGGTATTAAAAGGAACCGTGGCAAGTATTGAAGTGCTTTTAAATTGATTTATTGAATCAAGGGGAGGCTCTGTCCCTTGGTAGGAGACGAAGAAGATCCATCAAATATTGAAATATCATCGAATATTAAATTAAAAATTAGACTTTTATTTATTTGTTTTCAAACACCTCAACGCCGGGGTTGAAACTTCGTCACACTCTTCATGAATAACGAGCATGGGTTGTGAATTTATGGAGACCCTGGAGACATAACTTACGATCGTCTCCATCTCCTACACTGACTGACTACTGTAAGGTAGCTGGAGACGAAATAAATTGTCAGGAGGCTGCAGGCAGGAAGACGACAACGACTAAGCGGAGAGAAGAAGACGACAAAGTGGGGTGAAGACGAAGAAAAAACGGGGCGATGACGCCGAGGGATCGAATATTATATTTAAAAATAATTATTATCAATGAGAGGTGGCGAGACGGAGAAGTCGAGTCAGAGGTTTCCTTAGTCTAATGGAAACATTTGTTGTGTGTGAGTGACAGAGACAAGAGGCACCCCTCCCTCTCATCGAGGACTCCTATGCAAATGGTTCTCATCGCTGAGGCGACTGAGGCCTTATGGGGATTCGAGTTGGAACTGCATTTTCTCAGGATTGTCAGATCGAGTTGGGAGAAATTCTGAAATTTATGTGAAGCACCAACAACAAAGTCGCTTTGTAACTCAATTGGCAGCTGATCGAAGGAAAATTCATGGGAAACCAATTGGAGAAAAAAATAAAACCATTTCACTCCAACAGAATCAATACGAATTCAAATAGCCAGGAGAAAAAGTCTACGATTGGACGACTAATTAGAATTATGGTCTAATTGGATTATGGTCGATTTGGTTCGTGGCTTTGCTATGGCCTAAAACTATGAATCCGTTCCCTCTTCCCACTGTTTTCATTCTCTGTTCATTCACATCGCAACACGCACGACTTCTTCCTGCTCTCTCGCTCTGTCTCATTCTCTCAGGTGCTCTGCTCGACTTTCGGCATCGTATTCTACTTTGCCGAATTCTAATTATGGCCCATTCATGGTCATGAGTTCGAGCTTCGCTCCCTCTCCTTTCGATGGCCTCCCGAATCGACAATTATTCCCATTGCATTATATCTCTATAGTCATCTTGTTTGTCGTGTTTCTGTGTGTCGCCTCTCGGCTTCAATTTTTCTCCGTTCATCTCTCTCTCTTTCTATCTGTCTATCGGTTTGGGTTTCAGTTTGAGTTTTGGGTCTGGGTCTCCATTTCGAAAGTCATCGCCGTGACTCTGTTGACCCAGAATCCAGAAGTTACCTCTTTAATGTTGGCCAAGTGGTTCTTTGTTCCTTCCCTCCATCTCTCAGTCATTCGTTCGAATTCGTTTGGCGTGTTTTTTCTGGCAAATTATGGATTTATGAATATTTGCATTGAGCACGCAGGTTGCTGCAGCCAGAGAATAGAGGAGAACAAGAGATGTTTGGGCGAAGCGATTAAGGCGACGACAACAACGACTAATTTTTGGCTAATGATATGATGATTCTAGCACGAAACTCCCTTTAAGGTGCCAACTAAGTAGAGAAATATAAAAAATTATTTATTATATAAAAGATGAAATGGAGCTTCAAAAGATATAAAAGTATTTCGTTAGAGGATACCAAACATAATGTATCTTTTAAAAAATTTAATTAATAGTACTATATTCTACTCTATTGTCGAAAATTTATTCCTCCATATCTTTTGTAAAATCTTTAAAAGTCGGGATATAAAAGCTCTTTTAGCAACAAAATATTTCACGTTCTTAATTTGCCTAAATAAAATCCCCAATGATGAAGAATGGTAAGCCCATAGAATTCATAATAGATGTATCATAAATAGCAATGAAATTACATTAAATCGTTCACGCTTCCTATTGCCCCCAGAGAAACACCCAAGAAACATTTCCTTCCCCCCTCCTGGCGTCTCGTACACTGATAGACCACAACCGAGCGGAGTTAATAAAGTGATCTACGCACTAATTACGTGCACAAGTGCTGATCGGTGCTCGGTGCTCGAGAGAAGCGTAGTTTGAATGGTCTAAACAAGCCATTTCGAACATAATGTAGGCTGTAATTGTTGGCTGTTGTCGGTCGGCGTTTACCTCGTGCCGAGTACCATAAGCCAACAACCAATGAACAACCGTTTATAACAGCAGCCACAACAACAACAATAATAACAACAAGAAGCACAACAGTAACAACAGTGAAGAACGTGGCGAACAATTTGACTCGCAGAAATTAGCATTTTAATTGAATCTGCACGCATTTGACGAGCTCTCCGAATGCGTCGCTGTCAGAGCGCCATAGCGAGATCGGGAGTCCGTCTCCAAAATCGGTGTTACGATCGCTGGGAATTCAAAACCAGTTGGCTTTGATCGGTATTGGTCGACCCTTGGTAGGTTTAACTACAATATATCTGAAATTGAATATTTTAATAATATTTGCTAAATGAAGATATAAACAGAAAACAAGACAGACAATTAATGTTTGAAAAAAAATTATGTTTTAGAAGTATGTATGTCTTGAGAAAAAAAAAAGAAACGAAATTTGAAATTTAACACCACATCACAAGAGTACGATTTTCCAGTTGATTCTCCAACCCACTGTAACGTGATTCGCATTCGATGTAGCATTTAAACTAAATTTATGCCCAGGATTTGTTAATTATTATCGCTTGTATATATGTTAGTTTCGTTCATAAATCGGAGCGGAGCGAGGTTCTTTCTTCTTTCGCATACAGTGGGCGTGAATGAGTCATTAGTCATCAAAATGTGATCTCGTGTTGGGCTGAGTTGAGTGGAACCGCATGCAATGACGTCTCCATACAATTCGACTCCTTTGACATGGTGTATGTTGAGGTAAAAATATGATATGCATAACGGTAACGTAAATGGCTGTATCAGTGTGTACGAGTGTGCTCATTGTATAATTTGATGTATTTATTTTACTGAATTATGTCGTATAGTCCCGTTAACAATTCATTCAGGGATTCCGCTTCAGTGTATTTTACTTCAGATAATTCAGCGCAATTTTTCACAATCGCTATTGATATGTACTCAACTGTAATTTGAACAATTTTATGTCATTTTTACTTATGTTCCTAATTTCTGGGACAACTGACTACTATTTTTCAAGTTAACTTTCAGATATTTTAACCGCTTGTAGCTTCATAAATACGCCCTTTAGTGGTATTAAACTTGATATTCCATAATATTTCAAATGTAATTCATAAATATTATATTATTGCAAAACTTTATAAACTTTCGATTTTGTGAACTTTTCATTTTCCGAAAATGTTCACTCTTGTAACTCCTTCAATGAAACTTGATGCTCGATATTCTCTTCAGGTCATAAAAATGATATTTTCGCAAATAGTTATATCTTCAGTAATAACAGAAGCCAGTGTATTTTCAAACTATCTTGTTATCAATTCACGTCGATTGCAAAATTTTGTTCTCCACCGCTCATTAAACGATTCGTTAAAATACCGAATTGTTTCAGTCGCGCGATCGAGAATCGAAATCAAAAGCAAATAATTCAACATTAATTGAAATTCCGCGGCACATGCGACGCATTTCCACAACAATTAAATGCGATAATTCAGCTGCTAATAGGAAATATCGCCGACGTCCCTATTTCCGTTGAGTTTTGATGGCTCTGGGGGCAAAAAATGAAAATCGTAAACCAGTTCGGTTTCCATTTTTGGCAGTTAATTTAATGTTTTTTTCACATCATTTCACAACTATAACAAAAACAAGGAAAATATAGCTTAATTGTCTTCAAATTGACAACACCCGCCACAACAACAACACCAATATTTCAGTGGGGTTTTTTGTTGTTTGGTTGGAAAATTTATCGCATGCGATTCTTGATTGAAAATGTTTTCAGTCAAAACTGACAACTGACAGCGAGCGAAAGAAGCAGATCGAACAAGTTGGACGGAGCGAGCGAGAGAGACAGAAAGCGATTGACGTCGAGTTGGTCCTCGAACTGATCTATGAATCACCGTTATATTGCGTGCGTGCCGCAACAATAACAACAATAACAACCACAACTATCGGGCGGTGGAGCAATTCACGTGCGTTTCTGTCTGTGTCCGGTCGGCATCAACCAGCGAGTCGACAGCGAGTCCAGTTTATAAATTTCAACGTCATTTATTTTCGAATATTTTTCGCCAGTGCTTCGAAAGAAAAAAATCCACTTGTTTGCGCAATGATTTTCCTCGATTTTTCCATCCAAAATGCGGTGCACCCAATGAATGTCAGTGGGAGAAAGCGTCACGTAACGCGACATCGCATGACGAAAAATTTTATCGGGCTTTTTCGAATTGTATTTTTTATTTGTTTGTATTTGCCACTTAAAACTCGATCGATATTCACGGGCTCCATTCAACGACTCATTACCTCGCTGGCCATCATGTCATCGACTCTCAATTTAGATGCCCATCGCGATCGTCTGTCGTTGTTTTGTGACCACTGTGGAGCGTGGACGAGGATCCCATCAAGACCGAGCGACAACCTCCACCATTCACCACCATGAGCCATCAAGAAGTACAGAACACACACAGATAATGGAAGAGATCATTGACGAGGAGAGAGTGCAGGAGACAATTCTAAGATAGGGGGAAAGATGAGAGGACGAGTCCGAGAGGTCGAACCCTTCTCCAGGAGTGATCGAGGAGTGCTCGAGTAGACCTCATGGAGATCCAAGGAGCAGGTTGCGGGGGGCGTTCGAACGGCTCGCAATTACGAGTAAATTGGCAAATGGTTCACATGCTTCCAAAAATGGTCTCCGACGACGGATTGGATCAGCCGAGTGGATCAACAGCATCGACGCCGTCGGCTCTTGTTTTGTCGTCAGCGGCGGCAGCAGCAGCAGCAACAAATATAAAAACAATCGGCAAATTTTTGTCGCGGCAACAGCAGCAACAAGAACAACAACAACAACAATCATCACAGTCTTGGCCACTGTCGCAGTCGTCACTCGTCGCAGACATGCGGGAATTTCAGAGGAGTTTTTATTGTTTTGTTGCTGCTTCTGTTGTTGTTGCTACTGCTCGTGCTATTGTTGTTGTTGGCGGCAACATCTTCGTCGACTGCGACGCGTTGCTCCATTGGCTGGAAGTTAGTTTCAATTAAACGCAATTTGTTTGTTTGCCGCGTTGTTGAGCCGGCCTGGCAGCAGAACCGACATGCGCCACTAGCAACAACAATACCAACAACGTCATCATCATCATTGGCAACATCATCATCGACATCTTCGTCGTCGTCAACGGCATCCGTCGTGCGCTGTCGAAGTCGCAATGAGTGCGCGCGCATGCTCACATTGTTCGAGCCGCTCGCAGTTGCTGATTGGTTGTTGTTGTTGCTGATTGATTGTTGTTTTTATTGTTGTTGGTTGCCGATGGACGTTCGATGGTTTGTTGCTCCTGCTGCTGGTTGATGGTTAATACTTCTTGCTATTGTTGTTGTAATTGTATGCGCTTAAGCGCAATTCTCGTTGATCGAAATTGAATTGGACATAAATAAAACAAGATCAATCAATTGATTTATTTTGACATGTTGCAACAAAGCGAAAGCTATTGTTGTTGCTCTTGTTGTGGTTGTTGTTGTTGTTGTTCGACTGGTTCTCCGTGTCACTTTGTCCAAGAGTTTACTCATGGACTAAGCTGAAGTTAATGGTCTGTTGGTAAGGACTAAAATGTGGTAAGAACAAACATGTGGTAAGGACAAAAATGTGATGAGCTATGAAAGTGAATAGAGGGATTCAAGTGTAATTCGAGAAAATTTAAAACAGGGATCAAAGAACACACCTTCAATTAACCCCAAGTTTCAAGATCTAACTCTCATCTCCTCTTCCACTCCTTCCTATTGCCCTCTCTCTATTTGTGCGATCTATAAATCAGTCTGTTTCAACTGACTTCATCTGGCTATCGGTTTTCATTTCCATGTCTCGTTGACTGAGATTTCTCATTCACCTATTTGTTGTTGTTGTTGCTGTACTGGTGCCGCTACTTCACTTGACTTCTAGTGGGTCCGACAGTTGTGGTCTATATCTGCATAGCATATCTTAACGATTTATTGACTGGCTGGATGTCTGTCTCTGTCGTTGTCTGTTTGTCTGTCTGTCTGTCTGATTGATTGCTCACTTGCTGCGAGTGTCGAAATTTTTGCTGGCTTGTTTATTTGTCGTTGTCAATGCTTTTTGACTTTTTCTCTTCGATTTTTCAATTTTTTTTATCTATTTGGATATATTTTTTTACACATTTTATTAAGTTCTATTCTTTTTTTATTCTATTACTGTTTTTAAAATTGTATTTTTTTTACTATTTTTAGAATTTTTGTTTTTTTAAATTTGTATATAACTTCGATTTTAGATTTTTACCGAATATATAGTTTATTATTTTTGTTAATTGTAAATATTCCTCTGGCTAATTTATCAACTATGACATTCTGATCTACGATTATATAATTTACATATAATTTCACATATAGAACTATTTACTTTTTTATTTTATTATAGACTATTCATATAACTCATAGAGTAATTGTATATATTTATGTAGATAGATCTTTTTTGCATACAAAAATTTGATTCTGAAGTGAAATAGAGAAACAGATTTGGGTTCAACTCGATCACCATTCGATCGGTGTCCAAGACGAAGGAGGTTGGAAAATCGATTGAAGGCGAACGAGGTTTTTTTCGATGGAATTTAGTAGAGAGGGCTGAACCAAGTGAATGGTAAATCGAGTCATGAAAGTCACTATTAATTATTGTAAAATTAAACAATATAAAACAGCTATGTCGATTAATTCAATATTGATTGTTATGAAATCAAATATGATTATCTACGATTGTTTTTAAGATGCTGGTGACATCATCATAGACGAAAATCGAAAGAGCTCTCGATGATGGTGGGAGCCACCCGAACAGGAAGACGTCAAAATGCGAAACGGCCTCAATCGATCTCTTGTCGGGCGTGAGGTGCACGTTGCGCAGTCGCATGCGTTTCCCCAACCGCCACAACCCGAACCCTCAAAAAATCAAGCTTTACCTTAAACTTACAACATATTGAAAAGCCAAAACAAAAAAAGAACCGACAAAAAATACTCCAAAAAGAAATCGAAATGAACGTTTCGAAAACTTGACGAAAAATTAGCATAAGCAATAATTCAATAGTGAGGAGCTGCTGCTGTTGCTCCATGATCGCCTAGATAGGGGCACAACAACAACTACAAAAAACATCCACGATGTTGACGATCGATAGCACCAGCAAAAACACTGGTGATCACAATAACAACAACAAAATCTACAATAACAACAAAAGCACATAACATCACTTTGCAAGTCAAAGTGCTGCCAAACAGACAAAAACTAATTTTCGCACAGAACGTGCACGAGGATGGCTGCACTTCTCACTCCCTCTCTCTCTCTCTCTCTCTTTCTGACTGTGACCTGTTCTCTATCTCTCTGTCTCACTCTCCCTCTGTCACCCTTTGACACCCACGTCATCGAGCTCTGCCGGATTTATTTCCTTGGTGGTTCTGTGGAAGGAAGGGGAAGTCGAAAAGCTCCGTTCTATGAAAATTAAATGAATAGTTCAATGCAACTGTTAAAATGTTGTAGTTTTTATTGTTTTGTTGCTCTTTCTGTTGATGTGATAGGCACGTAATCACCATCGATTCAACCATCCATCCGCCCATCCCCCTCCCTGTCAATATCACAGACGAACGATCGTTCACACATCTCGAGCAGCGAAGTTCATTGGACGAAGTCGTCGCTGCAGTTGTGGGGGAGGAAGTGGGGAGGGAGAATTTGGAAGAATCGTCCGCTCTCGAACGCATGGCGAATGCGTCTCGTCTCGTCCCCAGTCGAGCTGCAAATGCTTGGGCAATCGCACGAAGATGCCCAAAGTGAGCCGGATGAAGGTAGGTGGGCAATGAAAGGAAGGCGAGGAGAGAGGGAGAAGGGGAGGAGGTGCTGAAGGAGGAGGAGATGAAGAGAAGATGATGGAAGAGAAGGTGGAGAGATCAGGACTGACCTGTGATACAAGGTACTACGTGATCACGCCGACATCACGTCACGTGTCATTAACATATCACAACCACCTCAACAACACGGACAGACGGACGCAGAACCCAGACAAAAAGTGAAAAAAATTGATGGAGAATAAGACAGTCAGAGAGAGAAACATTCAGACAGACAGAGAAACAGAAAGACAGACAGAGATGACCAGGATCAATGAACGTACAGAGTGAGAGGATTTCCTCGAGGATAATCCCAGACAGATGGAGTCAATGATCGCGAAAAATTTCGGAAGCTGAGTGGGCGGAAGAGAGGTGGGGTGGAGAAGATGAGCGAGTGAGAAAGTGAGAAGCTAGTGACATCATGTGCTTCCTCAGGCAGTGGTTTCCTACTCATGCTAATCTTCGGCTGGCTGGAATTTTCAAAGTTACCACAGTTCGAACTTCTTGGCCAATGATCCGGTGATTGATCGATGGATTGATTGACCAAGCGATGGATAGACGGATCGACGATTGATTTGCAAATTGATGATCGTCAATAAGTGAAGCAGTTGCAGTGATTGTTGTTGCAATGATAGTGATTGTTGTTGTAGTGATTTTGATTGTTGTTGTCTTGGTAGTTGTTGGCGGGCAGTCGACTGGGTTTTTATCACTGTGGCAGGTCTTTTTTCCCCCCTGGCGTGGACTCTCGGCCGCTCAACGTTCGCAATTCAATGGCTTTCCATCAATTCACCACCAGACACAGTAGTCAGTTTGTTGATCACTTGGTGGGTAGAGAACGGTAGAACGATGCACCCGATCGACGATCGATCGATCGATCGACTAGGTGTCTGCTGTCAGTTCTCCTTGATTCGATTTCGTCGTTTTGCACTCTCGAGAACTGGAGTTCATTGTTTCATTCAGTTCAGTGGCCGGTCGTGTTCATAAATATTTCGTCTCGCCGTTTTTGTCATTAGTTTTATTCATTTTTCTGTTTGTTTTATTTTTTGTATTATTTCTACTCTTTTGTTTTTTTTTTTTGCTCCTTTTTTTGTTGGTCTTTCAATCTCGATTTGTCGCCGAGAACACATGAACTCTGGTGGCATTGCATCGGCGCTTTGGATGTTCTTTTGTGATATGCTAGTCATGAATAAATCCTCGATCTTGTTGTGTACGTGATCGAAACCACGTTTGACATAGAGAGACAACAGGAGTCCGAGGTGATCGATTTCAAAGGAAATGTAAATGAAAATTTTATTATATGGTGATGATGTTATTTGTTGCATTATATTATGATGATGATGTTCTTTGATGACTTAAATGATGAAGATGATGTTTTTTGATTAATTATATTCTGATGACGATGTTATTTGATGACTTTTATTATGATGGTGATGATGTTATTTGATGATTGATATTATGATGATGGTATTATTTGATGATTTATATTATTCAGATGATATTATTTCATGAATTATATTATGAAGATTTTAATCATTTATATTCTGATGACGATGTTCTTTGTTGACTTAAATGATGAAGATGATGTTATTTGATGATTTAATTATGATGATGATCTTTGGTATCGAATGATCTCTAAATTTTGATCTTTACAATTAAGAAAAATTATCTGATTAAATAAAAACTAATTTTGTGTGTTATTTTACCACTTTCTATAAGCATCAGTGACTTTCACACATCTCCATCTTTGTCTCCTAGGGAATTCTCCCACCACTTTCCTTAATCTAACCCCAATGTGACCTCTCAGTCCGAATGCCGCCAAAACTCTTCCAATCGAAGATGATATCCATAATTGGATTGAGATATATGCATGTACATATATAAAGAAACACGAAAACGCCGATGTCCTTCCAATTAGCAGTAACAACACTCAACAACTTGTTGTGATCTTCTCAAAATGTGCAACATCGTAAAAACAACAACAATAAGAGAGAGAAAAAATAATAACAACAACAACAATTGGCATCGTCGGACTTTCTTTGGTCGCTCATTTATGGATGCTTGGCTGCTTAATCGCTGGCATCATATTAATTGTAAATTATTGATAAGACAGAAACAGCATCGGCGACGATGGCGGCGGCATAAGGACCAACAACAATAACAACAAAAATGGCAACGCAAACTGGGTTTGTTGTTGTTGTTGTTGTAGAGACGGCGACATCTCTGGGCTGCATCTTTGTGAAGGCGTACAGACGTTGTTGTTGTTGGTATTGTCCCATCTTGTGGTTGCTATAAATGTAGTTGTAGTTGTTTTTGTTGCTGATGCTCTAGGTGTTATTGTTGTATTAGTTATTGTTGTAGTTACTAATGTTGTACTTGATATTGTTGTAGTTTTTATTGTTGTTGTTATTATTGTCGTTGTTATTATTGTCGTTGTAAGTACACATGTTGCCGCCACAGTAATTTCACCACAATTTCCGCGTCTGTTGAGCCTGCGCAGGCAAAAATAAAATTTCCTTAAATGTCGCAGGTGTCGAAAAGAGAAAGAGATAGGGGAATAAAAAAGACAGAGAAGCAGAGAGCAAGAAACAAAAAATACTGCAGGAGAAAGAGACAAAAAGAAATTATACTAAAACAGAAAGAGAAATAAACATTACTAAAATAGAAAGAGGGAGAGAAATAAAAAAGACTGCGAGAGAAAGAGTATAAAATTAAATGAAAGACCAAGTTCAAATTAGAGAGAAAGAGAGGAATGTCTCAAACGGATATGGGAAAACTGAACGAATGAGGGGGAAATAGACAGTGAAGGAGTGAAAGGGACAGAGTGTGTCAGTGAAAGAAAGAGAAAGAGGGGAAAATCTGGTAATATAGACGCATCCACCATCGGGATCCTTGGTCAACTCAAAGCCGAATAAAGCGTGCGCATGCGCAGCCATCGAGCTGAATGTTGTTATTGTTACTAGTGATGGCGAGTGGTAAAGGTGAAGGAGTCTCCATCTCGTGTGTGTATGTGTGCGACGATGTCGCTGCCGGGTGATAAATAAATTTTGGAATTAACTTGCCATATATTTTCATTATGGCCGACACAGAAAGTCGTGTTTTATTTCGTCACAAGTGCATTTAATAAAATGTGTCTAATTTTCACTTCCCTTCCACCATCACCATATTTGTGTTGTTGCATCAACAACAACATGATGTTGTTATTGTAATTCCACCGAAGGATGAGGAGGTGATGATGATGTTGTAGTAGTATTAGTTGTAGTTGCTTCTGCTATTGTTGTTATTGTACTTGTTATAGTGGGGGTCGCGAAAGTCGCCTGAAATATTTGCCAACAACATCAGAAACCTGTTGCGCCTTCAACCAACACAAACACAATCATGACGATGACGACAACCATGGCGATGATGACGACAACGATGGCGACCACGACGTCGACGATCCACCATCCTCCACCTTGATGGTGAGCGTTGGTGAAATGGTTGGTTGGTTCTCCCGACAAGGGAGGCGAAGGTTCCGCTGTGAAGGGGATCTAGAGTGAAGGTATGGCGGCGACAAGCAACAGGTCGCGAATGCCTTCATGAATCGAGTCCCTGATCCGAACGTGGTTCGTCGCCATCGTCTGCGTCTGGTCCATCCATGTGCTTCCTCCATCTCACCTCGATTGTGTTTGCACCTTCGTCTCGATCGTGGTTCCTCCATCTCGTCTCGATTGTGGTGATCGTCCACCGTCCGGGTCCGAATGCGTGGCCCATGTGGTCCGTGCTAACTGTCAATGCTTCATTTTTGTTGTCATCTTAAGTTGATTGCAAATTACGAGCATGTGTCAACCGACGGCATCCATGGAAGGTTGTGGCTCAGTGCGGTGCGGTACGGTACGATTCGGTATGTGGACAATTGTTCTTGACACTTGGCGACGGAGTTGTTGTTGTTACCATCATCAGCAGCAGGAGGAGCAGGAGAAATGGGAAGTAGAAATGAGAGAAGAAATCACCTTTTAGTTGTAGTTGGTTGGTGACGAGAGGATCCAGAGAGAGAAAGAGAAGGAAGTGGGCGTTGAAACTCATGAAGGTGTCAGAAAGTAGGCTACCGCTGATCACCGAACAATAACCCAGACGATCCTCAAGGGGATCGAGAGGCAGGAAAGTTTTCTTTTCAAGACTGGATTTATTTCCATTTCCTCCTCCTCCGATCGAAGGCCAGAAGGTTCAATGTCAGAGCCATTGATGAAAATCGATCCCAATTAAATGGAGTTCGAATCCTCCTCCTCCACGACGACGACGACGACCCTGACCATCCGTATCGAAGGACGGTCGGAAGGAATTTTTCAGGCAATTTAAAAGAGCCCCGAGGTCGAATCGGGAAAACTCAAAGCTACAGTTAAAGGGAGAGAAGGAGCTAGACAAGTCGAGATATGGAAGAAGAAAGAAATACATGAAACAATATGAAAAAATAAGGAAAATAAAAGAATAAGGAAAAACAAAAAAATAATATGAAAAAATACAATAAGGGAAAAATAATATAAATAAAACGTGCAAAAAGATATAGGAAAAATATCTATGTAAATTGGCAATAAACTTTAAGTCAGAGGGCCATAAATTTAAAATACTGCTTTTATTTTGACTTCTGCATTCATACATGGGCTTGTCTTCATCTGTGTGTATGTGTCGGTGTGTGTGTGTGTGTGAAATTCACCTGTACGGAAAGTTGTCAGAGCGATCAATAATAAATTAAAGCATACAAATGTGAGCAGAAAACATATGCAAAAGTAATAAAAACCTAGGAATAACCCATTAACTTAAAATGACACCGAGAGCCACATAAATCTTGCAGCGAAGGCAACAACAACATCCACAACGAATGTTGTTGCTCGGGACGCCAGGGTTAAACACAGCTACAACAATAACAAAAACATTGGCAACAAGAGGAGCAACATCAAGCGAAGGAGTCGAACGAACTTCGAGGACAGAAAAGCGCAGTTAAGAATGGATATGCAAAAAAACGAACAAACGAAAGACATACCGACAGACGGAAGATAGAGAGATAGACAGGAAAGCAGGCGGACAGTCAGACAGATAGCTAGACAGACATATGTACATAAACTCACAGACAGACAGAAGGCATTTGTGTACGGAGTGTATTTGCAAATAAAATCATATCAACGGCAACCCACAACTACAATAATAATAGCAAGAACAGAAATAACAACAAATACAATAAAAACAATAATAAAAGCCACAACAAGAACAACAACACTATAATGGATATAAACCTCAACAGACCTGATCCATGGATCATACGATAACCATTAACATTTATGTGAAACAAAGCAACGTGAAATGAAACGAGATGAAATAAAATGGAACGAAATTGAGTAAAACAACAACTATGATGAAAAACAAAAGTTCAATTAGATCATATCGGACAGTATACTATATAATATAGTCTTTATTCAATATTTTATATTGAGTACATGATTATTCAGAGCATTTTGATACATTTTTACAATTATTGGTCTATGGTTACAATACTTTTATTGATCCTTAGTTATGTTTATATTTAAACAACTTGGTTTAACGAAGTTTGATCTAATTTTTAACAATTTTGTATATATTGATATCATATTTATGCCAACACGATTATAATTGAAGTCACTTGACTCATATTGTTTCATATAGATTCCAATGGAGTAGAAGTGAAATTGAATTTGAGTTATATGAATAATTTATTGAGAACTGTTTTGTTCAAGATGTTTTATAGAAACTTTGGACATACATATATCCAAATATTAAAGAGACCACAGTTGTATGCTTATATTTTTAAAATTTGTAAGGATTCTCTTTCTCAGCCTATAATGAACTTTTTTTGTAAATTTACTATATGAAAACCTTAGTCTAGAGCACATTATTTCGATCTCTTATCCCTACAAAATAAGTTTTTCAAATAGGTTTCTTTCCATCTGGACCAATTGGACCATCTCCAATTACTCTTCTCCAGTTCCCACTTGAACCAGAAATCCTTCTTTAAGAAATGCTAATTTCCAAAAGTCTGGGAAATCCCCCAGAGCAAAGCTACTCCAATACCAACCATAACCATCTCCTTTTAGCCTTTAAGTGGAGCCAACCTTGAGCAGTAAAACGACCTTAGTCGCCGGAATATTAATGCTGCCTAATAAAGGATCATTTGTTATGATTTCCCCCAACTCCAGACCACTCTACCGCTGACCACCACAAATCTTTATCCGCCACTTGGCCCCATCCATTCACACAGAGAATCATTTGGCGCGATCAGGTGCCGACCGCGCCGGACGACGACGAAGTGGTTCTGCTCGTGCGCCGTCGTCGCCGTCGAAGTCATCGCCGTCGTCGTTAGCGTCGCCGGCACGAATTCCAATCGCATTCATAGACGAAGCGGACGTCGGCAACTGACGACGACGTCAACGATGGAGGCTGTGACGACGACGTCTAGGTCGACGAAGGCAGCGGGCACACGACGTTGAAGACGACGTTCGTATAAAATGACGACGACGATGGCGGCGGCTTCTCTCTTGGTGCCTGTGCCCAGCAACAACAATAATAAATCATTCTCATATTTCTCTCCCACCACCACCGTCGCCTTCATGTGGACCCCGGTCTGTCTCTGGGTCGAGCCCCAAGTGAGCCGATGGACTGATGGACACTTGCAGGCGGCCTCACGGTATTGAAAACTGAAAACTCTCCTCCCTCATCTTTCTTCCTTCTTGCGCAACGACTTCTCCCACTGCTCCCGACTAAATTGCATTCAAACAAGCGCTATTGCGGTCGTAATTGCGTCGACTTTAAAGAGATCGCTTTCCGTCTCACTCGCTCTTTGGGTAAGACTATGTTGGCTGTCTGTCCTTCCGTCTATATATTCGTCCGTCTCTCTGTTCATTCGTCTATCTGTTCATCTTTCGGTCTCCCGAGACGATGGAAAATGATCGATCGTAGTTTATGGCGTAGAAGAGTAGTTCGCACATTTGTTCGCGAGTTCAGGGAACTCGGGACACGAACCATGGACCACGATCGAGGATCAATTGAGAGGGTAGAGGGGATTCAGAAAAGAAGTAGGGGAGAAAGAGATAGGCAGATTGGATGTCATGATCTACAGGAGAAAAAGGGATGAAAGGAGAAGAAGTGGAAGGAACTGAATCTGGACATTTTTGACATTTAGCTAAAGATCGCTGTCTCTAGTCATATTAGTCAATACTCCCTCTCTCTCCGCCATTTGCTTCCCACTCACATCCTTTCTCTTTCTCTCTTTTCCCCACTATTTATCTATCATTTTCTATCATCGCGCTCTTCGTCGACCGCCAATTGATGTCATGTCTGACCTTCTGTCCACGCAAACGCAGCGGTTGGTATTAATATTTTTTTTATAATTTTGGCCTACTCGATCGATTAGTGAAGCAGTAGCAAGAGGTGAGGTGAAGGGTGAGGTGAACATTACAGGGTGCATCGATCTCGTAAACTATGGAAATATGGAAAAAGTTCTATGCAAACCTAGTGAAAGATGCCGTCGTTGTTGTTGCTGTTGTTGCACTCGTTGCTTTTGTTGCTGCCGTTTTTGCTCTCGGCCGAACTGACATAAATAACCGCTCTAGTCATTATTCACCTGACCGGGGCTGAAAGCCTCACCACGAGGTCTCGAGTTTTCCATTCCAACTCGTCCACCTTCCTCGCATTCTCCTATCTCTTTTCTTCGTCGTGCAACTCTCCTCGCCGTCTCTTGGCCATTCCTCGCCCGTCTCTTGGTTATTCTTCGCCCTCCTCCTCATTTGCTTAATGACCACGAAACGAAACCCATGATCGCGGCCCCCACCCGTTCTTCAACTGGAGCCGACGATGACGTCTTCCTTTTTCTCTTCTCCCAACTCTTCACCATCGAACTCACCAGCATCCTCCTTTACCTCCTCACCTTTCTACTCCTTCTCTAGCTCCTCTGCAACCTTCCAGCCCGATATTAGATGTCCACCGCCATCCACCTCGTCGGCCAGGCGGTCGTCATTGAAATATGCGCACGCGCATCATCCCAACTTCAACTCGAAGTCGCCCCCCAACTCGAAGCCGGCTCCCTCCTGCTTTGGAAATCCCGTCGCTCACTCGCTCGCGAGGAGATCGGGGTGGAGTTGTCTCAGAGACTTGTCTGGCGCGCATATTTCTAGAGAATTTATTTATGACGTTTGGCTCGTTTGGTGCGATGTGCGGTGGTTATCCATAGAAGAACTTCCCTCGCCCCCTTCTTGGAAAAAAACCTCCCAGTTCAGAATTTCGCTCCAGTCACCAAGTCCTCTGGTTTCCGTCCGGGAGGCGACGCGGCACTGAGCGAGGCATCAACAGCCCCCCAGTCGTCCGGCTATCTGTCTGTCCATCCAGCAACGGTCTCTTTCCCGCATACTCTTTGTCCATCTATTTCTCCAACCCATTCCTCCCAATACATCCTTTCGCCGGGTCGGTTGGCGACTTCTCTATCTATCTCTCCGACTTCTTCTCTCTGTCTGCCTCTGTCTTTTCCCCTCTAGGTTTCTGTCTCTTTCTGTCCATCCAGCTTCCTTCGCGGCCTCGTCTGTGGCCCGGTTTTATTGGTGTTTTAACAGCGCTAATAGTGCAGCAATAATAATTAATTTTATGGCTGTGGAAGTTGTAAAATTTGCACCACGTCCACGTTCTCATCCTAGAACAGTGGAACATTACGTGAGCTGAGTGGGGTGGGTGGAAGATGATGAAGGTGGAAGATGAAGGTAAAGGAGACGAAAGAGGACGATGGAATTCTCTCTGTCCTCCCCCATTGTTGGAGTTCGTTGGGAGCTGCGTGTGCGGTAGCTTTGACTTCGTCGGGACAACGATGAGGGATCGTTTTTATTATTCTCCACTTGGAGTATCCTCTTGTTACTGGATGGTAGTGTTGTTGCTAATGTTGTTTTTGCTGTTGTTGTGGTAGCAGGTTTGGTAGTTATTGATGTTGTTGTTCTGACATTAGTTCTTGTGACTCCATGGTTAGTGGTTTGTGTGCTTCTAATTAGCCATGGCAAATCAAAGGACTCCGAATGAGAATTCGCTAATGAACTGCGACGACCAGACGGTAGGAGGATCTACTGAAGGTGTTTTGGAGAAGGAAAAAAAATACCTTAAAGATCGTAGAAGAACCTCCTCCATTCCTTAATAACTCCTCAGAAAACCCAGAGAATTATTTTCCTATAATTGTTTCTACTTCGGTTTCATGACTCAAAGATCTCTGATTTCCTTCACTTTCTCTCAACCCGAACTCCACACCTCATGTAAACATAATTCTAAAAGATCCCTTGAGAATGGAAGGTCTAATTTGCATTAGAAAGAAACATTCACTCAAGGCACATCGGGACCATGATCTTCTAGGCATCTCTGAATGGAATAAATAGCTCGGTTCTCCATGCGATCGCAAGAGGCAACCGGTGATCGTCAGCCGGTGATCAGCAATAATTTGTATTCAAATGAGTTGGGCTTCCTGAATGGGAAATGAATGGGCGAGGGCGAGTTAAGTACGAGAATAACGAGCTCGAGTTCTGAAGCCACACCACGAAGCAAGAGTGCTTATTTTGAAAATAAATATAATAAAAACAAAAATAACAAAAAATAAATAAATTAAAATAAAATAAAAAAATTTAATAGAAAAAAACACAGACGGTAGAAAGTGTGTTTTTTTAAGAACATAAAATAAAGTACAAGGTATTTGGTTGGTGGCTCTAGGCTGTTGGAGTTCAACGCTTCCGATTCATAGCCGGTGGAGATCAGTGACTGAGAGAGATAGCGTGTGTCTGTGGAGTGAGAGATAGATAGAGAGAGAGAGAGGGAGAGAGAGTGACAGATCAATCAAATTTATGCAATTGCACTTGCATAATAGAAAGACAAAACAAACAAATTTGAAAAATCTAAATTCAAAATCGTAACAAAAATATTTCAATAGAGTTCGTTTGTTCGTTCGTACGTCTGCGGTTAGATAAGAATTCATTGAGATACATTTTACAGATGCGAACGCAAACTCACAAATGGATATTTATATCTACGTCTACATCTCTGTCTATGGATGCGGATGTATCTCGACATGGAGCAAACACACCCCGACTTTTGCTTCTGGTTCCTCTTGCAGTTACAACAACAACAATATTAACAACAACGGTGCAATTTGCATCTAAAAGTTCTTGTGCTTTATCTACATCTGGGTATCTGTGTATCTGACTATTGTTGTTATTATTGTTGTTGTATCTGTGACAGCCTTTTGAAAGTCATTTGTCGAACATGCGAACATATAATCAGCTAGAATTTGAAATGCATTTTCGAATTTTTGTCGTTTACTTCAAATTTTTTGACCCAGCCAGAGACACAGAGAGAGAGAGACAATGAGAAAAAGAGTGAGAGGGATATAGAGCGAGGGGTCAGCGTTTCCCCTCATACCGTTAACTGCTCCTTCTACTGAATGTTGTCGTTTGTCGTTGCTGTTGTTTTTGTCATTGTCGTTGTCATATTGTTGTTGTCAAAAATAGAATTGCAAATCTATTTAAGGTGGACTCAATAGTTAGCATCGAGTGCATTCACCCGGTTCATTGGCTCCCGTCTCGAACGGCTTTTAACTTTTCAAAATTCACTCCATCGCATACTCTACATACATTCAATATACAATGTGTTTTTTCACATTTTTTTGGATAGCCTTGTTATCAACAGCAATTATTCATATGCAAGAAGTTCTCTCGAAGATCGCGAGGTAATCGGAAGTAATGTAAGTAATTCCTTAGTCTAGTATTAGATTTTGTTTGAGAGAATTGAAGTAATTTTTTTTTATAGTAACAAATAGTTAGTTCAAGGACAAAAAGGAGAAAAAGAGGACAGTTTATTATAGAGATCGAAATATAATCATTCCAGTACCAAAAAATTATATATTTATGATAATGAAAAATCATATAAAATAAAAAAACATAAAACTAAAAAAAAAAACTCATATATTAATAAATTAAGTATTTATGAAAAGAAAATATATCCCTCGATGGTCAGTTAATAATCGTTAAGAGATATAATTTATATTTAATTCGCAATTAAGGTACAAAAAACCGAGGTCCTAAATAACTCAAAAGAAGGAGGGGGAAGGAAAACCTCTTATCGAAATCGCCAATCTGCAGACCCCCGATATTAAGCCACCAAAGTCGATATAATTCTCGACTAAATTAAAGGATGCCCCTCTCCTTCAGACCCTCTTGAAGTAACCGAAGACCTCACTTTGGGATCGCTTTGGTAAAAACCTGTTGCAAGCGATGCGGTAAACAAATAAATCCCGGTAAATTATCGGCTACCGTGTGGCAAATAATTCAAATCTCGATTATTAATCGGACATCGGTCGAGGCAAGTGTTTCATTCCGTGAGCTCATTTCAGATAAACGAAAGACAGACGCAGCAGCTGCACCTTCATTTCATCCTCCTCCATACTTTGACTTCATCATCATCATAATTGTCGTTGTTTTTTTTCTTCCTCCTTCTTGTTGTCTCTTTCTCTCCTCTTGTCTCTCATTGTGGCTTTCGATGGCGGTTGCATTGCTTCCTCCATTCCTTCAATTGCTTTCTTTCCACCGCTCCTTTCCATCCTCCTTCACCAGGGATCTTTCTTTGGGGCTGTGGCGCGAGCGATCGAGTGAATGAGCTTAAATGCGATCCGATTGACACAAGTCATAAATACAACAATAACAACAACAACAAAATTACAACAACAACAACTACAATTACTATCACAATCCTCCATATATAGCGAAAAAGAGGAAATTATTATCTCGATCGCAGCTCAGATCACGAATCGCTTCATGGGCCCAACTTGAACTCCTTTTTTTCCCACTCCATCATCGGATCCTTCACTATCCACTCCTTCATCGTCTCCTCCACCGGCTCCACCTTGTCCGTTGCTCTCCACCCGCTTTCCTTTCCCGGCAAGTGGAGATCGCAGCCAGAAAGTGATTAAAATTTGAACTCTTATTAGTTGCCACCTACGTTGGCTGCCACACTCTGGTTCATTTCGGTTTGGATCGAGCTCGTGAGTTTTGATATGCGAGTGCGCAGCACGCACGAACAATCATTGGTGGTGCCTTCTCCCTCACTCCCACTCTCTCCTTCCTACTCGCAGAAAGGCGTTCCAGCCGATCGAATGGATGTCGCACTGGCAGATCGAATGGATTGCGAACAAGCAACAGACATTGGAGAATCGAAGACACAGGAGGCGTCGAAAGAGCAGGAGGGAGTTTGAAGATCAGGAGAGAAGGAGACAGACAAGAGATCAAGAGGCAGATGGGCTGAGAGTCGGTGGAACCTGGAGGCTTCCAGAAGTTAGACGTGAGTCCGGCCAGGGCAGCGATCAAGCAAGCGATCGCTTCTGTCACAATGCGTTTGATTTTGTATTAATTTTGAGATTTTATCGGACATGCGGCGATCGTGCGAGATCGCACGAACGACGATGGCACGACTGCATGAACGTTACGCATGCGCACAAGTGCAGGGATTGCGTGTCACGTGCGCCCAGGGCAGGAAGCGATTGGCGTTTGTGACATTTTTAAGTGGGTTTAACGTAGATTGAAATCGATATAAAAATAAATTTAGAAAGAAAAACGATTTTTTCAAAAAATGATCCCAAATAAATATAAAATGAGAAGAAATGTGGAAGAAATATTTGACATTTGATGCAAAAAAGTTCATAAAAAAACTAAATCTTATAAAAAAATAAAAAAGTAAAACTTTTCTACATAAAACTTATGTGAATATTATTAAAAAAAATTTAAGAACAAATTAAAATAAAACATAAAAAGTATAATTTAATTTAATAACAATATTTGAATTGAGATTGTGAATTGAAAATGTTTTAACCATGGAACCATAAATTATAGAAATATTATCAGAACCAAACCAGTGAATTTCGTATATTTTCTGAATGGAGAAGTGAAGAAACGCAAGAAATACAATTGACAAATCCGAAGGTTTCACAAGAGCCATCGACTTCGCCGCAGGGCCTGGATTACGTGCTGAAGCTCAGCCCGTATAATCCTTGAGAAATTATTCCCGCGTCGGTTGTTTCGACAACAGAACATATAAGTTTTAAGTAAAACAAGAAAAGCGAATAAAAATAAAACATTTAATTTAAACGAATGGCGTGGAGCGAAAACTAGCGCAATAGTTCAGAAAACTTTTCACCGTTTCTTCACCAGACGAACAAGAGAGAACATAAGTAATAAAAGCAGCAGTTGCAACAACAATAACACCACCAATTGTGATGTGAAATCCTAAGATTTGATAAGATAAACCCATAAAACAACAATTTATGTTATTGTATAAATTATATAATCAGAATAGTCAATTTGAACAACAACAAATCGACAAAAACAAAATTAATACACTGTCACCAATCACTTCGTTATTGCATCAACAGATCTACATATGACTAGAAAGAGAGAGACAGAGAGAACGCGACACGTTGAAAACCACGTTCTATCTATCGGAGTAAAGAAATAAGAAATTCGCAAGACGAAAGAATTGATTATTTTTAAATATCGATCAATAAATTGCTGCAAGTGAAATTTCCATCTATTGAACAACATCAGTTCATGACTTGAAATGCGATCAATGAAACTTTCTGTAGGAGAGAGAGGGAAGGATGGATGGCAGTGGGTTGCAAGCAGGTCAGAAGGAGAATCGGTGGAAGATGGAAAATTTTCTTGAATGAAAGATTGAGAAATGAATGAGCAGAAGGCTGGGTACGAAATTCGTCAATAGTGACGGCGTGAAGAAGATGAAATTGATCGAGAAGTAAATACAACTTCTGAAGGATTAAAAAAACTCGGTGTTTTTATTGACTGGAGTTTAAAATAAATATTTTAAAATTAGGTTCAAATTAGCATTCTAAGTAAAGGTTGAGATTTTGACTTAAATATTCAAACGGTTGAAGTGATGAATATAAAAAAATGTGGTAAAAAAATTAAGAAAATTAACAACAAAGAGTAGTAATAAAACTTTGATAATGTAAAGAAAAATAATTGAAAATAATATATTTTTAGAATATTAAAATTCCTCTCAGTAAGAATATTGATACAAGTATATACAAGCGAGAGGATTATTGATGATCGAACCGATGACAACTGCAACAAAGAAACGAATGCGGATCAACCTTGCGAAACCTTCAAAATATCCACAGCAAACCCACTATGAGAAGTAAAAGAGAATGGAAGAGAGAGAGAGACAGAGAGAAAGGGAGAACAATTCAGGCTAAATCGATGGGCAGAAGAAACAAAACATAAAGAATCAATGAAATGCAGTTGGAATTGAAAAATTCGGAAGTATGCGATGGGAGGAGGCAACCTGATGCCAAAGTAAAGATATGGCAACCTCTTGAAATGTCTTCGTATTTTTTTTCATATTTTTTCACTCGCTTACTTTGTACTTGTTTTTTTTTTTTTTGTATATTTTTTCTTGTTGTTGTGCTATTTTCCTTCCTTCTTGGCAGGATCATTGGTTTTTGATTATTTTCAATATTTACGATCGATGGGCGCTGTAAACGGCGGTAAATGTTGCTGCCAACCGAAGGAACAACATCAACAAACTACCAGAGCAACAACCAACTATAACAACAACAACGATGGCCACTACCACCACGATGACGACGAAAACGTCGACGAGGCCGATGAAAAATATGTGGAATTGCAATTGACTGGGAATTTAAGCGAGCAACAACAATGATAATAACAACAACAATGCGCATCATTGACATTTAAAATATGGCACCGTGTCAGTGCGGCCGCCCCACGCCCATCAGTTATATTTGGATCCCGGCCCCCGCGGTCCCTCGACCCCTTGTGTTTTTTATGCGAAACTTGAACCGGACCAACGAAAAAACGACCGAGGGCGGATGACAAGAGAGAGGGGTGGAGCAGGGTATGTTGAGGGAGGGGGCTGAGCAAATGTCAGGGATGTAGAATGTTTAGTGGTAACAACAATCACAATATCAACAACAATTTGAAGGTTCCCCACATGATACGGCGAGGACTCATTGAGGAGGCTTTCACTTAACCTGAACCTGTCAACGCATAAATTTTGACCCAAGCGTGATTGAGAGGAAGGAGAAGAAGAGGGGGGAATCCTTTACTTGAGCCACCGAGACAGAAAGGACAGACGGATAGACAGGTAGACTTCGATAACAACAACATGAATATTAATCATGTGCTTGTTCCTCAAATCCCAATCAGGAAAAGTTTTCGAAATGATTTTCATTTCTTCGGAAAAGTTCGCGGTGGCAACGCGACAGGCGCCAAATCAACGGCGCACCTCAGTGCTCAGTGGCAACGCTGCAGGAGTGAGCGGCGTGTGGCTTAACTAAGTGGCAACACAATCGGCGACTGGCGCAATCCAGTGGCAACCCCACACGGTCGGACTGTGTTCACGTAATTAGTCGCCAGATCATGCGACAATCGGCGACTAATGAACGCATGCGCAACCAACGAACAAAAATAAAAAATATACAAAAAAATAAAAAAATCCAAAATAAATATAAAATAATACATAATAATAACAAAAATAGAAACTAATAGAAAATATATATATAAAAAATATAAAAATATAAAATAAAATAAAAAAATTAAAATATACGAAACAATAAAAAATACAAACCAAATAGAATTAATTGGAAAGAAAAAATTAAATGCGAATAATTCTCAAAATATTATCAAACTAAAAAAAATGAAACAAATAAATGCAGCCTTAGATCAATAGTAAAAGTAAATAAATAAAAAAATACAAAATAATATCAAAAATTCAAAATCATAAAATAATACTAAAATACATGATAAAAAATACAAATACACAAAATAATAAATTAATACAAACAAAAAACAGTAAAAAAAATAAATGTATGAAAAAAATAAAATACCTCCAAAAAATAAAAACGAGAAAAACAAAATGCGAAAAATTGTCAAAATATTAGCGAAATAATAAATTTGTTTTGTCATTCGCTGAGGACATGTTTCGTTAATCTGCAATCAGAGCCGACGACGTCGACATCGACGTGTCCTCGCCGTCCGTCGTTCGGTGTCCCAATGTCTTTCTAGCCGACTGTCTGTCTGTCTAACCGCCTGATTCTGTCCTGATTTTGTCTCTCTGTCTCTATCTCTCTCTCTCTATCTCTGACTCCCTCGTCTGACTCGTGTCTGTCTGTCTGAATGTCTGATTACAACAAGATATGAAAATTAATTTCTCATTGAGTGAACGTCGTCCGTTGCGTGCGAAAATGTGCGTCAATGAGTCGTTCATTTATTGTTGCTATCATTGGTTTTGTTGTTGTAGGTGTTTTTTTAGTGTAATTTTAACTATTTTATTTCATATTGTTGCTGCTGTCAGCGATCGAGGACGAGGACATGGGCGTAACAAGGATTGATTTTTACTCCAAGATTATGAAAATTTAATAAATATGAATAAATAAAGCACCGAAAATATGCAGGAATCGATATAAAACTGGAATTATGGCGAAAATGACAAAAACTGTAAAATGTTGTCAAGAAAAAAAATTTTAAATTGAAGATCAAATTATATAATGATTAATTAAAAATTTATTTATCATAAATTTAAAATATAAATATGTTTATTAAATATTTGTTTAATATAAATTAATAAGTAATATATTTAAAAAAATAATTATTAATTTATTTAAAAAATATGAATTCATATAAATAAAAAAATCCTAATAAGTTTAATAAAATTAATTAAAAATAAATTTAATCAAATAAATTCAAAAAAATGTCAATAGAATTGAATTAGAAAGAAATTTAATAAAAATTAATTTTAAAAATTAGTTCATTAATACATATTATACCAGAAAATACGTTTTTTCATTTTTTACATTAATAAATTTAATTTTAATTTTTTAAATAAATATTTGGATTCTAATATTTCAAATTTAATCAACACCAATAAATAACTGTCCAAACCAAATATAAGGAAGCGATGTAGATGTATTGTGAGAACTCTGCGTATATTCGTAGAGCGAATAACATGTAGACTGATACACAATATACGATGACCTCATGCCGCCTTACACCCTGTCTTTTGCTCCCTCTCCTCCTCCTGCCACCACTTTCCACAACACCCACCATCAATTGGAGCCACCGAAAGCTCCGTTGTTCCACATTTCGTAACACGGCTCGTAAGTTTCGTTGATATCTTATTCCAATTCGCAGTCGCAACGTAGAAAACATGTCACATAAACATCAGTTCACCATTTGGGAAGGAGAAATAGGCAGAAATAGGATTTCAAGAAGGAGGAGAAGGAAGAGACCGCTAGGAGATCTAGACCAATGTTAGACTAGGAGGGAAGACGTTCGCAAGAGACAAAAGGAGAATCCAAAGATTCAACCACTCGCCTCCGACGAGGTTGAGACGAGGCGACTCTTCGGTTACCTCGGCGTCGACATGGCAAACGGTTGGCTTGAAAATATGTCAGGAGGTGTTGCATAAATCAGGCGAATTTGCTTTTGGCCAATCGAGGTTTTGGCTCTCCAGTGCTTTTGGCTTTGGCCACGCCGAGGCGAATTGTTTTCTTCGGGTTTTTTTTTTATCCCTTGTCGTGTCGCCGACGCTGGTTGCGAGACCAAAAGATAAAAGCGAGAGAGAAAGACTCGAAAAGAGAGAGAGAGAGAAACAACTGCAAGTCGCATGTCAACAAAACTGCGATAAGCTCTGATATCTGCCCCTGACATAATAAATTTGTTAACTTGGCTAAATTTACACATGTCCTCCGTGTTGTGGTGGACGAAAATTGGCGGGAAGGAAGAAGAGAAAGGATCCAGACGAAATCTAAATTAGAGACCATGACGGAAACTGTACAGAGACGGAGACCAAGACAAAGACCAAGGAGAAGTCCAAACAAATTAAGGCGAAGACCGAAACGAAGGAGTGAGAGAAAATTTCAGTCGGTGACGAAGACCAAGAGGCTGAGTAAGAGATTGAGGGAAAAGCAGAAGGAAGTCGCAAATTGAAACCAAGTGGAAGTCGACCAAGTGGAAGTCGCAAATTGAAACCAAGTGGAAGTTGCAAATTGAAACTCAGTGGAAGGCCAAGTAAGTGGCCAAGAGGCATACCAAGACCGAGACTAATTCGTAGGCCGCATCGCAGTCGGAGACGGACGAGGTTCGAATTAATTAATGCGAAAGTTAATTTCAGAAACGTTGAAAAATTACTCCCGCGATACCGGCGACGACAATTCGTCGCCAGAGGGCGTGGAGTGGAGTGGAGTGGTGGACAAATTACACAATCAGAATCAGCCAACCTCCTGCCGCCCACCTGCCCACTCGGTCACCGCCGTCCGACGTCCAACGGCCAACATATTCATAAAGTCATCACCCATGTCGGGCGACACGCTGAGCGGTGTCAAATGTTTGTCGTCGGCCGACACTTGCCGAGCCTCATGTGTCTGTCTCTCTCTCACTCGGTTGCTGTTTAGCTGTCTGTCTGTCTCTCTCTCACTCGTTGGCTGTCTATCTGTCTGACTCACAGATTGACTGCCGTTTGGTTTTTTCTCAAACTGCATCTGGTTGTCTCAGCATTTTCCAACCTGTCGATATTGGTGAGTGGAGAATAAATCGACAGGATCTCAGAGACAAGGGAGAGAAAGGAACATTTGACACTGCTTGGGTTTGGCATAGGAAATATTTTAAAAATTGTATAAAAAAAAGTTGCAGTTTATAATTCATTTATAACAATTTATAAAAGCGTATAAATATATGTTCATAGTTGTTATAAAAGTTTGATAAAATCATACAAAATGACTTCTCATTTGATATTCAATTAATTTTGGATCTACTAAAACAAGAGATCAAATAGTGTACCGCAAAATATTCATTTCAAGATAGTTAATTATAAAATTGTCTTAATATATAATACAAGAGACTTCAATCGTCCCTTAATTAATCCATCTTTATACTTTATTGGCCAAGTGTAGAATCGATATTTAAGCCGCATTAAGATCTCTTAACTGATCGCAGTTACAGAAGAAACCAGAACATGTAGGCGATTGTGGCTTCCTTTCTCTCCGTCAGCCTGATCATTTCTTTCATCGGATGGCTTGGTGACTACTTCCTTCGACGATGGACCACGAACCACGCAAAATATAAACTAGTCCGTGGATTGAAATCGCGGTTGGAGATCAACCAACGTAAGGCACCGGTGGCATGGTGTGGAGGTAATAACAACAACTTCAAGATTAATAATAACAACAATAATAATCACAACAACCACAAGTAGATTTCTAATCGTAACTCAAATAAACTCAACGATCCGATATTTCAAGAAGCATCTCAGTGAACAACAGGCGAAATCGTTGAAAGATCAATTAAACGATTGTAAGGATAGAAGGACCAATACAACAACAACAATAATAAATATAATAACAAAAACAATTACAACAAAACGAACAAAAAACCAACAATAAACACAACAACAGTGCAGACGGTTGACGAAGGGTTTTAGAAGTAAATTGCTTATAAATATTAATGCAAGTGGGTTGACGGCGAGAGTCAGAAAGAAAGCTACACGAAATCTAGTTATAGCGATGCCTACAAAATATTAGTAGTATTTTCATCATGAACATGGCGAGTGAGGTGTGTTGAGTATGCTCATGGTGATAAATAACTATTTCCTTGGTGAACTTTCTCGTAAAAGACAATTCTGGCAATGAAGATATCAACTCATTTTTACAGGGTAACAAACATCAAGTGTAGACATTAATAATAGTCTATAGGTAACAAGATCTAAATATTATACCCATACGGTATTTAATAAATCCAATATTTTAAATTTTCATAATTAAAATCTCATCACAAAAATGTACATATAAAAAATGATGCCAAAAAATGTTCAACAAAAACACATATTTTGAAGCCTCTACAATTACCTCGAAATTGACTGAAAACTGAAGTAATCTATAGTACCATCCCTATATCATCTCTCCCATTCATCTCTAACATAACGAAGAAGGATGTGATTAAAACATTCATTATTTTCCATGTAAACGATCGATGTGTTTCTAGCTGTGTTCAGTAGGAATAAACACACCTATACGCACAACAACTCCCATTGCAATGAGGTGAACATGAATCTTCGAGCCTCACCGATGCACCTCGAAGTACTATTAACCATCCATCAAAGCAACAATTAAAAGCTTTCTTTCCTCAAATACATAGATTCGTGTCGCTTTATAGGACGACGACTCTTGTTGCTGGTGCTGCAATGAGGTGTGTTTAATACAGAGTACGTGGGTTGAACTCGACGCAATTCAATGAGTTTCTGCAATGAATGAAGAATCGTTCGACGGTTGGTTGTGGTCGTGGTCTTTGGGGAAACCCATGATGCCTAAATGTAAAACGTTTAGAAAAAAGCCCATCATTAATCAGAGAGAAGGAGTGATGGAGGAAACACCGTTGTTTTTAGATAAACACATCGTTCGAACAAGTGATTACAAAATGATTTTACAAGAGCCCATGAGGGCCGCCGGGCATCGCTTGGCTTCGATCATGGGCATTAGCGGCGTTAACACCTTTTTTCGAACTTGTACTAATTAATTTGGGGAAGCCCAAAGACGGAGGTAGAGAGCGAATTTCACCTGAAGCATCTACGAGCGAAGCGGACAACAAACAAATGAGGGACCCTTATGTGAGTCTTTCACTCGCGGCGCTCCCCTCCCTTCGTCTGTGATCTGGTCCATCCTACAGGCATCTGGAAATGCTTTCTTTTCGATGAGCATCGGTAACACATACCACCATCAGAGAAACAACAATAGCAACTACCATAACAGCAGCAACATTTGGGCTAAACATTGGGCCTAAAACAAAAGTTGTGTTTTCGCCAGAGCCGTCGACATCGTTGAGTGGGCTGTTGTCGAAGTCTTGCCAACACCTTAGAAACAATGACAGGCATCACGGCAGATGTAGGATGAAGGGACACCGAGAAAAAGAGAGAGAGCGCGATTAAAGGAGGGATAAAGAGAGTGAAAGAGAGATTGGGTTAAATAATTTATTGCAGTTGCCACGAAATCATATTAATAATAATGCGGCCGGGCTTAAAACAACAACGACCACATAGCATGTAGACAAATAGAAAAAAATATGTTGCGTGGTTGTTAGAAAATTTCTCCAAGAGGTCGCACTTTTCCGCATTTCAACAACCGAACAAACGTTTAATCAATCATTAATTCTACTAAAAAGCGTTTAGAAAACTCAAAAATACAGCAACAACAACAATGTTGACAACGTCAATACCGTCAACAACAACAACAACCATCTCACAAGAACAACAACAACAACTATTATGCTGAAAACACTACCAAACATCGATTAATCTTCGAATATAAAAGCTTTGATGCTTGCTGTCAGAATGCATTCGTTGTATGCATGAAAGTCTCATTCATTGTAGTGGTACTTGTTGTTGTTGTGTTCGTTTTTGTTGGCTCAGGAGATATTGTAGTTGTTTTCATTCTTGTTGCATTAATGCAAGCATTGTTGTTGGCTGCACTTGCGCATCTGTGGCCCACGAATTCAAATCGAATCGCTCACAATGTGGTCATTGATTGATCCCGACATAAAAAGGCAGGTTCTTTTGATGCCACGGTCTGGTCTTGCTTGTCGTCTCTCTATCTCTCTTTCTCCCACATTGGGTCGCTTGTAGGTGTCGAGCCTCGGAGATGCCGACCCCAAGATCGTAGGCGCGTGAATCGAGGTTGGATGAAATTCTGGAACAAGTCTTCAATAATTGTAGAACGATGGAGAATTGAAGGCGATGGTGATGGATCGTTGACGTTGGGGAAAGTTGGGAAGGAAAGTGCGATGGGTGGCCTAGAAAAGTCATATTCGAGAATTTGTGGAATGTTTTTCATCAAAATTTGAAGAAATACTATCATGAATAATATGATCTTTAACGATATATTTAATTTAATTCAAATACGAAGAAAGTCCTCAACTTTCCTTCCGCTATCCTTTCCGTCTTGTATTTAAAATTAATCGACATCAATGCCGAACAATCCATCATTTTTCGCTTTCTATCTCTCTATATCTCACTCCCTCAACCAACTAAACATAATCCATATTTGTCGTATATCAAAAATTTCTCCGAATGCAACTTTTCATACAATTGATACTATTGATTATTAATTTAATCTTCTCTCTCTCTGTATTTCTCTATTTCGCTTTCTACAGACAAAGGAAGACAATAAAAATAAATCAAAATACCATCAAATACCATATAAAATAATAATAGTCCTTGATCCTTGCTTACATTACCATCAAATAGTCATTACATACAATATCATGAAATGACCACGACGACTCCATACCAAAGTCATACCAAACGCGATCGAACCATAGTCAAACGACGAATCCGAAACCCCGATCGCCAACACAATAATAACCAATTTAGACATTTGGAAACTACTTTAACAACGACTGTGACGACGTGGAGCAATGAAAAAGCAGCAACAAAAACAACAACTTATCGACCCACCGTCCACTCATTTCATATGACGATAAAAGAGACAACAAGAGTGGAAATGGGAAAATCGCAAAAAGAAAAAACTTTCCTTGCAACGATTTCGGTCTTGTCTTCTGTCGATCAGAGCGCCACATGCCACATCAGACACGGTGTTGCATTGCATTGCATGGCATATGGCATGTTGGTGGCAAGGTGGACAACAACAATGAACATGATATCATCTCCCCTTTACCCTTCCATCTGGCCATCCACCACCAACATTCGCCAGTCGCACTTGGGTGACATTGACTTTGGCCGAGGCTCGCTCCGCCACGGGAGCCGCGAAGGCCAAACGCGCGGTTGGCGCTCGGCCCGACCCGACACGAGGCGACGCGACCGTTGCCTGTCACCGCGGCATTGTCTTGGCCAGCACCACTAGCCCTTCCCCTCCTCCATCACCATCGGTACCACCACTTGAACCTCCTCCATTCTCTCCCCCAGCATGGTACCACATGGTGCGGCTTTGTTTTTGGAAGAGAAAAACAAGAGACAGACAGTTCAACAAAAAGACAGACATACCCACCAAGAGACAACAGACCGACAAAAAGACAGACAGCATGACAACTTACAGACAGATAGAGAGCTTTTTGCGAGTCCGAGTGCTATCCTGCGCCGTCCACCGTTCGATACCGCGGTACCTTACTGCGATTTACATGGTTTGTCTTAAATTATATGATTGTCTACCGAAAACGAGGAAGGAAGGAATCTATTTGTGGATAACGCGCCGACGTTGAGTGAAAATCCAGCAACCGACCGACCGAGACGACAACAACTGGAAATCGCCGTCAATGCGTCGTCATATATAGACAAGTCGAGGTCATTTGGATTTCGGGATTATAAATTTGTGTGGGGTAAATGGTTGAGAAATCGCTCGTCGCTCGTCCTGTTTTGGTGGGGTTTTCTACAATTGCTAATCTATTCAGAGAAATTGTCTCTACTTTGAAGACACATTAGCTGCCTGATTTTGAACGTGGGCTGGGGCTGGTGAAAGTTCGGAGAACGACGAGTTCTATCGAAGAGAAGAAAATCGAGATAGATGGCGTTTTTCAACAATACTTTGCAGAAACCCAGGATGGATAAAGGAAACCACACTTGTTGAAGATAGGTCTAAAACAACAAGGAGTTTTAATAAAAAATCACAAAAGTAGTTTATATCTCACCATCTTCGGGTTATAATTTCCCTCTCTGATGTTTGTCTCTCCAAGAAATCTCTTGCTAGATGCAAGATGATGATGATTCCTGGACCCAACGATAACAAACGCACTCAGGATCTTTTGCGAACTTGCCACCGAAAGACATTTTCTTTCTGATGGAACCTCATCCTGAGTTTCAACGCGCTCATTCTGTGATGGCAGTCGGGGTTTTTATCTCTTTCGGTCGGTTAGCTCTGGTCATGATTCTGCACTGAGGAGGACAGAGGACTTGAACCTGAATCATCTCACCTTAAACTTTAAACTAATTAGATTGTCAACGACACGAAAACAACCTCATTTACAACGGAGATTAAGCACTCGCTACCAAATCAACGAATGTAGAAAGAGCGGAGGATGAAGGAAAAAACAAACTAGCGCACGGGGTCGCTTCGCTCCCCCGTTTCGGTCAACCAGCAATCTTACTCGGCCAGCCGATTACATCCTACACATACACGTTTAGTAAAAAAGAGGAAGTTCTATCATATTAGTGAAATGCCTAACTCAATCTATTAATCTTGTGCGATTTTCACAACTGTGGCCTCTTTCAAAGAGAAATTATATATTTGAAGCTATTTTCGTATTCCAAACACGATTATACCCTTTTTGTGTCGATTGTCTAATCTATGAATAAGAGTGAAGTTAGGAATCTTATAGGGGCCCATGTTTCTACAAAACGAAGTAGTTCTGGTGTTTGCAGCATTGTGCCATTGCTAATATCTTGAAAGTGCGAATAAAAGCTCAGCAATTTATGGAAGAATAATTGAATCGATGATTTTTTGTGTGCCATAAAATCATAATGTGCCTTTAGTTGCTTTTCCTATTTTAGATGTTCATTTCAATGCAGACAAAATCTGATTCAACAACAGACTTGGGAGGGTAGAAATTTTCAACAATATAAAGTCCAGAAGTACTTGCTGCGCTACTATAAGCAACATATAGTGCCGCGTGATTGATTCCACTTTGAAGATGAACAGCCATTTGGAAATATGTAGCTCCCTGACTTTTGTGGATTGTGATCCCATCAGCAGGGATTGTATTCTCTCAATCGTCACCTGCTCATTACGTTTATATTGAAAAGATATAATCAATTTTTATGGGCGTCCATTGAGGTTCAGTTGGATGTGGTCTCTTTCTTCTTGGATTCACTCCCACCTTTCATCAGCTAATAACATCCATAAAGTAGTTGGATTTCTTGTAGATCTACGATTTTGTATGGAAGGTGCTCGTGTCCTATAAGAGATATTTTCCATTTGATTCTTGGGAACTCTTAGTAGCAATATTTAATCTAATAACTGTCTATATGGTTTACCATATCCAACATTGAGCTGTAGCTTTTGAGCTGTAGCTTGTCAATTTTTAGTATGTAAACTGGTATCGGTGGTACATGATCAGACGCAAAAATTCATCTCTATATATACCATAGTTTATCATATATACCATATTCAACTTTTGCGTTATATGGGAGGGCGATGTTATCCATTTTTGACTTGTAAACTCGTATGAGTGGAACATGACCACACACAAAACTTTATCTCGATATATACCATAGTTCACCAGATATCCCATATAAACCTTTTGCTTTATATGGGAGGTGGGCGTGTCCGATGGGCGATGTTTTCCATTTTTGCCTTTTAAACTCGTATCAGTGGAACATGATTACACACAAAATTTCATCTCGATATATACCATAGTTCACCAGATATCCCATATAAACCTTTTGCTTTATATGGGAGGTGGGCGTGTCCGATGGGCGATGTTTTCCATTTTTGTCTTTTAAACTCGTATCAGTGGAACATGATCACACACAAAATTTCATCTCGATATATACCATAGTTCACCAGATATCCCATATAAACCTTTTGCTTTATATGGGAGGTGGGCGTGTCCGTTGACCGATTACGTCCATTTTTACATACAAGTAGCTTATTAATATAGAAATACTAAATCCAAAATTTCAAGTCAGTATCTCTTACCGTTTCTTCACAAAATCTATTTCCACAGACAGACACACAGACACACAGACAGACAGAAAAAAGCTAAAGAAACAAAGGATCCGTTTGCATATGGGAGTTTGTTGAGTTCATTAACATTGTAAGGTTAATTACCACATTTCTAGGCAGCGAAGGCTCCGAAAGACACACATTTCAAGGAAATGAGACATTAAGACCTCGCCACGATGGCCACAGACCAGGAGGACTTGGCACCGTGTTGTTGCTGCTGCTGCTGCTCTTCGTGTCGCGTTGGCTGCACAAAAGAGCCGAGACCGAAACGGGCGACAAATACCGAGAGACATACAGACAGAAAGATAGGGGACAGAATGGACCATGTGTGTCGGTCGGTTGGTGCTCTACTTGCTGCCAAAGACAAGACGACAAAGACAGCGACAACGACAGCGACAAAGACGACGACAACAACGACAACGATGGCAACAAGAACAACGGAAGGCTAGAAGCCAAACTGTGACCAACTGATAAGCCACCATTTGAGCCGCGGCAGAACCACGGAGCCTCATTAAACAAGCCGACCAAAAAAAATCTAAGAAGACAAAGTGGGAGGAAGAAGGATTGAGCTTGTCTTGGCCTCGGTTTTCTTCGTGGGTCGAATTGTTGTTGGTTCAGTTCGGATCGGAAGGGGTCTGGTTTTGGGCATGGATGGTATGGTATGGTATTGGATTCCTAGAGCTGAAGCGATCCGCGTGAATAACTAATTTCAACGGAAGCAGCCTAAAAGCCGCAAGAAGCCGAACATTTATCACCATCGCCACACCACACCAGCATCAACAGCTCTGTTGTTGTTGTTATTGTTGGCCCCAAAAACCCTAGACCAAGCCAAGTACAAATCCAGCAACAAGAAGAACAAAACCAAATCGCAAGACGTCGCGAAGTCAACCAAAACCAAGTTAATCTGCAACACGTCGTGTATAAATGAATAACGAATGCGCGATCCAGGGCCGGCTTCGAAATTCGTGCAGCAAACGGACGGACCGAGAGACAGACAAATGGATGGGCGGACGGACAGACAGACAGACAGTTGGTGGAGCTGCACACCAAAAACACCTGATAACGGCGCACAAGTTGCAGACTGGGCCGAAGGAAGGAGCGAAGCCCCCAACGCGGCGACATGGCCCTTAAACAACATTTAACTCCGGCTCCCACTGCCACCGAGACGCGAGCTGAGGTCTCCCGAACCCGCTCCCGCTGCTTCAGTTGCCGCTGTCGCAATGGATGCAAAAGGCTAAGATCAACGTCTGAACTAAGGCCAAGCAGTCTAGGAAGGAGACCAGACCCGAGACAAGCCGAGAAGGATGCGACGATCGTAGCCGGAGGATGGGTTCTCTTTTGAAAGAGGGAAGGATGAGGTGAGGGCGAGGCGGTGGCAACGATGGAACCGATGGCCGGTGGACGACTGGATGGCTGGCGACCGATGCTTACAAGTGTGTGCCCAACTGTTGACTGCTCGCACAGATTAGACGAGGGACGGCGGCGACGTTAGGCCGAGGATAACAGGAGAAGGAGACAGGGACAAGGAGTGGAGGAGGCATGGACAAGGAGACGAGAAGGAGGACGAGAACTGAGAGAGCGATGGTCGGTCTTCCCAGGCTGGACGTGTCCTCGTGGCCCTCATGTCACGTGAATGTGAGTTTGTTGTTGTTGTTGTTGCAGCTGGTCTATTGGAAGCTGTTGCTTCACTTTGTAGTTGTGGTTCTTCATCTTATTTCCATAGTTTTGTTATTGTATTTGATATAGTTATTGTTGTTGCCAATAGTTCTTCTTGTTGTCCCCCCTAGTTCTTGTTGTTATTCACCTTAGTTCTTGTAGTCACCTTTAGTTCTTGTTGTTGCTTCCCCTAGTGCTTGTAGTCGCCTTTAGTTCTTTTTAGTTTTGTACTTATTTTTGTTGCATTTTGGTTTTATGACCAGCTTATCGCATCATTCTGCTTCCTATTCGTGTCTTAAATTAACCTTTTATAGCTGTCGTTCTTTCGTTCGACCGCTCGCTCGTTCTTCTCGTTATTGTTGTTACTTTGAGAAAAAGTTTCCTTTTTGTCGGTGTTTCCGCACCATACACCATGCTATCATCATATCATGCGAGACTAATCTTTCTTTCGTTCTCTCTCTCCCTTTCGCATACCATTTGTAGAAGCGGCTGCAGTGGGAGAAGGCGGCAGAAGAGGTCGATGGTAGTGCCGCAGGATGTACGTGAAAAGCAATTACAGCCTTATGTGTGGGATCATCCATCCTGGGGAATCAGGGCATCGTTTTTCACGTCTCTCTTCCCTTCTTTATGCTTGCAAGAATCTCTTAGATTTTCTTAACCAAAAGCATTTCTTTTTATATCTTTCGTGCTAGCTTTTTGGTAATGGGAAGATCATGCTAAGAGCATATTTACTAGTGTAGGGAGAAGAGAATACCATGAAATTTGAAGAAGCTAACGCGGTTATGTTTATGAGACAAGTTCGTACTCTTCAGGAAGGGACCACCCTCTTCAAACCGGAGTTATTTAATACCACTTGTCGATGAATTATAATCCATCTCATCGCGATCATCGATCCTATGCAATCTGCTTCTTCTCATTGTCCTTAAATCTCCGTCATTCTGAGACGCCAGCATCAAACGTCGTCGTCCCCGGTTCCCATGTTCTCAATGGCCGTAACATAAATTCCGTTTTCAATCGACAAACGCGAATCGAATCCATGTGAGGCGCACGGTGAATTGAGACGTCATCCCATCGTCGGCTGACTTATGTAATGTCCGATCGCTTATTGAGAAAAGTCCGCCCAACGTGGCTTCCGTTCGCCTCGTTCGTGCATCACAAGCCCAGCAACCACTAACAACTCCATCGCCCATGGATCGCGACCCATGGTAGCACAAAGTTGTGCTTGTGCCTTTCGACAGACAGCGCTTCGGAGGATGGGACGAGCCGTCTATTAATTTCTCAACTTCAAATTGTGCTCATATAATTTCCGATCATGGCAAAATCATGCCAGCCAGAAGACAGTGAGGGCGAAGGAGAAGGAGCGACCCGCAGACGACTCCGTTCGAATCTCTAAATCAATAGCCATAAATTTTTAAAATCCCATGGATGAGCTCGAGACTCAGTCGGTCGGTCGGTCGGCTTCCCTACTGCTAGGTTGCTGCCTTTCTGGCTAGCATTCGATGCCCCCATCCTCGGTGCTCCTCATTCGATTCGATTCGAGACGCATCCAGTGCAACTACAAACAGATTGAGGTCGGTAGAGCACAGGGAGAAAGAGAAGATGAGGAGGGAGTGCAAACCGAGGGACACATGGTGCACTCGGAGGCCATATTTGGTAACGCATGCTTCGCCAAGAAGAGATCTCCACCACCACCCATCGTCGGCAGCCCGTCGAAACAGCGAGGAGTTCAAGTGTATTCGGTGGCTCCTTCTTCACGTGCTCACGTCTTTCAACCGGAGGTCGCCTGCCGTCTCCTGGGCTGGCCCAGGTTAGGTTAGCTTAGGCTAGGATAGGTTGTCAGGAGCAGAAACAGGCACAGCGACAGAAGCCTAAAGCGGCCGCATGTCTCGCAGAAAGGCGTAAAAGGAGGCGAGTCGCGTGTCTCGTGCAATCAGTAATTCAGTTTTTACCCCTTCTTATTGACCCCTCGCGATAATGTGTCATTCGAGGAGCAAATTCTGTGCACTAGTTTTCGATCGTAGGCAAAAGAGTAGGCGGGATTTTCCATGGGTTCAAAGAATGGGCGGAAGACGTGGTATCAGAGCACGATTTGGAGAAGTGACTTAAATGGGGATTTCGGAATTAAAAGCAGGAAACAATGTTAAATGGTATAGGAGAAAGTTCAAACCCTTCGTCAGGGAAGAGAAATCGATTTAGGAGCGAAAAATTAAATAACTTAAACATCTGATAAAATTAAAAAAACTACTGAAAAATAATAGTAAAAAGGAAAATCAAAAATACAATACAAATCGATGTATTTTCATAGTTGGAAAAATCATTTTCTTTTATTAATTTCTTATGTTACTAGTTTCCATTTTTCACAATTTCTCAAGAGCCGCGATCATTTTTCACGTCTCAATCGAGCGAGGGAACATTAATATTCCGCCCAGTCTTTCAATTAAAGACGACTTAAGAAAAGTTATTGTTGGAAAAACTTTAATTAAAAATTCCACGCTTTCAGACAACGGCATAACAATGGAAAACATCATAACAACAATGGATGGATGGAAAAGCTCAATGGAGACGCACGACGCCAAAGCGTGGCGTGGAGCAGTTTTTGGCACGTGACACGTGATGATCAATCACAGAGAGGAAACCTTTTAAAATGCGTACAACGTAGACGGAGAAATCAATCGGAACCGAGTGAGGGAGTGTTCGGGAAGATGAAGGAGACAGAAGAGGTAATTGAAAAGGCGTTGGAGGCATGGTGCAGTGGGAGAAAGAAAGAGCGAAGGAGGTATGGAGAGAACACAAGGAGTGGTGGAAACCGGAGCATCAAGCGTGCAACGTGATTGACACAATTAGAATTGAAGACCATGGCGAATGAAGGATGGATATTATGAATTGACACACTTACTATGGAACGATGGAAAACAAAGAACAAAACGAAGGAATGAAGGAGAATAAGTAGAAGTTGAAGAAGGTGGGATTGTTCCTGGAAATGGAGAAAAAAATAGAAAAATAGGAACAACGATATGTTCGTTTAAACTTTCGAAAATATGTCCATGACGCCAACAAGCATTAACAAGAGTACAACAATAGTAGAAACCACAACAACAACACTACTAACAACATTCCTGCATCAAACATCTCACCCAAAACACCATTGAATGTTGCATGTCCCGGCATCGAGAAGAAAGGAAATGTAAATTAAACAAAATAACGCAAATAAATTAAGGCAAATAAAAAAATCACACAGAGGGAGAGAGAGAGAAAGAGAAGGAGGAGCCTTTCATTTTCACACAAGCACCTTCACCAACACCTCACACCATCTCTCTTCCCCCAACCCCACTTCACTTGCTCTTAGCTCAAACCCCACCACACCTGATGAGCCTCCGACAAAAGCCTATGACATCAATCTGTTCCGAGCGATTCGAGTGAATTGAAAATATGTGACCGACCCGACCACCTCGAGCACCTGGTGGTAGCACCTTCCTTTCTCCCACCAACGCGTCAGCTTTTCCTTCACCTCAACACCGCCCCACCCCACCTCAAACACGTTCTCCTCTTGCTGATCCAGGTCCTGGTCCACTCATAATGGAAATAAATTTCTCTAAAAATGCGATCGTGCCAAGTGATTTGCGTTCGAGCCAAGTGCTTGGCCGCCATTAAGGCGACGTCCACAACAACAACGATGACGATGACGATGAAGGCGATGACTTGAGACAGCGACGATTAGAGGTGACGAGGGTGGTGGCAACACCGGTGACGACGAGGTCGATGATGATGACGAGGAGGCCGACGTCTTTGCCTATGGCGATGGTAGAGAGGCGTTGGTTGTCGGATGGATGTCATCGCTGGTGTGAGGTCGAGTGAAGCCGTCGGTCTCACCTTTGGTCTGTTCTCCTAGTTCCGCTTTATTCTTTAGACTGCAGTTTCTTCTTTAGATTCCAGTTTATTCCTTAGACCCAGTTCATTAATTAGACTTTTTTTATACTAAAATTTTTTCTAGATTTCTTCTTTAAACTCCAATTTATTTTTTAAATTCTTCCTCCAGTTTCTTCACTATACTCTAGTTTCTTCTCTGGATTCTACTCTCCAAGTAGATCGCCTCCTTTCTCTCATTCTTAAATTTATAGTTCTCTCAGAAGTCTAATCTCTGTCTGTCCATTTCCTAAACTCACGGCCTCTTCTGTACTTTCAACTATGGATCACTTCCATCAGCCTAATCTCATTTGCGGCTCTCCTGTCCCCTTTCTTCACACTTTCCACCACCCAGCCAGACTTCCTACTAGACACAGACACATTGAAGTCGCTTATCGCTAGCTGCTGGGTGGCTACCAAATTCACCGCAGCCTTAATTAATCCGATCCGCCTTCGTCACGGCGCCCCGCCCCTCGCATCCGGTCCTCTCTTCACACTCCTCACCATCCATCTGTCCATCGAATCGGTTGCGGTTTTTCTTCAGCCCGACTTTCAACTTTCTTTTGCACATCGTTGTCGTCGTCGCAATCGTGGAGTTGACAATTTTTACATTTCTTGCTTTGCTCCTGGGCGACGATCGTGTTGTCGATGATGGTGGTGGTGATGGTTGTTGTTGTTGTAGTAGTTGTTGCAATTGTTGGCGACGGCGGCGTCGAGAGTCGAAGCAACAACGGACAACGGCAACATTGCTGTCGTCACTCACTCACTGTGTCGCTCACTCGCCCGACGCGACTCGACGCAACGCATTGCGATCGTCGGCGTGAAGTCGACGTCAGGCCGACGCACGACTGTGTGACAAAGAAGAGGGTTCGGTGGAGGCGAGAAAGAAAGAGCAGTCGAGGAGAGGAGAGAGAGAGAGACCGACGAATGGCACGTCATGCTGTCGCACGTAACTTGTTGTCAATTTCGTCGCACCATCCATTGGGTGGGGGGTTGTTGTTGTTTTTATTGTTGTTGTCACTGTTGTCGTCATTGTTATTTTTGTTGCTAGTGCTCCTTCTGATCCGGTAGTCCAGTAATTGTTGTTGACAACTGTGCGGTGACGTTTTGTATGCGATTCCGCTGCTGTTGCTGTTGCTGCCGCCGGTGATGAGCGTGTCCCCCATTGATGTTGTTGTAGTTGCTATTGTTGTTATTGTTGTTGTGATTGTAACTTCTTTTATTGTTGCTTACTGCTTCTGTCATTGACATGCCTTCCGCTGCCTTTGGTCCGTTGTCCATGGTGTTTGGAATTTGGTTGATTGCATTCATTTCGGTGATTAATGTCATCAACCGCACTCCTCAGGCGAGAGAACAACAACAAAGCCATGGAGGTAACCGAGGGGGGAAGATGAACCCCTGTCGGCAAGGTGTCGACTTTGGGGAGCGCAGAAAAAAACAACGAACAAATTGGTGTGACAGTGTCCGATGATCGCGGAACAGGATGAAAGTGGAGAAACGGTGGATGGACAGTGGTTGAGTTCGTTGAGGAAACGAGAGGTAATCACGGGTCATTGGTGAAATAATGCGAAGGACAGACAGAAGGACAGATCAGAACAATGGGACAAAAGGTGAAGGTTAAATGGAATTTTTAGTTGGGTAAATTCGAAATAAGAAGGATGTGTTTAAAGCTTTTTGTAACATTTATTCAAAGGTCAAAATATGTTTTTGGTGTATTTTTGGTTAAGTTTGCTTTGGTTTTGGTATATTTTTTGATTTTTTTTTTTTGTATATTTTTTGAATTATTTTTGGTATATTTTTTGTACATTTTTTGGTTGTTATTGATATATTATTGGTAATTTTTCTACTATTATAGTTATTTTTCCTCTTACAACGAAAATATTTCTATATTTCTATCGTTTTAAACTCTGAATCATAATTTTAGGGATTTTAATCTCTTCCTAGAGTAACAAAAAAACTTCATACAATCCAAAGAAATACATGTCCATGTATTAGTCTGTCCTATATATCACTCTCTGTCTGATCTTGGTGAGAGATCGTTATCTTTCAAGGAAAAAAAAACAACACACCATTTGTAGATTTCCAACATTTCATATCGCTCTTTACTTAAATTCGCAACATGTTCTACGCTGATCATTATCTCGCACCAGCCACGCCCTCTCGTCACCCCCGCCCCTCCTCCTTCTCTTCGGCCTACGCGTTCCGTTCACGTCCCCAGCCTCGGGAGGCAGCCAAACTTGAACCGCTCTTTACACACCTGAGAGGATTAATTCGTAAGCAATTTGTTGTAAAATTAAACATAACGATAAATCTATTAATTACGTCGACATGTGCCGCGGCACAGTGGGGCCGACGGTGGTCACGGGAGTCGTGGGGGGAAGCGGAGGAGACGCGGCTTGAAGCGTTGTAAATTGTAACGTTTTCGGCTTGTTGTTTTTGTTGTCGTTGGTTTTTTCGCCACGCGAATTCGTTGAAAACTCATACAGTGGGTGGTCCACGGCGAATTTTCCACTGTGGCCAACTGTGAAGCCGTCGAGAGTACTGTGAAGGGAGCGAGGGAAGCGGAAGAGGAGAATTCATACGAATTTCATTTCGACTTTTGTTGATTTTCTTGTTGTTGTTTTTTGTTTTGCTGCTGTTCTTGTGTTGTTGTTTCTGGTCAGGTCTGGAGGAGCTTCGTCCAGTTTTCGAGTCGGTCAGAGTCATTTGCCGAGTGACCGACTGAGCCACATGCATTGCACAGTGGAACAAAATCCGTATTCTGTACGAATATAAATAAAAAATAAATGTGTATTTATTGAGATAATTTCATAAGGAAAATTAAAAAATGTGTCAATTAAACAAAAACTACTTTTAAATATAAAGAATAATAAAATTTAAAAACAAAAACTATTCAAATTAATTTAAAATTCAAAAATTATTAAGTACAAAATTTGAAAAAAGTACTAAACAAAAATTACTTTTGAACATAATATAGAATAAAATTGAAATTAAATTAAAAATTTTAAATTTAAAAAAATTTAATAATAAATAAAATTCAACTTACACTTATATAAATTAATTAATTTAAAAAAATATTACATTTGAATATACAAAAATTGAAAAACACATTAAAATTCACATACAAATTCAAGAAAAATTCATTATAATTCAAAATTAACACAATAAGTTAAGTTCAAAGTAGTTTCGTCCCACTGTGCGCTTGACTCATAAGCAGCCACGCCGTCACACAATTCGCTCATTTGGCCCATTGAGGAAATTTTAATTTAATTTTACGCTAATGTTCAACGCTTTATGTAATAAGCGACAATTACCAACAACAGTCACAATAACGGTAGCAACAAAAAATTCAACATCATCAACAACGGAAGCAACAACAAAAAAAACATCATTAACAACGACAGCAATAAATCTATGAACACCGACTAAACAACAGTAACAACAAACTACTGGAAATAAATAATAAATAATAGGAAATAAATCAACCGAATTAAAATCCTACCAAAGACCGGAGGACGTCGAACCTTCCGTCGTCAGTTGTCGACGCCACCCACTTTGGGCTGCCCAGGATAACTCAATGGTTGGGGGAGGGGCATGTGATCGTGGTAACAGAGAGGCAGAGAGAGAGACTGAATATAAAAGAGACAGAGACTGAATATAAAAAAGAGAGAGAGAGAGTGAAAAGAAGGCAAGCGCCACTGTGCACGCAGGATCAAAGTGGGCGCAGTGAACGGATGGGTGCGGCAACAGCAGCTGTTGTTATTGTTGTATAGTTAATTGTTGTTAATATTTCAGTGTTGGTTGTTTGGTTGCCACCGCTGTTGATGTTGTTGTTGCCACTGTTATTGTTATTATTGCCACCGTGATGTTAGTGTTGTTGCCTCCATTACTCTTGTTGTCGTTCTGTGCGGTCCAACATTTTGATGTCTATGCCAAAGGTTTCGGCAACAGGGCAGCCGCACGCAAATTGAGTGCTCGAGTGGCAACCGAAATGATTGGCAGCAACAACCATTTGGGGAACAACAACCAATGGTAAAACAACAAAAACAATAACAAAAACATTAATAATAACAGTTAACAAGAATGGTCGCAACAACAACAACAACAGAGTAAAACAACATAGCAATCGAAATGCGAGAGTCATTTGAGAAGTTGTCGGTCCATGAAGTGCTAAATGGCTGTAAATTGAGTTGTCGTTTTTTTTTGCCTCTGGTAATGGGAAAGAATTTGGAAATAGTCATAAAATTCCTTTGCTCTCTCATTCGGGAAGAATATTAGTAAAAAAAAAATGAACTTGCTTATAAATAAATGAAACAACATTCAAACTCTTCCTGCTCTCACTTTCTATATTTTTTTAAATTTTTATTCCATGTTTATTTTTTTGTTTTATCTTTGATTGATTTTTATTGCGTCTTCGTTAGATTTTCATTTTCTTTTTATATAATTTTTATTTCATTTTGGTTATATTTTCATTCCATTTTTTCCCTTTCTTTCAATTAATTTCTCTCAGTAAAATTTCTCGCACATGCTGTGGAAATACCATGCACCAATTTCACATCTCACCTCTAAACCAATAATCGTCCTCCTCCCCATCTCCAATCTTCTCACCATGACCTCCCATCAGCATCCTCCACCTTCGATCATCGTCTCTCACCGGTGATTGATTTTCGTTGTCAACGTCGTCGTCGAACACAACTTTCTACGCAAAATTCTTGCCTCTCGATTCGCTTCGCCACGCAACACGATTCACCTTCTCCCTCTTGCAAAATCTATGTCCTATAGCTAAGTTCGAGTTTCCTCATCCTCACACAAGAGGCAGACAACAGGAAGAGCAACAACAATGGCGATGAAAATGACGACGACGACAGCGTCTTTGAATTCAATTCCACTCGGCTTCAATTTGGTTCACTTACAGCTGATCGCGTCGTGTGGAAACGAAAGTCTCGTTCGGATTGAGGATCAGCGAGCACCAAGAACAACAACAATAGGCCACCAACTAAAGCAACAACCCACCAACAACCAACCAACAACAACACAAACACCAACAATAAGCCAGCAACATCAACAACCAACCATCAACACAATAATCCACCAACTAAACCCAACCAAACAACAATAATCGATCGCCAAAGAGAGCTTTTCTATGACCTAAAATCGGCGAAGATTAAAGAAGCAGCAGCAGCAGCAACAGTTGCTCCGTTGACGATGATGATGAGTGCGACGCGGATGACGGCGATGACGGTGGGGGAGACGTCACTGATGACGACAACGTGGACGAGGGGCCGAGGTCAGATGGACGAGTTTTGAACGTGGAAATTATTCTATTACCCTTCTATTACTGATGCTTGTTGTTATTGATGATGATGATGGTGATGATGTTGTTGTTATTGTTGTTCTTAAAGGAAAATATATATGTGGAGCAATCAATCCATATATGGTTTGGACAAGCGTTTGGCGCTACAGGAAGCGGCAAATTGATTTTTCACATTTTCCACTTGTGTCTTGAACGCGATCAGAAGAGAGACCCAGATCGATCGATGGCTCCGGCGACGATGGGAAAATAATCAGGTTAGAGAGTTTTTGTTGTTGTGGTTGCGCTCCTGGTGTTATCGTCTCTATCAGTCATGAACGTGGGAAAATTGTCGCATTCAATTGTTTTCTATTATTTCTTTTGTGTTTGAGTTGAGGAAGGGAATTTAAAGGATTTGCATACAAGGTGAGAAATATTTAAATTGATCCAGGAAAAAATGGGAATAGAAGAGTGTAGGATTAATGGAAGGCAGCTAAAATAAAATACAAATAAATAAAATCAATTGAAGTTAAAAAATTAAAATGAAATAAAATAAAATCAAATGAATTATAATGAAAAAAAAAAATATATGAAATGCTTAGTGTTGTGCATAAAAACAATAAAAATGAAATTCTATAAAATAAAATGAAAAAAAGTAATATGATTTAAAATAAATTAACATACAATTAAACTCAATAAACCAATATAAAATTAAATGTAATAAAAAATATATAAAATAAAATAACATATAAAATAAAAGAAAATTAAATTAAAAATAATGTAAAATCAAATGAATATATAAACCAAAAAAATAATGAAAATAAAATTAACATAACATAATACAAATTTCTTTATTAGCAAGGATTACTAGTTTTTGAAAACGTTATAGTTAAACCTCCATAGATGAATGACTTTATTCTAGTTTTTCCCGAATGTAGAATCCGGTCATCTTCCTTCATACGACATCCTACTTAAATCCACTTTTGCTCTTCCCCAAACTCAGAAGTCTTCTGAAACGTCGAATCCCTCGACACTCCATCACTGTCATTTGCATACGAATTGCGAAGCACTCAGATCAATCAGAGAAGAACAGAGAAAACAATCGAAGACAGGAGATGAAGAAGAAAAAAAAGAAGAAAGAACCTACAAACGAAAAGTGGAGAAAAATTAAACGAAAATGGTCGACAATTTCATTCAAATCACATTTCAATGAAAAGACAGTCAGGCAAATGTCAGAAAGAACGACGAAATGTCATGTCATAAGGTTGGAAGACTCCATCTTCATATTGTTGTTCTGCTTGTTGTTGTGGTTCTGCTTGTTGTTGTTGTTGTTGTTGTTGCAACCAAAGACTTTTTCTCAAGCAGGACTAACAACAACAATAAGAACAATAACAATGAGAACAACTACATTATTGATTGATCTACATTGAAAATGGCACAGCATGAGCCATTTGTCTGGGCATTGCCAACCATTTGAAGCCCATTTCGAACGGTATTGAACCACATATGAGCAACAAGCACCAATAAAAACAACAATTGCAATAACAATGAAACAATACATTGCGATTGAAGATGGCATCGGGAGTGCAACCTCGTTGAAAAAAGGGTTACCGCGTTGTTACATAGTGGTAGTCTTTTTTATTGTTGTAGTCATTGTTGTTATTATTGTTGTAGTCATTGTTGTTGTTGTAGTCATAGTTGTTGTTATAGTCACTGTTGTTGTTGTCATAGTCATTGTTGTTGTCGCAGTTGTCGATGTAGACGTTGTGTCAATTTGTAAGCCTCTATTTTCGAACCTACCTTAGAAATGGAACATAACCTACATTTTTCATGTTGCACCAACTGTAGTTGGGGAGTTGTCATTTGTTGTTGTTGTTGTTACTGAATGTCTCTTTAAATTTTGTTGTTGTTATGGCTATGTAGCCTGTCGAATTGTACAAAACAAAAGAGGTCACTTTAGGGCGCTGGTCTCGCTGACTCTTGCTCGATGGCCTTTTTTCTTGTCCCTCAAGAGGGTGATGCAGGAGGAAAGATGTGGGGGAGGAAGAGGAGGAGATGAAGGAGCGATTGGGAGGAAAATCTTTGGGGCCGTGAACTTTGGCTGTCTATTGTAGAGGAATGGTGTGTCCTTTGGTTCGGGCTCATTGCCAAAATAGAAGGAAAACAAATAAGAAAACTATAGCAACTACAAATTCAAAAAATCCTACTTAAAAAATCCCAAATAAAAGAAATAAAAAAACTAGAACTAAAAAAAGTCATATAAAAAATATAACTAAAAAATACCCAAATAAAAAATAACTAAAAAAATACAACAAAAAAATATAAAAAAAACTAGAACTGAAAAAGTTACAACTTAAACAAATTTTACTATGAATGACAACAACATCAAAATAACTAAAGAACACAATTTCACCCACAAAAACAATGGATTTCACCGAAACATCTTGAAGCAACAAATAACTGTTGAATTGAACACCACCATTAACAACAACAATAACAATAGTAACATTAACAACAATGAAAACAAAAACTTTTTTTTCACGTGATACTTCTTTTTATTTATTGTTGTGACGTTTGTGTTTTTTCACTTGTTACTGTTGTTGTTGCTGTTGTTACTGTTGCTATTGTGGCACTTGTTTTGCTGCAACCAACAACATGTCCGAAAAAATTGTCCTCGTCCACCACGACGAAGGTGTAACGGAAGAGTTGAAAAAAAATGTGGCGTCGTCAACGAAGCAGCAGAAGGAAAGAAAATAAATAGTCAACTAAATGTTGTATCTCACAGATAGCAACAATGGAGGCAAGACAAAAAACAACAATACAAATGTAATAACAACAACGACAAAAACAATGCCGACAACAACAATAACGATTTACTTGATCAACGAGTGCATAAAGTTCGTCAACAATGCTGACCCGATATTAGATTGGGATATAAAGTGGTTACTCGAGTAGTCATCAATCAGATTTCGGGATATTAAGGCATGTAGAAATATATTTAATATCTACAATAACGACAATAAAACAATAAAAATAAAAATGATTAATTTAATTATTAATTTTTGTCCGTTATCTTGTATAACCATTATCCATTTCATATCCATCTTCATATGGTATACATATGTTTCGTAATATTTCATATGATTTTCAAATAAATTTCATTTGCCCGTTATCCATTCATATAATAGTAAGTGTTCGTCGTACACTTTATTTTTCTTATAGTATATTCCGTTTGTCCGTTATCCTGAGTCAATTCATATCCACTTGCCCTTGATATACTGACATAGATCTGAAATATAATCGATTCTACAGTATAAGGAAGGGAGTACCATCTTATATTGAGTTCACCTTCGCCTGGTATTCGGTATTCACCCTCAAGGTAAAGGTTCCAGCGAATCCACGAACCTGGGGCGTAGACGTCAGGCGACACTTTATGGCAATTCCTGAGTGGCGATAAATTGAAATTTCCCCGCAGACGGCGGCTTTGGTGGAGACAAAAAACAAAACAACCGCCGAGGAGCCAACGAAACGGAGCAAAAGTCAAAATCGAACTCTAAAAAACAACTACGAGGAGGAGTGAAAAAGGAAGAGAACGAAGAAAGGGGAAAAAGTAGAGGAAGCCTAACGATTTTCCCCGCCAATTTTGGTAGCTTGATTTGTCACGAAATTTTTCAACTTGCGCCAAGTGGGCAGACAGACAGACATAAGACCGACAGAGCAAGACAGACAGCCAGATCGATGGACAAACCAAGACCAAACCTCAACGGAGACAGCGCGACAAGAAGTCGAAAGATAGAAGAAGCCAGTGAGACAGACGTTGGAGAGAGAGACGATGTAAGAGAGAAAAGAAGAAAACAAATTGGTCGCTAGTCGAAAATTGACAAGAATTTCGTGACTTTGTCACCTTTGTTGTTGCAGTTGTTGTTATTGTTATTGTTGCTGTTGTGTTTGTTGGAACGCGTGCGCACGCGCGCTTCCTGTGGCTTTGATTTTCGAATTTTCAAATTTCGAAGAATAGTACCACAGCAACAACAGCTACAACAACTAAGACATTACTTCATCAGCTCCATGACGACCCAAGGGTGGCGGCGGAGCTTTTTTTCCCTGTAACCTTTGCACTTGGAAATTTTTTGTGTTCGAAAAGGAAAGACAACCCGATGGATAGACCGACAAACAGACAGACAGACCGAGAGACAGACAGACAGCCGAACACTTTGAACACGAGACAATGTACCGATTTATTTTGTTCCTGTTGTTGCTGTTCGTAGTTAGACAGAGGGTGAAGAATGAGAAAAGGGAGGAGAGAAATGTCTTTAGGCTAGACGAAGCCGCGGATAGACAGCAAACAACAACAAGTACAAAAACAACAACAACTGTGTTCGACATCAAGTACCGTTCGAATGCAGGCACGCCGTCAAATCACTCATTGATGCCACGTCCCGAACGTGCCTTTGATTGAACCTAATTGATTTTATTCCCGAACCCGAAACTGAAACTCCGTCGACAAAAGTCGATACAAAAAAGGGCCCTGGTCGGCGATCGTCGTAGTCATTGTTGTAGTTGTTGTTGTTGTTGAGGTCGTCGGGTTGTTTCGGTCAACCCCCCACCCCGCCCTTCACAGCCCCCAGCGAAGCCGAGACATCCGCGATGAATGAAGTCCTTGCATACCATGGTCTTGTTTTACCTAGAAAACCCAAAGAGAGTCAGAGGAGAGAAATTGCAAAGAAAGCAAATAGAAAACCTCTCCGAGCCGAACCTGCGATTTGCAAATCCTCAACTTTGCCTCCGATCTGAACTCGTTTCGAGAAATATAATCTATTTAATTCGATTTCAGCTCCAATTCACAGACCTATTTTTAATTCTGAGACCTTCGGGCGCTACAACAAAGCCGCTAAGCTTCATGGGAAAAAGCGGTGAGCATGATAGGGTTTGTTGGATGGAAACCTTGGGACCGTCTCGTTCCACCTTCAACCTGTAGAGAGAGCACTGACTAATTTACACAAATAATCCCCCGATTTATGGCTTCATTTATGGCAAATATTTTATAGCGGCGACCGATCGCGAACTAAAGCGACGATATCGAGTCAGTGAAACGCCATAAATCACGGAAGAGGAAAGAATAGAAGAGTAGGGGAGATCAAGGTGAGAGAGTGGAAGATGATGGTTAGAGAGAAGAAGAATATGGTGATGGTGAGAGAGAGGGAGATGAAGGATTTATTAAGTTGTAGAGATTTGTGGAAGCTTCCAAGGCTTCGGTGGACTTTCCTCGGACAAGAGTTGTAACGAGATATAGAAACGACGGATAGAAAGAATGAGAAAAAGTTTAGTATTGAAAGATAGAGGTATGGAAAGAAAGAGAGAGGTATGGAAATAACAGAGAGGAAATATGGATAGAAAGAGAGGGGTATGGAAATAAACAGAGAGATTTGGAAAGGAAGAAAGAGAGAGATGTGGTAAAAAATAAATAGAAAACGAAAGAGAAAGATAGATAGTGTAATCCTCATTGTGTTCGTTTCGTCAGTTTTAGATGTTTTTGTTGTTGTTTTGCTCCTTGATTCTCTGCTCCTCAAGTTGAACCCATAAAAACTTAAATCCGTCTATGGTATTAGTTAAGTTTACGTCTCTTCGTCTCCAACTCCGCCGTCTGCCGTAAACGTTTCACTTGCGAGACAGACCGACAGTGAGAGCGACAAACAGACCGACGGACAGACAGATAGACAGACATACGTAAGATTCATACTACAACGGACATATCGACATTCAATCTTATTGATTTACGATCCACAAATGAATGTCTCGTAAAAATCCTTAAATATTATTGCTGGCATAATTTTAACCGAAGACAAAAGAGATGCCCGCAAAGAAGATGATGTGGAAGAAGACCAAGTGAGGTTTCACTGGTAGCAACAGCCACGGGTCCGCGGATCAAGGCGGCGAAGAAGACAAGAGACCTCGAAATCATACTCGAAAACAACAAGAAGCAAACTGTGCTGTGTACATTTTTATAACCCTCGTTCAACGGCTCTGGACTCTCGGCTTTTCGAGGTTAAGCTTCTGCGTCGGAGTCGTCCAAATGGCGGGATTTATTTCTGGGGTCGGTGGAGGCGAGGATCGGGTTATGAGAGGTGATGGGATAACGCGATCCAGTTAAGTTCATGTTCACGGCGAGGAAGTTGCATCATTCGTAAAATTATTACATACAATAAATAAACTACTATTTTATTGGAAACAAAAAAAACAAGACAAACTTTTGGAAAATACCCCTTTATTTTTAATGATTCAGATGAAGTAAAAATGTTTCAGAAAATATAAAAATCGATGTAAGAAAATATTGATTCAAGTTTAAGAACTTGAAATTCAATTTCAGAAACTCAAAACTCTCAGAAAAAGTATATTTCTGAAAACTTATTTCAGGAAAGATTAAGTAATAGTAATTAGTAATTAAATACAAATTACAAGTAGTTGGTTTAATACACGATTAATGAACCATAATGAAGTAAAATGAAGCAAAATAATCAAACAATCGATAAATCTCAACCAATATCCCGATAAAATCCCCACAGACTCCTTTCCCTGAAGGCAAGTTCATCCTCCTCACCTGTTTCGCTCCCAGAGCGACAGATCGACAGACAGACGGTCCTTCTGGGAGACAAGTCACTAATTGAGGCAACATATTAATTGGAGTCCCCAGGAGTCTCGTCCCCCCAATCAACCTCCCAGCTCTCTCTCTCGGTCGCCTCGAGCACGTGGTCCGAATGAGAAATGCGAGATTAATTCCACGACAACCATTGCGACTGTGGATCTCGTTCGCATCCACTTGACATGCGAACATGTTAGAGAAGCTATAATTTAGACAACATTCCCTATCTCTTTTTCTCTCTCTCGCTCTCTTTCTGAACACCCCACAGCATGGGGGTTGTCTTCGAGTTTTTGCTTTGTTGGTTTTCTTAATATGAAAATAATGCAATTACAAAATTGAAACACTTGCGACTTTCAGCAACTCATTTATTCTGCAAGTTTTTTCAATTTTTCTTCGCTCCATCCGTCTGTCTGTCCTTCCGTTTGTCCGTGTGTCTGTCTATCCGTCCGTCTGGGGGCGCCGTCGGGATGAACGGAGCGCCCTCTGGTGGCGCAAGTGCAGCCCGCAATTAAAACGAGATTAATTAGGCTGCCGCTCATGGTGCGGCGCTGTTGTCGTTGGAGCTAGAGCTGAAACTGGTGCAACGTGAGCTCGACCAGGAGGAGGAGGAGAAAGAATCCGAGGATTCGCGTGGAGTCGAGCTCACAGATCGTGGAGGTCGCAAAGTCTCCGGAGACCAAGAGCAAGTTCTGTCCAAGTCCGGAGCACTCAGTCTGTGTGGGGTTCGTTGAGTGGTCCAAGGAGCCTGTGGAGTGAATGAAGTCAGGGCTTGTCGTCGGCCGTGTACGACAATCGATCTTCCGGTCGGTGGCGAGTGGAAAAGGGGAGAAAACGATGACGACGAAGCCAACGATGACGATGATAGTAGTTCGGGCTAGCGATGGTAGGAGCCTCCAAGGCAGCGATATAATGATGAGGAAGAAGCGAGGAGGAGAAGGAGGCGGAAAAGTAGAAAGGAGGAGTGATGATGGAAATAGGAAAGGAGGAGGGAGTGTGGCTGGAGGTGGAACTAGAAACTAAATGCTGGCGTGACACACCAGCAACGGACGACGACGAATGGATTTAATTACAATTTTCGAAGCTGTTAATTTTTCAATTTTGAGAATCGAATGAATGTCTGGCGACGACGACGACTGGGGATTGGATTGAGAACTGTGGAGCAACGAAGAGAGGAGGGAGGAGGGGCTGACAACGGCCGACGACCACACGCAGGAGCAACCAGTAGCCAGGGGACCAAGAGACGGCTACAGGTGGTCGTTCGTGATGGCACGTCTGGGAAAAGCTACTTAACTTGTACCAGATCCTTCTTGTTGTTGTTGATCACTTTTTGTTGTTGATCACTTTTTGTCGTTGATCTCTTTTTGTTGCTTTGATTTCAAGGCTCAATGTTTTCAATTTCCTGGCGCCCAATGAGCTCCCCTCGGTTGTTGATCTGCTTCTACTTTTATTTCCTTTAAATCATTGCGAAATAAAATTGTTTGCGATTGAATTTCGAATATTGTGAACGCAGATGGGGCAAAGGAGGGGAGGCGAAGAAAAAGACGACCGTTGAACAAGGTGCAACTCATCTAGATTACATGTTACACGCTTTGGCAAAATGGCTTCCGTGCTGCCAGATCGCGTGCTCGTGTGTGGTCGCTTGGTCGCCTCGCTCTGAGCTTCATTAGTTTTCATTTTCGCCCTTTGCGAGGGTGATGGTGCGGGTGAGAGAGAGAGATTGCGCTTACCTTGCATGCGACGGCAGCAGGTTGCTTCATTATCACGTGATTATACCGTGAACCGTGATTCCTTGCATGTCCCGGCCACATTATAACCGCATGCGCCAGCCGCAACCTGCGCTTGGGGCGTTCGTGGGAGGTTCGGACGGTGTTGGGACTTTTAATTATTTCAACGTTTTTCACAAAATGTCACCCGCCCCATCCGGACAGACCCAACTTCGTCCCCAATCCGTCCACAACCTGGCACAAATCCATCCTCTTCTTCCTTCTCTTTCTCCCTCCTCGATGACCATGAACTTTTGATTCGATTTTTCGATTAGGATTCGTCGTAGTCGTCGTCGTCGTCGCTTTGCGTGCGTAATCGCGTAATTATTGCCTTCCTTGAGCTTGGCGATTTATTTATTCATGGTACAACCTGATTTTTAATAGATGCCTTTCAAATTAATTACAATTTAGAAACTGCTCCTTAAGTGGGAGGTTTTGAAATTAGTGGGCCAATCAGGTAACGGGGTGACAAGTATTTCAGGTCACTTCAACTCTCGTGTTGTGGATGGAAAGAAAGGCATTTTAATAGATTTAAAGCTCTAATTAAATCGTAATATATATAATTTAAAATCTAATGAACTTAAATCTGAATTCACTTAAATTAAATCCTAACTTATTCAAATGAAATCTTAACTAATTTAAATTTATACGGATATGAATTGAATATTAATTATAAATTGAAAAATAGTAATTAAATTCTATATTGAGATGAGGACAAACCCATATGAAGTTTTGAAAAAAAATCTGAAAAAATAAAAGAAGAGCAAATAAAATCTATCAATTTAATAAACTATACTCAGCTCATTCGATCGACATACCAATGACTTCATCGTGAAACCCCATAATTGTCTGGAATGCGATCCGATCGCAGCGGATAACTTTCGTCCTCGTTAACTCTAATATACTCGGGAATTGTTGTCCTTGTCCGCGAGACACTTCAGCTCAAATTCAACACGAGCCACAACATATAATTAGTGACAATAAAAAGGTACAACAATAAGATCGTACAACAATAACAGGGTAAAACAAAAAGGAGGTCCAACAAAAAAAAGAGCAACATTAAAGAGGTACAACATTAAAAAGGTACAACACTAAAAAGGCACAACAATAAAGTAAAGCAACCGATCGAAGTTCATATCTCAGTGACTGAATAGCCCTCGAGAACCAATCGAATGCCAATCCCTATCCCATTACCGTCCCTTCCCAATGAGATGACCAGCTGGTGAAGCACTTGTTACATCCCAATCGTGTTGGCCGCTGTTTCTGTCTCTGCCGCTGTCTGTCGTTGCCAACCGTTCACGGACCGTTTCAATGCAATTGGCAACAGAATTTATTGAGCATTCGAGATCGTTCGGGGAGAACTTCTTAAACGACGACGTCGTCCTCGGCCGGCCGTTCTGAAGTCAGAGACGGCGATCTTTACGATTATTGCGCTCTAAATATCGGCTAAAATCGATTCTTATGCTTGGCTCAAACACCAGAAATAGAGACGAGAATAGCTTCGGGGTCAGGTGGGAAGGAGGCGAGGACAAAAAGACAAAAAATAAATAAAGTCGACCGGGGAAGAAAAACAAGAACTGCTGGAGAAACAACAACAAATTAGCTGCAATTATGGCGCGAAATTTTAAAATGTCTCAATTTGTGAGGAAACTTATTGAATTGTTATTGGTTTTTGTTGCTGTTGGTCTGATGCTTTTGTTGTTCTTGTTGATTCCTATGTTGTTCTTGTTGTTCCCTATGTTGTTTTTGTTATCCAACATGTTGTTGCTCTTTTTGTTGTTTGTGTTCCCGGTTTTTGTTCTTGGTAAACGATCGCAGTCGGTGTTGTTTTTGTCGTTGTAAAGTTGGAAGCAACTGCTTTATTGCTGGTCTCCTCGGCAGCGGCAGGAGTAACAACAAAAACAACAATAACAACAGCAAAAACAACAACAACGTCGCCATCGTAATTGGATCCCTGTAATTTGCATGCGGATTTTTATTGCCGTCACGGGGCGTTTTCATGCGCCTCATGATTTTCCCGCAAAGTTATTTGATTTTAATTTGCGTCTTAATTGACGGTTGCCGATCGGCCGACGGTTGTTGCTCGCCACCATTGGCAACATAATTGACGTTCGATCGGCGGCTGCTGCTGGTTGTTGGCGGTTGGTTGGTTGGCTTGTTAGTTGAGGAGTTATACGCCGATTGAAGTAATGACATTCACGCGCCTTCGATTGCCGCCCCTTTTCGGTGAGCTGCGGCAAAGTGGTTTGTCCTCTGGAACAAATGGCCTCGATATAGCCAAGCAATTCAGGTCGGATTTCGGTTCTTTCCTTGTATTTGAATTCGTCGTTAATGGAGAAATACTACTACCAAATTCTCTTCAAATTGTGTGCAAATATCAAAAAGACAAAGTCGTTAAATCTCCTGTAATAAATTCCAACATCATCCTTCTCGTTTGGCTCTCCACAATTGGCTCGCTAAATCTCCTCTGCAACTTCGTCTTCTCAATCAACATATTGCTCCATAATTTATTTCCCTATTTGCAATAGTGTCCTCTATGAAACAACAACAAAATACAGCTCGAAATCACAACAATCGAAAACTCTCCACACACACATATACACAAACAAACGATAGTCGGTTGAGTAAATTTAATGCTTAATAAAGCAGTAACTCACAAACTCGCACAGATTACGCGATATTATTGTACTATATTCACTATGGTTCCCTCTCTCTCTCCCTCTAACCTTCGCTTGACATCATCCTCATCGAGTGATCGAGTGAGTGGGTTCGAGGGCCAGAGGGAAGGGCGCCTAGTTTTTAGTTTCTCTGTCTCTGTGTCCCTGCAACTAGTTGCTACAACAGTTACTGGTTGTAACTTATGCAAATTTTTTTGGTTTACTGTCCTTTGAGCCCACCTCCAGAGACCCCTCCGTCTTTGCCCACCTCATCTTCGTTGTTCCCTCCACCATCGTCTTCCTCACCTCCGTCATCGTCCTCACCGTCTTCCTCCGCTCGTTGGTTTCGATTTGCCACATTTGCATATATGAGTGCATAATTGTGGAGACCCCTAGATTAGAGCTAGCTAGGGTAATGGAACTAATGGAGGGACCAGGAGAGGAGACCAGAAGGTAACGTGTACCGTGCGGTTCCACGACCATAAAGTTTTGTCGTCTCTCACAACTACAATAATTGTGTGTACTGAGTTCGATTGTTGTTGGTCTTCTTGTTACAATTGTTGTTGGTCTTCATGTTTCAATTGTTGTTGGTCTTCTTGTTTCAATTGTTGTTGGTCTGATGTTGTTTTTTTATTGCCAGTACGATTGTTGTTTATGAAATTGATCTTGTTGTTGTAAAACACCATGCAACATAATGTTGCACACCCCCAAAACAATGTCCTTAGTCGCTTGCTTGCTTGCTAGCTTGACTCCTCCTTCGTTATTTTCTTGTTGTTGTTGTTGCCATCATTACGATTATTGTTTTGTTTTCTGTTTAGCAACTTCTTCTTGTTGCTTTTTTGATTGTTGTTGGTGGGTTTCCTTGTTGTTGGTGGTTTTTCTTATTTTTGTAGCAAGTTTTGGTTGCTGTTTTTTTCATTGTTTTTGATATGTTTTCCTTTGGTTGTTGTTATACCTTTCCATGTTGTTATTTCAGTAGATGATCGGCATCGGCTAAGCTTCTGGTCTACTAAGCCACTGTTGTGTTGTTGTGGTCTTTGTTGTTGTAGTTCTTTTTGTAGTTATCATTCTTGTTATTATTTTCTTTTGTTTTTATTCAGGTATTGTGCGCAAGTAGGCAATTTATTAGGCCTCCTCGTTTCATCCGTTCTCCTTTCTCTTTCCTCCTGTCGCTTCGTCTCATATGTTACAAGTTGTCGCCTGTCATGTTGTGATTGTTTCGTTGTTTTTGTTTCGTTTTTTGTTGTATTTCATGTTACTATTGTTAGGTTTTATTGATGTTGTGTAGATGTTTTTTGTGTATTCGTGTGCGGAGAGTTCTCGAGGGAAGAGTTCTATGCTTCATTCCCTAATGGATAGTAGTGGATTTCATTATGTTGGAGTGATTTTGTTAGGATGATGTCAAGAAGTTAAGTAATGATTGATCCTTTGATACTTTTTATTTATTATTATTATGAATTGGAAAAGAGTAAAGAAATATATTTTTGGTCTAACATTGTATGATTTTATTATGGATTTTTTAAAAGAAAAATTGATATATTTCAATTTTATTGCGAATTGAAAAAGAGAATTGAGAGAGAGAAAGATTTCAAATTTTTTATTTAATTTCAAACTTTATTTCGTTTTCTTTGTTATTTGAAATTAATTAAGAAGCTGCAGTTACTCCATTTTATAAAATGATTTAATCGTTTTTATGTATCGTTCTAAAACAATGACAATGAAATAATTGAAAAGTGATTCTCATAATATCATACTGCAGACAAGTAAGCATACAATTATACAATGATGAGTTTATATAGATTACTTAACGAACACTCCTGTCAATAATTACCATCAGGAGCTCATCAAAATTAACCAAGAAATTTGTAATTTCTGCTGAAACTTCTAACAAGAAGCTGAACCGTTCAGCGGGCACTCTTTGGACACCAACCTCGAGTATGGAATTAAAAATCAACCCAAATCCATTAAAAGGAAATGGGTCATCTCCACTTTCTCTCACTGAACTTGCCACTGACTTTGGGGCAAAGACACAGACACACACACACAGCAAAAAAAATTGTGTGTGGTACCCATTATTGAGTGGAAGAAAAAAATAACCAAAAATAAAGACAGTAAGGTGAAAAAAAGTTTTTAAAACTTACCAACAAAAAATGAGGAGGGAAAAATTGATTTACAGCTCGGTGAGAAGATGTCAGACGAATTTAAGGCTGCTTTTGTAAACATCACGTCAACACAAAACCGCCCATGTGTGCGCCCCCGCCCCCTTTATTTGGCGAAGCCACAGAGTGCCAGGGACACGGTCGGACATGCCCTGAGACAGAAAGACCCGCAGACAGACGGAACGAGAGACAGACCTAGAGACAGACCGAGGAACAGACAGACTGAGAGTCTGAGAAACAGAAGGAAAGACCAACAACTGAGGGACAGAAGATGAACCGAGTTCGAAAGGCTTTAAGCACTAATTATTTATTATTTGGCAATTGAGAATGTCAGGGCTTACAACAACGATGACAACAACAAAAATGAGAAATTATAAAATTCCAGCAAATAAACAAGAGAACAAAAAAAAGACAATAAACTTTAAACCAAATAAAATAATTATACGTTCAAACACGAAGAGGAACAAGAAGTAGAAGATGTAGAGGAAAATTTCAGAGGCAACAGAATTTGGGGCAACAGGAGAGCAGTTGGTGGTGGAACGAGGGGGAGGTGGTGGAACGAGGGGGAGGTGGTGGAACGAGGGGGAGGTGGTGGAACGAGGGGGAGGTGGAGGGGTGAGGTTGAGGAATGAGGAGGATGAGAAGCAGGGCGAGATGGAGGAAGTAGAGGTGTAGAGGAGTGGACGGAGGTGGTGTAGGAAGGGGAGATCGTTTCATTGGCAACGCTTCGTGTCGTGGAGAAATGGGCGTAGGTGCAACGAAAAAGCATAACAACAACAACAATGAGACCAACAACAACAACAATGAGACCAACAACAAAAAAAATGAGACCAACTACAAAAACAATGAGACCCACAACAACAGCAATTCATTCAGCAAGAAGCATCCACACCCATAAAGTTCAACAGGTACCCAGAGTGGAACCATGGTAAAGCGGAAGGCAACCAAGTGGAGACGTACCACGCACTTTTCTGTTGTTGTAGTTGTTACTATTGTTGTTTGTTTTGAGAAAAGACAGAAATTTCACTTTGCTGCGGATCATCCCGGAGGATGCAGTGGAAGTGGCTGAAGATCCGATCCAGATGAGAAGAAGTAGGAGGAGACTGAAGTGGTGGAGACAGAGGTCGAGGATGAGGCGGAGGATGAAAAAGAGACGGAGGAGAATGAGAAGGAGACTGAGGGGTATGAAGTTGCGGTGGAGGATGTGTCGACTGTCGGCTGAGGAGGATGTGGTTATTGCTGTAGTTGTAGTTTTTATTCGTAGTTGTGGTTGTAGTCGTCATCGTCGTCGTTCTGTTTACGTTCGCTGCTCTCGATGTGAAAGACATGTGTGAGTATGTGTGTTGTAGCATAAAATAATAATGATGATGGAGGATCAACGTGTGGTGAATTATAAATGTTAAAACCTAAAAAAGAATTACCCCGAGGCGCTCTTATGTCGCATTTTGCGAATTAATTACTTTATATGAGGATCATAAAAACTGATGCGCGCCCAGGCAGGCGTCCCCATTCCTTTTGGGCCAGGAATCGGCGAATGGCAAAAAAGTCTCCATCATCCATGGCGTCGCCGTCGACGTCGTCGTTGTCTTTGTCGTCTCGTTGTCGTCAGGTCGTGGTTGAGTGGATGAAGGAAGTGGAGCAAGCGAAGGAAGAGGCACCAACAGAGAACGAACGAAGAAACGATGGTGGAAATTAATTCGTTTTCGAGAGCAACACATGCGTCAATGCGAATGACATGCGATCGCGCAAAGAGTGGATCATCATCGACCAACGATGATCCCACTCACAATGGTCTAGTGGATGGATGAAGGGGGACAGGCGAGCAGGGGGTTGAAAAGGCGGAAGACAATTGGGAAAAGTAAACAACACGGTGGAATTGAATCGACGAGAAGGAGGAGGAGATGGAGTGGAACCTGCGGACTGCGGAAAGGTGGGTGTGAACGAGTGGAGTTAATGAAGTTACGTGCACGAGAGGCTCCACCGAGCACACGGTCTCCTCCTGCTCCACCTTCCACTCCTGCTCCATGAACTTCTCCTCCAACTTCATCTCTTCTCCTCCTTCTCAACCTCGTCCATCGAAAGCGAGGCTCAGCCTTGTTGTTACAGTCTCTGTTGCTCCCGTTCCTGTTGCTGCTGACGACGAACACGACGATGAAGACGACGATGAGGATGACGATGTGGGTGCCGCTGGAGACCGGAGACCCGACCCAACTCGACTCGACTCGACTCGCGTGTGCACGGCACAGGAACGGAGTGGAATTTTTTATTGAACTATAAAACGGATTGATATTTCTGATGAAGACGTTTCCATAATAAATGGACGATAATCGAAGGGATCGAATCAGTCTGCAAAATAAAAGCAATAATTTAATAAAATTATGCCTCGAAAGATTTTATAAAATAATTACATCAAAGATTCCGTTGAAATTTTATAAAAAAAAATCGTTTTTATAAAATAATTCTATGATTTTGTAAAATTTACATATTTTTTCTACTTTCAATAAAATTTATAAAAAAAATGTTTTCTTAATTTTGAAAAATGTTCCAATAATTTGAAATAGAAAAAAAGTTATTCCTAATTTTGCAATAATTTCCATTTTCCTAATATTGGAAAAGTATTCTTCTCTAAAATTTTATTATGTGATTATATTTATTTATTGTTTAATAAAATAATTAGTTTAAAAATTTAATAAAACAATTCAACCAAAAAATTAAAGAAATTTTAAAATATTGTCCAACTTTATGAAATCGTAGAAAAAGCAACAATAAATAGTTCATCGTAGAAAAAGCAACAATATATAGTTCATTCCACGATTTTGAAAAAATGCAATCAAAAAATTTGTTTGATTGGAATTTGAATAATTTTTATTTAATTTATTTAAATCTCCCACAAATTTTAATAAAAGTCAAAATATTTTTCACCTTTAATAAAATCGAAAAAAGCTAAATATAATTTCTTAAAATTATTTTCTAAATAAAATCGAAAAAAGCACAAAATCACTTACAAAAACATTGTGCAATTTAAATTACACCAAAAAACAAAGACAAAATCGTATCATAAAAATTTCGGTTTTATTTATCAAAAGTCATAAAAAGTTATAAGCAAAAGTCAATGAAACGATCTACATTTTCGAAATGAAAACTCCTCCAGGGGTTCTCGAACTGTTCTCCATCGATCCACAGTAGTTGTCATTGTTGTCGTCGGCCTCCAGTCAATCCGAAACTGTCTTGACGTTGCCAGTCATCGCAATACACTCGATCTCCACGAGAGCGTCCATCGGAAGGCGGGCCACTTGGAAACAGCTGCGAGCGGGGAACTCTTTCGTGAACACTGAGAGAGAGAGAGAGAGAACACAATGAGAGAGACATAGTGACAACAGAAACGAAAAGAAGGAAAAGGGGAACATGGAGAGTGAGAATGCGAGCAATAATTAAATAACAATAATTAAATAGTAAACGCATAAAATCTCGCGATAAGCTCGAGAGTCCGGCCCCATCGATAGTTTCCGAGATTAGTTCAACCTCGAAATATCGAAGCGATAACAGATTTACTATAACAACAACTACTCACTCTTCTTGTACACCTCGTTGACGGCCCCGAAGTCGTTGAGATCCTTCAGGAAGACCGTGTTCTTGATCACCCGATCGATGCCGGAGTCGGCGGCGACGAGAACGGCCTCGAGGTTCTTGAGCGCCATCTCGGCCTGCTCGGCGGCGCCGCCGGGCACCAGTTGCATGGTGTTCTTGTCCAGGCCCAGGCAGCCGGAGACGTAGACGGTGCGGTCGGCCACGACAGCTTGACTGGTTGGTAGAGAGACGGAAAGAGAGAGAAAGTGAAATGGATTATAATCAGATGGTGAGATCGTGGGTCAGGTCGTCTTTTTACTTGTAGGGCGCCACCGGTTTGGCCGCATTCGAGGTGCTGATCAATTTCCTAATCAGAGTTGCCATATTTCTGTCGTCTATCTGCTCCCCAATTTATTCCGCACTTGTCAAAAGTCGAAACCGAACTGAGTGACGGCCGGCGATGAGGTGTGTGTTTGGGGCTCTAGAACAAGTGGAGACTTTTCATATCGCTTCGCTTTATCGGCTCTTCATGTCATGCTCTCTCACAATTCTCTCTCTCTCGTCAGCTCTTTTTAGACGATTCGCTTGTTATTGTTGCTTGGGTTTTTACTTCAGTATGAAGGGGGGTCAATTTCGCGATTGGGTCTCGTTGATAATTCTAATCACCTTAGCGTGGAGAGATTTCACTCATTTGCACCAAAATATTAGTACTTTGATTAGTTAATCGATTTATAATGGTGGAAGACTTATGTAATATCAAGAATTACAAAAATAAATTAAAACAAAATATGAAAGGAACATTTTACAATTTTTAAAGAAAAATCGTTAACATAAAACAAAATATATAAATATATATTATCAAAAAAACATATATAAAAAGAAATATATATCAATCAAAAATATTTAATCATAACATCCAAAAACTCATCCTCGCCACAATTCCCACGACTTTCAAAGATTCCTTTAATATCCCTTAATGTCTGGAGTCGAAAATTCCCAGCGCTGCTCAATTCACCTTAAACCCGACTCAATTAATGTGTCCAAAATGAATGACCAACAATTAAATGCTCATCCACTCATCTCCTCATTCTTCTTCCCCTCTCTATCTTTCCACTTTTCTCGATCCAATAACACATCGATTGCAGCTACTTAAAATGAAGCCACGACCCACAAACGTCTCCGCCCGAAACCCACAGCCTGCGACCACAAACGCCACAAGGAAAGTTCGAAGCTCTCTAGGTTGCGGCAATAAATTTCGTTATTAAAGCCTTAATTACCGGGGGAAGAGAAACCGCGGCAGCCACTTGGAAGCCGCCATTTAATGGACCCATAACTTTCTTTCACATTGTGTTCACTCCGATTTGATTTTACTTCTCTGTTCTCAATCCAAATTTACTTCTCTGTTCTCATTCAAATTGTACTTCTTTGTTCTCTCCAACACTCCAATGACGATTCATATATGAATCTATCCATACAACTCTAATGGCGATGTGAATCTATTCGTCTGATATCGGATATCTTGGTATGAGCGATTGCTTCAAGTGCAACATTTCAATCATGATACCTCGTTAGCCATGGCCTATCATTCATCGGCAACAGCGATTCTCGAACGAAACTTCCGTGAGTCGGTTTGGGTCTGACGATGATGAAGATGTTGCCAACGAAGTTCCATCAACCACCTGAAACTCAGTGGTGCATCATCATGGGCCGAACACACCTGAGCAAGAGGCCGCGTCTAATTGGTGACACGCCCCACACTCTCCGCCCCTCCACCTGCTCCCCTCCTTCGTGACCAGGCACTAATTTCCACACATCAAGTACCGAGCGAAGTGGGAGGAGCAGCAGTAGCAGGTGAATGGGTGAAACAAGTGAAAAAGGTGAAGCAAGCGAAAAAGGTGGAGAAGGCGAAAAAAGGTGGAGAAGGCAAGCAGGTGAAGAAGTTGAAAAAGGCGGTGGAAAAGTTTAAATGGCTTTGTATAAGAAAAGTAAAAATGGCTTTGTATAAAAACAGCTTTCAAATGGAAATGTTAAGTTGTATAAGAAAATGAAAAGTAGAAATTTACAAATCACTCGAAACAAATTAGAAAAGAAACTGAACTGAAATGCTTCGAAATAATGGAAAAACAAAACCAAATTAGAGATGAAAAGAAAAGAAAACTAGGCTGGAACTTGTTCGAGTAGGAAGGAAAATTAGATTAATATTAACATGAATCACGATTTCATTTCCACGCTCAGTTTGAGACGATGGCGAGTCATTCCATCAGTCAGGCAGTCACACAATCACACAGTTAGTCAATGATTAAACTGGTGCGGCTCAAACGTTGAGCCTCCTGATGACTACGTGGATGGAAGGATTGAGTCAGGAGGGGGTCGAAGGAGAGAGACTGGGATATGTGATTCAAGGAGCGTCGGGATCTCATTAAACTGAAATTGGTTTCCACTGTCGTATGAGAGGAATTTCAGTAAAGAAAACCCATTGAATTCATAATTTTAGAAAATGGAATTGATTACAAAAACCGTTCGTCTTCTCATAAAAAATTTAAATGATTCCAAAAATTTCAGAAATTCTAATTCATTAAAATTGATAGACTTTTCATACAAATTATATTAAAATTTTATTTGACTCTAAAATTTCAGAAAATAGAATTTATTCCATCAAAAATTTAATAAAATCTAATTTTACAAAAAAATCCACCATCTTCTTAAAAATTCAAAAAGCTCAAAAATTCAAGAAAATATAATTTTTTTTTTCAAAAATTGTTCACTTATCACAATTTCATTAAAAATTCCACTGACTAAAAAATTTATAAAAATATAATTCATTGCAAAAATTGATCCTTTCATCTCATAGAAATTTTCCATTGACTCAAACATTTTAACAAATAAAATTCATTACAAAAATCAATTGTCTTCTCATGACAAAACTCCAGACCATCGCTCGAGCCATGATGAGTTTGGGGCCAAAATTGATGGCAAAACGACACGAGTACCAGAGACGATTGGGACCAAGAAAAGAAAAATCTTGAAACCATCAACTGTCTGCAACTTCCGCCACCCACTCGTGTCCTGCGATCGCTGTTTGAAATCGATAGAAAACAGGTTGATTTCGCGTGGAAGTTGGAAATAATTGCAGCGCAGAGAACAGCAATAACAATAGCATTGCCAACAACAATAGCATCGCAACAACAACGACAGCAATGCCAACAACAACAAGAACAACAATAGGAAAATCAGAAAACTAATCAAATCAGCAGCAGGAGAAAAATTGCTGGCAACAAAGAAAATGTTGCTGATCATGAGAAGCAGCGACGGTGGAGCAACGAGCACATGTTGCGCAAATGGAAAACGAAAACGAAACCGAAACAAAATCAAATGGCAACTGGCGACTTCCTAAATGCACCTGAAAACAATAAATGTGCAACAACAATAGCAACTACAACCACAACAACAATAAGAATAGACCCCCACCCCCAACTGTCAACAATAAAAGAGAAAAGATAGAAAATGGAGTTATCTCAAGCTGTGTTGTGAAAACAAATGTCCGAAGTTGGTTCAGAAAGCAATGAAAACTATAGCAGCAGACACAACAACAACAATAAAAATCACAACAACAACAAAAAATAAAACTATTATAACAACAACTATAATAATAACAAGAAAATAACAACTACAATGACAACAGCAACAATTGCCTTGTCATTGTAATTATCGTATTGTTGTTCCTCCAGTTGTTGTTGTTGTGAAAACCTACAACTTGTTATTATACATAAACCAAGGATACAGGAAGAGAAGAGGGTGGGATCCTCCATCGATGGTCAGCGAAATCTCTGCAAAGGTCGTAAATGCTTAAAATGTTTCCCATGATCGTCGTCTCTCCATGGCAAACAAACTCTACACGATCGTTACGATATAAAAATGTAATGTTCAACTATTTAGCGAAACTCCGAAGGAACCTTCAGTAGAAGAGATCAGCAATGAAAATAACAAAGAAAAATTCAGGTAAAATAACGAAAAATACAAAGAAATAAAGATAAAATAAAAAAAAGAATTAAAAATAAGAAACAAAAATGAAATAAAATTATCAACAAATAGCAAATAATAAAAATAAAGAAAGAATAACAAAGTAAAGAAAAACAAAATAAAAAATTAAGGAACAAATAACAAAATATAAAGAAAAATAAAAAAATTACAAAAACCAGCAAAAAAAATTAAAATAAGAAAAACCAAAGGAAAGAAAATCAAATGAAATTTAGATCATTAGGATTATTAGATTTTCCATAGTCCCCTGATGTTGAAGACGGAGTTGTAGTCAGAGTCAATGTTTGTTGTTGTAGTAGTTACTGTTTTTGTTTTAGTTACTCTTGTTGTTGTTCTAGTAGTTACTGTTGTTGTAAAGTTACAGTTGGTATTGTCACTGGTAAGGTTGTTGTTGTTGTTAGTTCCTGACATTGTTACCGCTCTTCCTCTACTTGTTGTTGTTGATAATATTATTGTTCTTGTTGTCCTTGTTGTTGGTAATGCTATTATTATTATTGTTGTTGTTATTGTCTCAGCACGACCTCGTCTTCGAGTTAATCTCGAGTAGTCTGCAAATTGTCGCAATTATATCTCGGCGAGGGTTTCGCCTCGATGATTTTCTCGTTGGAATTTCAAGCAACAGGTTGCATGGAAAGAGTTGGAGGGAGGTTGTTCAACAATGCAACAACAAGCACCCAGATGACTTCGATAATAGTTGGGGGCCAAAAGACGAGATTGGGATTGGGATTCCAGGGTTCAAACTAGAGAATAGTGGAGAAATGGATTTTCAAAGGGAAGGAGAAGAGAAAGAGAAGAAAAGAGAGAAAGGTCAAAGTCAAGCTCCTCGCAGGTGGGAGTACAAAAAAGTCAACTTGATATGATCGAAATAAGAGATTATTGTCGCGAGATAACATTATAAACAGATCAGGATTTTCTCGCTTAACGTTTGATCTCATTTGACAGATCGTGGTTTTATAGAGGATCGTGTTATCGTTCGATGGAGTCAACGATGATGAAAGCCATTAACAAGTATTCAATCCTAACAAAAAAGTATATAAAATAATAATAACAAATTAAATAAATGAATAAATCAAATAATAAGAAATTCATTGAAAATGTATAACATTTATTTTCATAACCTCTTGATCCACCCTTTGATAGCTGCAAAAAGAAAACCAACTCCTCTTAAAGGGATCCTTACCTCAATATATTATGAAACTAACACTCGATCTCTTACCTCAATATTATGAAACTAATACTCGATCTCTTGAAGATCAAAAACTCTACGTGAAGCAAGATAAAATCCACTTATGTATTATTGTCTGTAAAAATCGAAAGTGAACAACTTTGCATATTTTTCACTGTCAGGTGGGCAGAGGTCGAGCATCGACAGCATCGACATCGACAACCTCAGGCCTCGTGCTCAACATGAACATGGTGAACAGGAATCTGAGTTGGGCCGAGTCGAGCTGAGCTGAGCTCGTGGGTATCCTTCGGTTAAATGCGGCAAATTATTAATAATAATTTAATTATGACAATCGGCGTGATGCGATTGTAAAATAATACCCGATCAGCGAAGGGACGACGGGACCATGGAGACGTTGGGTCACAAGGAGAATGAAGTGGAGAAGGAGGAGGAGATGATAAAGTGAAGATGAGAAGAAAATCATATAAATTAACATTAAACTACAGCGATCTGGCCACACCCCGCACTGGAGTCGATCGTAAAATTGATAAAATTCAATTTTACATTCATACAATTCATGTTTTCGGTGTTGTTGTAATTGTTGCAACAACAACATACGAACTTATGTTAAAACAACAACAAATCCACTTGAAGTTTGCGATTTTCAGTTGGCGATCACAACGATTGTGGCAAATCTCTGGCATCTCCAGTTGTGTTGATAACCGATAACTAAAACCACAGGAACAATAACAACAACATAACATCAGACACATTACAATAACAATGATAATAAAACATAAATTAATGAAATCGCAAATTATGAGCTGCTCGTGGTATTCATTTGTAAACATTACAGAACATGACAACAACAATAAAAGAAACTTTCACCAAAATGAACAATAATAACATCGACAACACTGACATCGACAACAACAAGAACAACAACATTGGCAACAACAACATTGTGAACCACATCGACAACAAACGGACGACGACAACAAAAGCATCGCCATCAGCAACATTGGCAGAGGTGGCAACACTAAACGACTGCCTCTTGGCCAACCATTTAAAGGGACCAACTAAATGAACAACAACAACAACACAAAGGGACGACCCTTCTCCACACTCGACAATGAAAACGACAACGACGACGATTTGGGCGAGGATCACTTACGTTCACTTACGAAATGTCGAAATTAATTATTTGCGGGTGAAGATCATCATCGTCGCCATCTCCTTTTTCTTCTTATTCTCCAGCTCCAACAACGAACCATGGACTCCAGCGAATCACGGCCGAGCGACCGAGGAAACTCAGACTCCAGCGAACTCCGGACTCAAGTGGATCCAACGAACCCCGGGCTCCAACAAATCCGACTGCGATTTCGACTCCCAAATCATGCGGTCAACGGTCACGGATTCCAGCACACTCGTGTAGGTGGAGGGGAAGAGAAATGGATGGAGTGAGAAGGACGAGGACAAAGACGATGAGAATGCGACGATCGCAATCATATTTGGGCTCCCTGCATGCCTCGCGATTAAAATCAATTATTAACCATACGCCGCTGACTCGTGTCTGCACAGTGAATTTATTATGTAAAAAATGATGTAAACATTTTCGTTAATTACAGCGCAAATTGTTAACATCAATTCGGCGAATTCGACTGTGACATTTGGTTGGCCGGCGACATCCTCTTGGCGGGGTGCTGCAAAGTGGGTCGAGGGTCGGTCAGGAAGGAGGAAAGTGGTGTGAAGGTTACGAGAAGAAGGAGATAAGAAGAGATTTCGATCTGACCGGGTGACGGGAATCAAGGTCTTTGGGAATGCGATGGGGGAAGTGCTGAGAGAAAGAATAAAGATAAAGTAATAAACAATAATGCATCAAATAGTGAGAAAAATTAAATTGGCAAGAAATGCAGACAAAAGAGATAATTTCAAGAATTATAAACAAAAAAAGCATTACGAGAAATAGAGATAAAAGGTTATTTAATTGAAAACCATAAAATATTTTGCAAAACGAAAAAACATCTTATTATTTCGAATTAATTGAAAATTTTCTGTTGAAATTTTTCTGAAGAAAAATATTGGTAAGTAAAAAAAAAATGTAGATGTGATACAAAACAAAAATAAATTCACAAGTAACAATGAAAAACTTATTATTTCAACAAAAATAAAAAAATATATATGGAATTGATTCTCATTGAATTTTTTAAAGAATGAGAAGAGAATCTTGTGACTTGATTTTGAAGTTGAATATCATTAAAGAAGAAGGGATTATGTGTGTTGTTTTGGAATTATTTCCTTATTTGTTTAAATGATGACTTCATATTTTTATGATTTTTCTTAACATTAACTTATGATGTATATAAATGAATGACAAAAAAAATATATATCAGCAATATGAAGAAAGGAATTTGTACTATAATTATTATATCAATTTAGATAGAGTTTTGTTATAGTTAGTTAGTTTCTGTTCAATTAGTTAGTTAGTTTCAATCCCACTCATTGAAAAATCCGACTCACAACCTGTGAAAGTGGCAACCGACAAACTCGGGCTCATGCCTTCTGGTTGTTTGTATTTCTCTACAAATAATAATCGTGATCTTTGCACCTCGTCAATACAACAACAACAACAACAACAAGCACAGAAACTAGACAAAAGTACAAAACGAGAAAATATCGAAAACCAAATGGGTTCATATTCAAAATAAGGATCATAAATCAACACATTGCAGACGTATCAGACGAAATTGTGTGAATGTGAATAAATGAATGAATGGTAGAAGAAAATATAACAGCAACCGAAACTAAGTAACAACAACAGGAACTAAGGAACAACAGCAATAGAAACAACAAGAACGACAGAGAAACAACAACAAGAACATGATCGGTTTAACTTGCAACCATCAGCCACTTGTGTAGATCATTAATAAAGGAGCAAAACGTGAGCCCAAAATCTACTACCTTTTTTCTCTCGATCCCGAAACGAAGGCAACATCAACCAACAACAGAAGCAGAAGCTACCGTTAGATATGATTTGTATGGGATCCGAAATAGAGGAGAATCGTTGTTGTTTTTGTTGTTGATAGTGTTGTTGTTGGTTAAGTGTTTTTGTTGTAGAGGCTGGTGTTGCTGCTAAGCGGCAGCAAACGTGTTGATTTATGCGGTCGCTTTGATGAAATTCAATATCCAAAAAACATAAAGGAAGCCTTTTGAACGAACGCTTTCCCAAATCGTGCACTTCATGAAATTTTCATTCGTTTTTACTTTTTCTCCTTTTTGCGGCTTTATTATAAGGCAGGCCCAAAAGGATCCTCTCTTTTCTGCACATTTGCTCGCAATTAATCAATTATTTTTTCACTCACTCACTTGCCCCAGTGGAAGAAGAAGAAGCAGATTTTTTTGTGTGCTTTTAGTTTAGCGGTAAGTGAAGTGATTTGACTCACGACTTTGAAACACAATCAGAACGACATGATGCTTCTATAATAATAATTTTCAACGATTCAATTGAATTGACGGAAAAAAAAATAAAAAATATATTTTAATTTAATCTTAACAATAGCACAAAAAAAATCCACATACATTTTTTGTGAAAAATGTTCAATATTAAAAAAAATAAAAAAATATATTATTTATTTTCGTGAAATCTAATTTTATTCCGTTAAAAACACGGTTTGTTTTGCAAAATCAGGAAAGACATAAAAAATGAAAAATGTAAAAAATTCGCGATCGTATTTCAATTTAATATTTATTTACACTATATATAACAGAATATACAAATTTGAACAATGTATTAGTTTATACATACATAATTATTGCAGAAAATATTTACAAATATTTACTAATTTTCATTAACAGTATCCACATATTTGGAGACAAATTGAGGAACAAAAAATAGGGAAAAAACTTTAAGTGAATTTTAGACGTCTGAAATCAGGATTTTTAGGCAATTTGTGGAAAATTTAAGGACCACATGTTCGAGGATCGGATAATAATCTCCTAAACCCAAACCACATACAAAAATTTCGGGAAATTTGTTCAAGGATCTGCTTAGTATAATTTCCCAATTCCCAAACCACATACAACATGTTCTACAGTGTTTTCTCTATTTCCGTTGCATACTTTTATGCCTTGAGCATAAAATCGATTTCACGCACACACCACACGCAACACGCACCAGTGCTGCCAGAAAGGGAAATTTGCTTCGTTCGATTCCAGAACGTTCGTCAAGAGCCTGCCATTTTAAATGGAACTTCCAACTTCTTTCGTCAAATTTTCCAGCTCCCAGCAGACAAAAGTTTTTGTCGAATTTTTCGGCCTTTTCGATTTGTTTACGTTTTTGTGTAGCTTCCCTGAACTTTTATTTGCCTTCCCTGAATTTAAAATTGAATTCTGCTGAATTTGATTGGTTTCTTTAATTTGTTATTATTATTTTATTTAACTATATAATTAATTGCAACTTTGTGAATATATATAATTTATTAATATTTGTATGAAAATATTCCCCAACGAACTCACCACCATAAATGTCAAACTCAGCTGATTTGTGTTTTGCTCGGCACGCACGTTTCACGAGAATTTCACGCAATTTTATTTACATAGAAAATTATGAATTATTCTGTTGCTTTACGCGATTCTAACGACGGCCAGAACGACTCCTACAACAACAGCGAAGCGATTAACAACAGCCGTGGGAGCCGACGACGAAAATTGCAACAAAATCGCGTAAAAGTCTCGCCGCGAACGAAAAGAAAAGCAGTTGCATTCGAGCAGCGCCAACGAAAGGACGACCCGAGCCGACTACGAGGACTTCGGAGAGGCTGTGAAAGTTTGTTTTAAGTGCCGCCGCCAATTGTGACCGCAAACGTTCACCTCGAAGAGGCGAGGCCCCGGACAGACGGACGGCGAACGTGTTCCGCAGCGATTAGCGGCAAACGCGAAACGGAAGCAGCAGCCACAACAGGAACAGCGCCAGCGGCACCTACGGCCACACCAACAACTGCACCACCGACCGACCCGGCAACTGGTGGTTGGCAACACGCCTAGCTAACTTGGCCTTGTCTGGGAGCGTCGTCGTCGAAGGAGTCGCCCGATCCCTAATCACTCAATTGCAATTGCACTCTAATGGCCATTTACGCCTGGGTAGGTTCGTGCACCGACGCCTCCTCCACTCCCACACCAATCGGTGGGCCGTTGAATTAAGAATTTGCATTTTACTATCTGGATTTGCATTTATTATTATTATTTCTTCAACTTCCGTTTCTCCACGCTCACTTCCGTACACACATAAACGTAGGGCGCCAATTCGCACGGCCAACTCGGCCTTGGCTCCGAGTCGGAGCTGTGCATGTCGCCGCAGCTGCTGACCAAGTACTCCTTCAATATTTCATCGGTGCGTTGCATTCGCGGAGGCGGCGGCCACGTCATGGTCCTGGACAGCGGCGGGCGTCTGCACACGTGCGGCTGGAACAATCGCGGCCAACTGGGTCTCGACTCCACGGACAAGTTGCACAACGAGTTTCAGAGCGTGCCATCGGAGTTCTTCGAGGTTCGCCTGGCCATTAGTTATATTTATTTGTTTATGCCGTGATGATTATCGCGATGTCCGTTCTTGCAGGAGATTCCCATCGATAGCATCGCCTGCGGCTGGGACATTTCCGGCTGCATCACGACCAGGAAGAAACTCTACGTTTGGGGCTCGAACTGCTTCCAGCAGTTGGGCATTTGCCAGCGCGGCTTCACCGCAGTGCGGCGACCTCTGCCCGTTCCGCTGCCCCGCGGCGAAAATCCTCGGCGCATTAGTTTCGGCCTTCGCCACTGTGCGATTCTGACGGACAACAATGTGATTTATATATTCGGTCGTTTGCGAATCGATGACACGCCGCCGGTTGACGTGACCGTGACGTCGACGACGCTGAATCGAGCCGCCGTCCTGAAGATCGTGCCACGCCCAGGCTGCAACATGCGCTTCATATCGGTGGTCAGCGGCCAGAACCATTTGCTGATAAAAGTCGGTGAGGGCAAGCGGTGTAATCGCATCATCGCACTAGGCGATAACAAATTCGGCCAGGCGAAGACATTTCAATTCGAAGATGAAGTCAAGCAGTTCGCTTGTGGCTGGACCCACAACGCAGTGATGCTGAAGGATCATCGGATTTTCGTGTGGGGCCGCAACTCATATGGGCAGCTTGGATTAGGTTCCGCTTCGGAATCGGTTCCGATCCCAGTAGAAATGAAGCTGCCGGATGGCGTAGTGCCGTCGCGCCTCCACCTGGGCTCGGAGCATGGCCTGGTGCGCACCACGGATGGAGCCGTCTACACTTGGGGCTGGAACGAACACGGCAACTGTGGCAACCACACCACGGAGAACTTGTAAAGCCTTCAATTCAATCTTTAATTTCTATTACTACATATCAGTCTTACAGATATACGCCTGCACTTGTCCAGCTGCCGAGTCCGTGCAAGATGGCAGCCACTGGAGCCGGCTTCTGCTTCACCCTTTGCGATGATTAGACGAAGTGCCGACGGCGTAGTAATTGTTGTATAATATATGTATTAATAATAACTGTTTGTTGTAAGCGAAACCTTTAAGAATAAAGTAAAGCTTGAAACGGAGGTACTTCACCAATTCCCTAAGTGTATGCAACGCATTTATGATTCATGAACCTCTTTCGTAGAGGGAAAACTAGATAATCGCAGTAACCTTTGAAATCAATCCCTCTGAAATTCCCCGTCCACTGTTTACATTTTGACAGATTTCCTTGGTTCAAGTTGGCCAAAAATAGCAAAAAACTCGAAAGTCAACAAAATTCTAAATTTCAACAATACAAAACAATTCTTCCACTTTGCACATCGAAGCAACACAGGTTAAAATCGTTAGAAATTCGCGCCAAAAAATCCAATTCAACGAACGTGGAGCAAAAACAACGAAAGAAAAGAAGAGTTTTTAAATAGTGGTTTGAAAAACCGTTAAGGAACAAAGAGAACTGGAAGACGAGGCGCAGAAAGCGATTGGCATTAGACGAATGGACATGATGGAGTCGAATTGTACGCAGCAAACGGAAAAATTGATCGAAGAAATGTTGGGATTTCTGGATTGTAAGAACAAATTCTGGATCAGAAATTTTCAAATAATTGTTGGGAACTTTCAAAATTATGTTTGAACAAAATTTTCATCCCAATTGGTGGAAAACTTTCAATCCAAATTGATGAATCTTTTGAAAAACTTCGTACGGCTCAGGATTTGAAATTCTAATTTTTTCCAAATTTCCAGCATCAACCGACGAGGACAACGACAGAGAAGATGAGGATGATGATGGGAACGACGACGATGACGACATGGATGATGAGGATGCCTACGAGAGCGCCAAAGACGAGCCGAACGAGATGGAAAACGAGGGCAGCGAGCAGCCGCAGCGAAAGACGAAAGCGAAGCGCGCAAAGAACTCAATCGCCAAGGAGATCAAGAAAATCAAAAACTCCTTCCCCATTTGGAATACCAGAGAAATCGGTACAACCAAGAATTGTGCAGCTTTCTTTTGTGAACTCAGTGATCTTCTTCTTTGCAGCTCCCGCCGTGAAACGTCTGGTGGATCCGATTTGGCGCCAGGTCTACGGCAGTGTCAGCAAGCTCGAGCTGGCCAAGTGCGAGAACGATTGGAACTCGAAGCTCGAGTCGAATTGTCGTCGCAGCAGCAACTCCTACGTGCAGGAGGTGAATCGCGCCATCTACGGCGACACCACGGGCCACCCGTCGAACGGCAGCCCCGACTACTTCCAGGCCGCCCAGAACTACGCGATCTACGGCAAGGATTTCCTCGATTTTCCCGACAACCTGACGCCGCTGCTGAGCGAGAAGTCGTCGGTTTCGATTCCAACGGAGCAGGTGGCGCCTTTCGCCGGCACGAGTGCCAACGGTGGCTACGGCAACGGTTTGTACCCGACCCCGGTGACGCCGGCGCCAGAGTCCACCACGGCCGGCGTGAACTTTTCCAACTTCAGCGTGAGTCGAAGTGAGTTTTCCGATTCTTCACAATATAATTCCGTTCTCAACAGAAGCAACTGGCGGCCGCCGGCGCCTCGACCGCCGCCTATTACCAGATGTGCAACGGGCTGCAGCCGTCGGTGAGGCCAGCCGGAGCCTCTGGCGGCAGCACCGCCTACGGCATGTTCCTGGGCAACAAGGTGACCTATGTGGCGACCGCCCCGCCCTCGGCCCCACCGCCGCTCGTCTACAACCAGCACTCGTCGACGACGACGAACTTCATCTCGAATAGTCTGGCGAATGCGGCGCTCGCCACCTCGCCGACCATTCTCTACTCGAATCCGATGCTGACCACGACGACGCAGCAGTACCTGAACACGTTCTTCAAGGAGACGCAGTACCTGAGCGGCGGCACCTCCCAGGGCACCACGACCGGAATCTACGAGCGCCTGGTCTACGCCCAGATGCTGCAGCAGCAGATCTACCACCAGACCCAGCAACAGGCGGCCGCAGTGGCCGCGATGTTTCAGCACAAGCAACGGACGCGAGCGAATGGATTGAGCGCCACGAACACGACGAACCCCGGGGCTCCGGGCGGCCTCTCGATGGGCGGCAACAGCTCGGGGGCCACGACGACGGCGGGGCTGAATTTGTGCGGTCGCCAGGCGGCGTCCACCTCGGAGATGCTGGGCAAGAATCTGGGCGTCTCCTCGGCTGGCGCCGGCGGCTCCGGATCGATGGCCAATGGCGTCGACGACCTGGTGGCTTCCGGCTTGTCCACCGAGTGATGGATGGATGGGCAGATGCCAGGAATACACTTCGAGTCAAGTGGACATGTTTAGTTGTTTTCAATTGTTATTCTGTTATTTTGTTGAAATTGATGGATGAAATCAATCGCAGTCAAATTTCTGTTAATATTTCTCTAGGAATTAATTAAATTTTCACTTTGAAATAAACGTAAAACAGACGTGTTTTAATAACGAAAAACGAAAATAACCGAAGAACTCACAAATAACCGAAAAACCCAACAAAATAACAAATGTAAATGGATAACGATTCCAATAAGAATTCCGAACCATTTCCAGTGCTTCTCAACTTGTTTGAAGCGTTTATTTCCAGATTTGCAATTGTTAATTGAATTAAAACAAAATATTTTTTTTGATTTTTAATTATTGTGGTTTAAAAACATATATAAAATTAAAAGTATGTCTCATATTTTTTCGCCAATTGATTATTTTTTATTTAATTTAATAAATCTAAAAAAATTATTATTTTATTATTTGAATTTAAAAAGTCTAGAAAATTTAATATTTTATTATTTTGATTTAAAAAATCTAAAAAATTGATTATTTTATTTTAAAAAATCTAAAAAATTGATTATTTTATTATTTTAATTTAAAAAATCTAGAAAATTGATTATTTATTTTTTAATTTAAATTGAATTTTTTTTAATTTGAAATTTTTGTGAAAAATAGAAAACAATGAAATCAATCTTCTTAAATCTAGAGAAGCAGCGCCGTCAGGACGGCCGCGATCAACGAGAGTCCCGTCCACAGCGTCGCGGCGCTGTTGCCCGTCGTCGCCACGGCCTCGGCGAAGCCCACCTGGTTCTTGTCCATGTCGAAGACCGTGTAGTACTTGCTGATGAACATGTCGCCCAGAATCCACAGGTCGCCCTGGATGTCCTGGAAGCCGGACATGCAGACGTCGTTGTTGTTGTCGTCCTGGGCCACGAGGATGTAGTCGCTGGACGTCAGGTTGAACGTCGTGCCGCCGATGGTGAGGAACACCACGGGCAGGCTGGACAACGAGTTGCACTCGACCACGTACTGCCCGTAGCTGGTCAGCGTGGCTCCGATGGCCGCCTGGACGGCGGCGTAGACCGTGGTGGGGACGACCAAGAGGCTGGTGCCGGTGTCGGCGATGGCCTGGCAGTTGCTGCACAAGCTGACGCCGTTCACGCTGATGTTCGCCACCTGGAACTGCCAGTAGCCCTGCTGCGACACGGGCACGTAGGTCAGCGTGCCCAGGTAGTGGTTGGTGTCGATGCCGCCCAGGACCAACTCGCCGCCTGGACTGACGCCACTCGTGTTGTTGGTGTTGCTGCCACTGCGAGTCATGTAGAAGGAGAAGATGTTCGCCGGCACGAGACCCTGGTTGAACAAGTTGTAGAAGGGCGGCACCACTCCATCGGCCGCAATCGACTCGTAGCCCATGCCGAAGATGCCGTCGAAGTTCGAGTCGACGAAGGTGGAGCCCGGTTCCGAGGTGGCCGCCGCAAAGATCTGGCCGCTGATCGTTAGGCCGGCCACGGTGACGGTGTCCTTGAAGAGGACGCCCTTCATGCTGCCCGTCCCGTAGACGATCGAGATCGACTCGCCGTTCGTCATCGACGTGCTCGAGGCGGTCTCGTTGTACTGGCTGTGGTCCTGGCAGGCGGTGTCGTTGGCGCCGCAATCGCTCGACGGCACCCACAGGTTGGAGGAGCCCGTGTCGAAGAGCACGACGAAGCTCTGCGGCGGCGTTCCGATCGTGATGTTCCCGTAGTAGCTGACGTCCAAGTAGTTGGTCAGCTGCTCCACGGTCACGCCGCTGGCGAAGACTCCGCCGGTCCGGGTTCGGTTTCCTCTGTACTTGGTTCGCAATACGGCCACCTCGGAGCTGACGTGTTTGAGAGCACGTTTTGACGACGGCTTCTGGAGGGGAATCCTCACCAGAGCCGCCTCGCCGATGACCGCGATGGCAAGAAGAACAAAGACCACGAAACGCAACATTTTACCGGAACGGAAGACAAGCTCGATATGTTCGGAGGCGGCGACGGTCGATTGCTCACTGGAGAAATGGAGCCGCCATGTCGGGGGCTTATATCGAGTTGTGTGCACTCGCCCTCGTTATCGGAGGCGAAGGATTTTCGTGACAAAAAATTCGATAAAGAAAATCGGAATTCAATTTGTGCTTCAACCACGGTATGACTCACTACTACATACATAGTTAAAAGTTGTAGTGAGTCTTTTGAGGGGTCAGGGGCATGGTCGATTTTTGTGTGGCACATGTTCCCAAATATCTATAACTATTGGAATACGCTTGTATTAGAAGTATTAGAATATCAACGAACTGATATTCTTATTAGTTAGGTCAAGTCCGGGCGCCGCACAGTGGTTCGCAAGCGGAAAAGATTTTTTATTTCAATGTTAAAATTGTTTGTTTTTTTCTAACATTTTTGTTTAGCAATTTTTCCATAGCATCTTTACAATCAAATGTAGCCAGCAGTAAAGTCTATCAATTTCTATCTTTCAAAACAAGTCATAATTTTCAACCATTTACAGATTGTTATTACTTTGATTTAAAAAAAAATGTTTACATATAAAATTTTAGTGTTTCGAAAAACAAATTTATGTAATGTAAATGAAAATAAAACTTTTGTTGGGGTAATTTTGAAAGTTTAAACAAAAATTTGGCCGAGACATTTATTTAATAAACGAAAGAATAAATTGTATATTTACATAGAAAATTAGGTGAAAAATAATAAAAATTAATTTTTTTTGTTTTGTTTTTTCCTATTTTTGGCATATATTTATTTTATATGGACTCGAACATGTACGCCGCAATAATCAATCAAGCGTGATGTGTCGGAAACGATGGGACGATTTTAAAAAGTGCACAAAAATTCCGTGAACGCTCCGAAGATTGTAGATTGGTAGGTGGACACAACGACTATCCGATGAGTGGGACGCCGTCATAGTGAACCCTAGGGCGCGCCATTCGAGACTCCATCTCTAGCGGAGGACGACTCCGGCGCACAAACATCTTCGGATACTACATCTGCGATGGCGACCCCGGCCGAGAGAACGATCCCTTCGCTGAGTCGGCGGATGAGGCCAGGAAATATATGGACATGGAGTCATTCAATGGAGTGTTTTACGGCCGAGGATTCGTACTCCGGACGATTCATTATGTGTTTTGGGATCGGCTACAGCGACCTCGCCTCCAGCCCGGCGCGTTGTCAGATGAGGCGGATGATCAGCACGAGAGCAAGGAGAAGAGTTGCTGGAGGTGTGGATGCGGGAGCAGGGAGATGTGCTCTCTCTGGCCAGCGAGGCAGATGAATACCCGGGGATTCCACAAGCGGTCGTCGCGGAGGCAGAGAGTGAAAGTACAGATAAGAGAGAGAACCGTCGTATATCGTTTCATATATGGTACAAGGGCACCAGCCAACCATTTACATATGTACAAACAATTGTTCATTCGTATTTATCATTACAACTTATTTTTGTCATTCTTCTATCAGTATCACCACTTTCAACTGAGTCATTTGATGTCCAAAGAAAGCTTCTTCATAAAAAGTAGGGTATGGATAAAGCCATCATGATTCACTCAACTAAATTATACGTGCGAAAAGATAAAAGTAAGCTAGTAATCGAGAAGTCTTAAGCCAATGGTATTGAAATGAAGTAGAAGGGAGAGAGATAGAAGGTAGATACGATCAAATAAAGTAGATCATGTTTAAATAATAATAAATTATTTTATTCAAAATAGGTGCTATGCACTAGCCGAGGCCTTAGGGTACATTTTTGCCAATAACTCGTGGTGACCATTATATAGTAGTGTGAAAGAAATAAATAACTGAAGTGATTTAAAAAAAAAATGATAGAAAACTCTTTAGAAGCTCAATAAGTAATAATAAATAAATAAGTCAATAATAAATTCACCTCGATGGATCATATGGATTTAAATAATCATTGGAAGCAATCTATAAAATGTAGGTCACGAGAACAAATTTAAAAATAATTCCAATACCATAGTCAATGGCCAAAACCACAAATAGTTTCGCTCAGTGTAACCCATCGAGTGAATCTCCCATTGCACTCAATCTGTGCTCGTTTTGGAGTGGTTTTACGATATTTGCCATATCGAGCTTTCGCTAAGTCCTCGCTGCACTCGTTGCACTGGTGACAAATACCCATAGTGCAATTGAAGTTTTGAAGATACCAATAAAAGGTATTAAATCATAGGAAATGGCATTAATGGACGGCTGCAATAAAACTATCCATCGATAAGGAAGCAATACCGTTCACTCAAAAAATATCGACCTGGCTCTATAAAAGGCTCTTGCATCTGATACCTACGTCTAGTTTGTGGTTTTTTACCCTGTGTTGTGCCCATCGAGCAACATGAATATCGTCAACATCATCAACGTCGTGCTCGCCGCGGTTGTAATTGCGTCGTTGCAAACGGAAGCGGTCTCAGTCAGTCCTTTCGGACGTGATGTCGAGAGTGCCGTCGTCAGTGGCTCCGGTTCAGTTCCCCTGGTGGTCAACGACCAGTTGCAATTCATCGGAAACATCTCGATTGGAACGCCGCCGCAGAATATCACCGTGCTGTTCGATCTGAACTCCACCTCGCTAATTGTGTTGGGCGGAAGTTACCAGGGTTCCAAAATTGGAGCAGGAACGGTTCCTGTCATTGCCAACGTCATGATCGGTGGCCTCAACATCTCGAATCAAATCTGCGAAATCACCGATAGTATCAATGGCTCCATCAGCATCGGTGATGGATCCATCGATGGCATCTTTGGACTCGGCTACGTCAACAATATGGCGTCCCCAATGTCGAATCTTCTGTCGCAAGGAGTCCTGGAGTCGCAGCTCTTCTCGGTTCACTGGTCGCAGGACTTGAACGCTTCCTCTGGTTCGGCTGAGTTGATGCTCGGAGCCATCGATACCGGCGTCTACCATGGCCAATTGGTCTATGTGAACGTGCCCGACTTGTCGAGTTGGCAATTCCAGTTGGACTCCGCCTGGATCAATGGCACCTCGGTCAGCAACAGCTCTCAGGTGGTGCTGAGTACCAGCTCCAATGCGATCGCCGTGCCAGACGCCGTCTTCGACTCCCTAAAGCAGTATCTGCAGATCCAGCCCAACGAGAACAACGTCTCCTACTCCATTGCATGCGACTCCAATGCCACACTCTTCGAGTTCATCATTGCGAATTCGTCATTCACTCTGAATGCCAGCGATTTCATGTTACTATCGAGAAATTCTTCCAACGTCTCCAGTGGTAACGACACCGCCATGTGTGTCTTCAATGTCCAGAACTCGGGCAGCGCTGGATGGATCTTGGGAACTCCGTTCCTAATGAAGTACTACTCGGTCTACGATATCCAAAACAAGCGCATCGGCCTCGTTGAATCCGTCAAGGTACCGATAAGTCCTGAAGAACCCACAACTTCGACCTCCACAACGACGACCTCCACTCCCACAGTATCATCGACAAAGTCTCCAGGAAACTCCGCCATGGGTCTCTTTGCCTGGAGTGTATACGAGAAGCTAATGCTACTTGTTGTTATTGCACTACTATTACTGAAATAAATCTATTACCACATATTCGTATTTTATGGAATTACAATAAATATAGATAGATATTATGTATTGACTTTCAATGTGTCATCGTTGAGGTGTTTTTATAGACCACGATTAGTTTTGTATCTGACCTTTCCTTTATTTGCCTACTTCTTGACATTTTCCAATAGTCGAGTTTTACTATGCCCTTTCCATAGAAACTCCCTACTCTATTTGCTTTTTTTTAAGCCCTTTATGGTACACCATAAATTCATTCCTAACAAATAAATCAACAGGAATTTGAATTTATAACTCTTTATTTACTCAATGAAAATATGTTCGTAAGCGAATCATAGTTGAATCGTCGTAATTTAAACAGCTTGAGCAAAGCCAACTTGGTTGTTGCCCAGATCGAAGACGGTGTAGTACTTGCCGATGAAGACATCACCCAGGATCCAGAAGTCGGTGCCCATGGTGGTGAAGCTGGACATGCACTGGGTCTCGCCGTTGTTGGTAACATCGACGATGTAGTCGGTGGGCTCCAGGGTGAAGGTGGTGCCGCCGATGACGAAGGAAACGGTGGGCAGAGTGTCCAGGGAGGAGCAGTCGACGTAGTAGTTGCCATCAACGTTGGATCCGCCGATCTTGGCGGCCAAGGTCTCGTAGGCATCCTCGGGGCAGACGATGAGGCTGGTGCCGGTGTCGGCGATGGCCTGGCAGTCGCTGCAGATGGAGGCGCCGTCGACGGTGCCGGAGGTCACTTCGAATTGCCAGTAGCCCTGGGTGGAGACGGGCACGTAGGTGATGTCGCCGGTGTAGTAGGCGGAGTCGATGCCGCCGAGGATCAGTTCGCCACCCTGGTTGGCGGTGCCGGCACGGGTCAGGTAGAACGAGAAGAGGTCGGCATCAACGAGGCCCTGGGACCACATGTTGTAGAAGGGTGGGACGACGTCGTCGGTGGCGATCGCCTGGTAGGCCATGCCGAGGATACCGTCGAAGTTGGAGTTGACGAAGCTGGTGCCGGGTTCGCTCATGGCCTCGGCGAAGGTCTGGCTCTTGATGGAGAGGCCGTTGACGGTGACGGTGTCGGTGGACAGGAAGCCGGACAAGCTGCCGCTGCCGTACTGGATGGAGAAGCTCTTGCCGTTGGCGACATAGGTGCTCGAGTCCTTGGAGTTGTAGCGGTTGTGCTTGTGGCAGGCGATGTTGAAGAACCAGCACTTCTCGGATGGGACCCACAAGTTCGAGGAGCCGGTATCGAAGAGCACAACGAAGTCCTGTGGCGGAGTTCCGATGGAGATGGAGCCGTAGTACTCCATGTTGACGTAGTTCGAGAGGGGCTCAATGTTCAGGGAGCGCTGTTTGTCTTGCACATTGTACTTGGTGCGGAGGACAGACATCTCGGTGAGGACATTCTTGTGGGTCTTCTTGAAGTTCTCTTGCCTCTTGATGGGCACGCGGACCAAGTCAGCGCTGGCCAAGGCGACTACGGCCAAAAGGACGAAAACTTTGAACATTTTTCTGAAAAGTAGGATAACGAATTAGTTGTTATTTAAACTTAACTGCTCCTGAGAATAGAGAGAGCGAGTGTTCGAGATCCTTTACCTTGTAGTGAAAGTGGTTTAATTGCGCGGATCAACCAGACACAACTATTGATTTAGCCCCGAATTCGACCACTTTTATAGTGGCAGCCGAGGTGATTTTTCGCATATTGATCATCAATTAGTTCTTATCTAAGAGAACAAGTGCCAAAAGTTATCTATGACGACTTACTTCAGATATCATCATACATACATACATATGTAGATTGTGTTTGTTCATTCGAAGGCTCTTGACCATCTGTAGATTAGCTTAATCTTTGATTTGAAACAAATCAAAGTCAGAATTGTTTGACATGCCTAATGTTTTGATTTGAATTGCAACCAAAGTCTAGCATTTCGATATGCTTCTTCCTCTTCGTGTGCCACTTTCCCATAGGTCTCTTATCAAAATGTTTACCTTTCCATTGTTTTGTTTTCACTTCGGTTTTTACCACATCATAGATTTATATAATTGAATGATATTGATGGTTGTGGAATGAACGACAATGTAACCATTTAAATTCCTCTCTAATGGAACGTAATGGAGCGTGGGGGTTTAAAAACCAATTAATATTATAGGGTTCATATCTAGAATTTTATTTACATTGTGATAAAAGTTTCCGTAAATTACAAGTCGTAGAATTTTGAATCGAAGTTTGTATATATAATGGACATACATATATTTACCAGGGGTCGAAAATTATTTTTATTTTTCAAATTTTATATGAAAAAAATCACGAGTCCATATTTATTATTAAATACTAGCGTGGTTTTGTCTAGATCTTTTCACAACAAACAACCACTAAAATCAATAAAAAAACACTTTTTTTCTTAAAATTTGTAAAGAATATTTTTACAATCCAGTAGTTCATTTTTTTCACACAACAATCGCTGGTATCTACTTAAGATAAGACTTTCCCGCAGTAAATGTTGCAATTCATGGTTTTGTCTTAATCTTTTAACACAGAATATTAATGGAACGCCTCACAACGATTTTTTTGCTTACAATGTAAATATACTATTTTTTCCAGGTAAATGTTGGAATTCATGTTTTTAACAGGTTTTAGTGTAAACCGAAGGAATCTCGGGTGTACTGCTAACAACTCACTAAAGTATTCTTTGCTCCCCGGCCCGCTACCAACGCTTTCACCTAACGCTTGTTCTTCTATATAAAACAAACATATTATGTTGTAATTCATGGTTTTATCATTTGCTATAAACGATAGTAATTCATATAAATAATTCATACTAAAATGACCATGATATTTACATATGTATGTTATAAACATTGAGTTTATTAGTTAACTCCTGTCTTTCATAATAATGTTTTCTCCTGACATTTCTTTCTACTATATTTATAATATTACTAAATTTAATATTAGTAATTTTATTATAACTTATTTTAATAATACTCATTTTAATATAACTAATTTTAATAATCCTAATTTTAATATTACTAATATTAACAATAAAACGAAACGAAAAACATATAAATTCAATAGTGCTTTTTATTGTCAAATCGGTGTCGTTACATATGTGTATAACATTACAGAATCTGATTGTTGCTTAAACAGCTGGAGCGAATCCCACACGATTGTTGGCCAGATCGAAGACGGTGTAGTACTTGCCGATGAAGACATCGCCCAGGATCCAGAAGGACGACTGGATGGTCTCGAAAGCCGTCATGCAAAGGGACTCGCCTTCGTTGTCGATCTCGACGATGTAATCGTGGGGAGTCAGGACGAAAGTGGTGCCTCCAATGACGAGGTTGACATCGGGCAAAGAGTCGACGGAACCGCATTCGACGAAGAACTGACCGTACTCATTGGACTGGGCGCCGATGGTGTTCTGGAGCAGGTAGAAGGACTCGATGGGGACGGCGATGAGGCTGGTGCCGGTGTCGGCGATGGCCTGGCAGCCGTTGCACACGCTGACGCCCTTCACGCTGGCCGACTGCATCTCGAACTGCCAGTAGCCCTTGCTGGAGACGGGAACGTAGGTCAGGTCGCCTCTGTAGTGGGCCGGATCGGCACCGCCGAAGATCAGTTCGCCGCCAGCGGAGGAGCTGCCGTCGCGCGCCAGATAGAACGAGAAGACATTCTCGTCGACGAGTCCCTGCGAGAACATGTTGTAGAAGGGTGGCACCACGCCATCGACGGCGATCTGCTTGTAGCCCATGCCGAAGATGCCGTCGAATTTGGCATCGACGAAGGTCGATCCCGGCTCCGAGGTGGCGACGGCGAAGGTCTGATCCTTGATGACCAAATCCCCGATGCTCACGGTGTCCTGGGCCAGGTGGCCACTCAGGCTGCCGGTTCCATATTGAATCGAGAAGCTGCGTCCGTTGGCCACATACGAGCTGGAGGCGCTGGCATCGTACGTGTTGTGGTTCTGGCAGGCGCTGTCGCCGAATCCGCAATCGCTGGACGGCACCCACAGGTTGGAGGAGCCCGTGTCGAAGAGCACTTGGAAGGTCTGGGCCGGCGTTCCGATCGCAATGGTTCCGTAGTAGCTGTCATCGAGGTAGTTGGACAACTGCTCCGCGGTGACTCCTTCGGCGAAGACCCCACTGTTGTACTTGCTCCGCAGCACCGCCACCGAGGAGCTGACGTGCTTCAGCGATCGTCGGTGCGAGGACTTCTTCAACGGCACCCGGACCATGGAGGCATCAGCCAAGAGGCCCAGGCACAGGACGACGGCGATCGTGATTCTAAACATCTTCTCTATCTAACTCTTGTCTCTCGTTCACTTCGATTCAGCAGACAATGATATCGGATGGTCTGTGCCAATGGCTTTTATACCACTCGCACCCCCAAGAGACAATGACAATGTAAGCCCCTGGCCTTATCAGGGGTTAGACTCTAGCGCAAAAAAATAAAAAAAGCACCCACAAGTAGGCTCATCGACGATGGAGTACATTCGGGTTTGTCGTCTCGGTGTCTTCGATATCGAGTGCGATTTCACTCGAATCGAAGTTCACTTTAAGTTTTAAGTGTATACAAGAAAATTCATTAATAGTCGATTGGACGTGGATCGTTTTACATTTAGTGGGAATTTTAATCCCAAGGTATTATCTGATATGGCATCCACGGCTTCGCTTCACATTATAACTAAGGGCTTCCAAGTCAGATTCTTATAACAAGATCATGTTATAGGAACATCTTAGGCACATCTTTTTATACCCCTTATAATCCTATATATTGTATTATACTATAATATCTTAAGTAATCGGATATTAAAAATCCTTCCTTTCCTAATGGTACCAAGACTATGAATTGTGGTTAAACCACCCGAATCCAATCAACCCCAAATTAAAACTCTGTGTAATTCTCGTTAATCAATCGGTTATATATATTTGAATATCATCTCGCAAGGTCACTTAAACAGCTGTGGCGAAGCCGACCTGGTTGTTGCCCAGATCGAAGACGGTGTAGTACTTGCCGATGAAGACATCGCCGAGGATCCAGAAGTCGGTGCCCAAGTAGGTGAAGCTGGACATGCAGAGGGTGCTGTCGCCATCGGCCACATCGACGATGTAGTCGGTGGGCTCCAGGGTGAAGGTGGTGCCGCCAAGGACCAGCGAGAGCGTGGGCAGGTCGGACACGCTCGAGCAGTCGACGTAGTACTGGCCGTATTCGTTGGCGGTGGCGCCGATCAGATCGTTCAGGGTGTAGTAGGCGTCCTCGGGGGCGACGATGAGGCTGGTGCCGGTGTCGGCGATGGCCTGGCAGTCGGTGCACACGGACTCGCCGCTCATCGAGGCGCTGGTCATCTCGAACTGCCAGTAGCCCTGGGTGGAGACGGGCACGTAGGTGATGTCGCCGGTGTATTGGGTCGAGTCGGTGCCGCCGAAGACCAGTTCACCGCCCGCGGTGGCGGTGCCATCACGAGTCAAGTAGAAGGAGAAGATCTCGGAGTCGAGCAGGCCCTGGGACCACATGTTGTAGAAGGGTGGGGCGACGCCATCGACGGCCAACGACTCGTATGCCATGCCGAAGATTCCATCGAAGTTCGAGTCGACGAAACTGTCGCCGGGCTCGTTCATGGCCTCGGCGAAGGTCTGGCCGCTGATGGTGTAGCCGTTGACGTTGACGGTGTCGGTGGAGAGGAATCCGGTCAAGCTGCCGCTGCCGTACTCGATGGAGAAGCTCTCGCCGTTGGCCACGTAGGTGGAGGAGGCGGTCGAGTTGTACTTGTTGTGGTTCTGGCACGCGGTGTTCGAGGTGGGGCAGGTGCTGGAGGGCACCCACAGGTTGGAGGAACCGGAGTCGAAGAGGACGACGAAATCCTGTGGGGGTGTGCCGATGGTGATGCTTCCGTAGTACTGCATGTTCACGTAGTTCGAGAGAGCCTCACGGGTGACTCCCGAGTACTTGTGCGAGCGGGTGTTGGTGGGCACCGAGTACTTGGTGCGCAACACCGACATCTCGGCGGCCACATTGGCGGCGGTCTTCCGGAAGTTGGTCTGCTTCTGGATGGGAATGCGGACCAGGTCACCGCTGGCCAGGGCCACGACGGCGAGGACGACAAAAAGTTTCAACATGTTGCTGTGACGAAGAGAGGATAAAGAAATTTGGGTTAAATCGGTAGCTGGCATAAGGATGAAGTATAATCTTACCTGGATGGTGTCTGGCTTCTACTACGGGAAACGAGACACAACTAATGCCTTAACTTTTGCTCCGATCCCATTTATAGAGAAGGTTTCATTCTTCAATCTCAATCAAAAGTCAAATCAAAGTGGCTTATCTGCAGATGCCTTCTCTTGATACCGATTTGGTTTAAAATAGCTAATCGTCATTATGATCCGATAATGATAATTGTGTCAATGAAAATACCATTAATTGACAGCGCGTCCTTTGTTTTGGACAATAATATCAGGAGTACAGCCGACGTAAATGGAAAGCTGCAGACGCAGTGGGAAAACCAGAATTGATTGAATTAACGTAATAGGGATTATAATATAGAGTTTATAAATCAATGGGTAATAAATCTAGGGTTTATAAATCTAATCTTTGGATCTTAATCTATGGATTGTACAAATAGGGATTATAAAAATAAGTTATTAACAATGAACTTGACTATAAAAGCCCTCTTAACGGAATGACAATTATTTTTATTGCATTACTTTACGTAAATAAAATTAACCTAATGCTGTTTACATTTTATATATAGTTAAAGAGCTTCCAAGCAATTGACGATACAATGTCTCCATCTGAATGGGACTCGAGTGAACGTCAGTGAACGCGTGTAGCTTTACGTGCCTCTTGAGGAACCCCTAACAATGATAAGGCATGTGCTTCTATCAACCTTTTTTGTTTGAAAATTTTTGAAAATAGTTTAAAAAATTGAAGCACGTTCGGGTCTACGAATTTAATATTATGATTAATTGCGACCCATTCATACATTATGTTCTTTTTCTTGGAGAAATATTAGATATTAGTAAAAAATTTCCAGACGGCCTTTCGTTTGTATCGGTTAATTAGAAGATATCGAATAAAAAGAAATATTCATGGGAAATGAATAAAATCGTAAAAAATATTCAAATTCACGAAAAAATATAGCAAATATAGGTTTCATGGTATAAATAAAGAACTATGTCTAAGCGATGATGCAGTTTTAATTACGAGGAATACCTGACTCAGATTTCGAGACAGTGAATGAAAATTTCGATATAAATAAACTCATTCATCGACGATTAAATGTTGTATGGGGTTCCCTGATATCGGTCGGAAGTGTTAAGTAAAGAGCTTTATAACTTGCATGAATATTAGGTTTCGACTAATAATTGAAAATAAAGCTGTCTAATGCAGCTGACTAATGCGGGTTATTGTATGAAAATTAGACCCACAAGGTCATTCCGATTAAAAGATATACTTTTAAGTTTACATATATATATTGTAATTAGAATTTTATATCTTGGGTAAGACTTTTTCGTTTTTATCGGAGTTTTAGTATTATTAGGTAGTTAATAATTCTAGGTACAAAGAAATATCTGATAGACGTTTATATCTGATAGATTTTATCTCCAGACAATATGCAGTCATTATCTTGATCAATCATTTGAAGTTATATTTATGATAGCGATATAATTATGTGTTAATATACATAAGTTGATTAAATTTTGTAAAAGTAGGACATTGCTCTAGGACTGACAGTTTGAAGTTTAATCTAATTCTATGAGATAAAGTGCGAGTTTGTTTATTTTTTCCACTATCAAATAAACTTTGTTTATCTTTGTTTTTGCACTAGTTTTTGTTATTTTCTCATATGTCACCTATGAAAGCGCCATTAATAAAAATAATAATAATGACATTTAAAATGCGTTTAATCTAATCAAAATATATAATTGAAATTATAAATCAGAACACATCGCTGCACTCTATATCAGATTTAAAATTCAAGATCAATAATTTTTCAAGTGTGTGACGACGTCTGCTGAACAGATATGGAATATAATATACGTATAACAATACAATGATAATTATATAAATATTAAAAATCAACGACTGCGAGATCAGGTTTGTGTGAAATAAATGATATATAAATATGTCGTTGTCTGTCTCATTTTTAATTATTTTAAATAATCATTTTTAATAATTATTTATGAATTTCATTGAACTTATTTAAATTCTTTGTTGAATTTCACAAAATTTTAATGAAATTTGAACGAGATTTTAAATTTCCAGCGCATCCTTCCGGTTCGCAAAAAAATAACCTTGAAAAACCGACAAAAAACGAAAGAGTTTGCAAAAACAGAGACGATTTTTTACTCCGGAAGTCCCGATAATGCGACTCGGCTTCAAATTTGAACAGTGCCATCTATCGGAAATAATTTATATAAATTAAAGACCACTCTGTATGTAATTCCTTTGTAAATTGAACAATTACCGCAGGTGCCAACATTTGGCAACGCGATTGAATATTGTTTCCGAGAGGTTTGCGCCTTTGCTATAATTACAAACATGGACTAAGTTAAGATAAGAACCGTTAATGGAATCACTTCCACAGGGTGATTCAAAGAATAGTGAAAAACGAGAATAGATTTTAAAATTTTTTTTCTCGCAGGACAATAAAATCGCAATAACAACTCGAAACTTCGACTGCTATAAACTTCATTACTAATTAAATTGGCGAAACACACAGAGACACACAGAAGTTTTACTACTCCTTGGAAATTAATTCCAAGTCAATTAAAAGCCCAACAAGTCCCCGAGAAGCTCCCTCCATCCACTCGACACGACTCCTGCTCCTTTTCCGCTCCACCACGGATGAGTCAGTCACCTGGGGCCGACAGCAAAGCATTTAAATGCGAATCAAAAGTAATTTCACATCCGGTTCCGTTGTAAATCGCGCTCATTACAATGGCGGACGTGTCCCGGAACTGGGAAGAGATCTGGGACCAGAACTGGGCCATGGGCAGACGAGCGAGGAGCCAGACACGAATCGAAACGACATGAAACGAGGCGAAACGAATTTGAATGCTAATGTTGTGATTGTTGTTGTTATTGTTGTAGATGCTGTGCATGTTGTTGCCATCGAGCAGAGAGAGAGAGAAGAGATAGAAAAATCCTTGAAAAAGTAAAAGGATGTTTTTCTTTCGAAGAAGAAGGACATGTAAGAGTTTGTTTTTGCTATTTTTAATTTTCTCGAAAAGGAAAATATATTTTCAAGATTTTTTAGTGAAAGAAAGGATACGTTGAAAGGGAATTTCTTGGCAATCGACTCGGATCGAACAAGTGTGAAAGAGAGAGCGTGAGAGCGAATAAGGTGGAGAAGAAGATGCCAACTAGATGAATTAGAGACAAACGTCGAGGACGCAGGACGAAGGCATCATTTGCAGAAAACACCATTGCGGAAAAAGTTTTCCCATTCAATTTGGAGAACGATTTTCCGCAATTTGTGTTCCTGCCGCTCAGTCCATCGGCTTCTTCGACTTCTTCTTCTTGGAGTTCTTACCCACAATGTTGATGTAGTCGATGTTGTTTATGTTCTTTATTTCTTGGCCTGCCTCTGCTGCAGTTGTTGTAATTGAATTGAATCGCTCTCTACGCGAGTGACGGAAGAGGAATGGGGAGTGTGAGTGAGAGCGAGATGGACAGTGTGTGTAGGAGAGAGATGGGGATAGCCACACATACTAACGCTGTCACCGACAGACGTTTCTCACATGTCGTCGTAAAGTTTTGCCACAACTTTCTCTCCATCGTATTCCTTCCGCCCGTTCCTTTTCTTCCTCACGTCCTTTTCCACCTCTTGTTCCTTTCCTTCGAGGCTTCTTTTTAGTTGCGCTTCTTTGGTTTTGTGTCTCTTTTGCTCACACTCTCTACCTTTCTCTCTCTTCCCTATACCTCAACATATTCTTTTCTCTATTTCTTTCTTCGACTATTTTTTCGCTTTGTCTGCGTTTTTGCGAAAAATTCAGGCCGAGATCTGAGAAACTTAAGTGGCTTTCGCTCTCGCTCCACGCTAATTTCTTTAACTTTTCGATCACGGTTTCTCTTCCTTCTCTATTCTTCCTTTCTCCATCTTTCTCTCTCTTTTTCCTCTTCCCCTCCTCTCTAAGTCTCTCTCTTCCTTTCAGTTTCTCTCTTGATGTCGTCTCCACACATTGAATTCCTTCGCTCAACCGTTAAATTAACTGAGCGACAAAAATATTGGTAATTGATTATCGTGGAGTGGGGGAAAACGAACGAGAGGCCCAATGGCAGATGATAGAGTGAGAGGGTGAGAGAGCGAGCGAGTGAGAGATAGAAGCACAATCATGTCTGGAGATCCGTTTATTGATTAACATGTCTCGCCGAGGGTTTCCGATGGGTGAGATAAGAGCTACGACATTGAAAATCTGGCTTTGGCTGAAAGTCTCAGGCAGGGGAGGGATGAGAAGGATGAGGGAAGTGGTGTCAGATAGTCGTAGTCGACAATTGGAATTTAATAAAATTTAATTCTCAGAAGTAGTGAAGCTTCACCATTGCCTTTCAATAGTTTTTATCCAGCTTCATGAGAGGTTTATCATGAATAGATTAAAAAGTAGGTTCAAAGCTCAACATTCCAGAGGCAAAAATAATCCTTAGGAGAGCTAAGGAAGAGGAAAAGGAAAAGAGAGTGATAGAAAAGATAAGAAAAAGTCTTCCTCATGTTTTCCTAGGTCATCATCGATAGAAAGGACTTCTTACCTCACAATGGTTTGCTATGACCCAACTTCTCCATTGACCTCCCACACCCCTCAATAGACCTCTCGTGAACCCTTCCTCGTCCCCATGAAGGAATCCTTCATTGGCATAAATTATTCAGAAGTTCATCCAAATATTTTCTCTGGAGTTTCTTGAAGGTTCAAGGGTCTCTCTCTATATAGAATCTTTCTCTTCCTCTATCTTTCCCTCTCCCTCCCTCTGTGTATCAGTTTCTCTAATGGTAAACCTATCAATATATACAAAGCCTTCCATCGTATGAGCTGTTATTGTTGGTGTATTGGTTGATCGATGAAGCGTTGGTCGAATCGATGGGTGGTTGTTTTTGTTGTATTGTTTTCTAATGTTGTTGTGGTTTCATGTTATTATTGTTGTTGTCGAATAATGAATTTGTTATTATTATTGTCTAATGTTGTTATGTAATTGTTGTTGCAGCTGCTACAACTCACAGATTAATGATGTTGTTGTTATTATTCAATGTAGTTGTTATTCTCCAAAGTTATTGATTTTCTTCAAATTTGTTATTATTTTCCAAAGTTGTTGGTTTTCTCCAAAGTTGTTGTTATTCTCAAAAGTTGTTGTAATTCTCCAAGGTTGTTTTTATTCTTCCAAGTTATTGTTTTCGTTCGATATTCTTGTTATTCCTGTTTTAGTTGTTGTTGCAATTATTGGCAATGTTCCCATGTTTATTATTGTTGTTCTCAATATTATATTTGTTGCCATTTTTGTTGAAGTTTTAATTTCCACCCTTGTTGTTATTGTCATCACCTTCTTCATATCTTCAAAGGACTTTAGTTGTTGTTTTTGCTATCGTTATAATCGTTGTGATTGTGGTTGTGTCTCGTAAGAAGAATTGTTCTTGGTGCTTTTTTCTCACCTCGCCTTCCTTTTGTGTTTCTTCTATTTGTTTTTGCTTTTATTGCATACGATTTTCTTTATGACCCAATAAAACGGTAATCAAAATATTGCAATAAAAACATTCAACAATATTTTCAACCAATTTCTAATTCTCTCCATCTATTTCTATTTTCTTTCTTTAGGTTATTTAATTAAGGATATTGTTTCATCTGTGATCTCAGGGGTTTACATAAGATTTAATTAATTTATATTCTCACAATGGAAATCTCATTTCTCAAAACTCAATTTGAGAATATTTAATTTTTATACAAATAGTAGATTTTTCTTTTTAATTCCATACAAGAGTTTATTCATTAAAAAATGTATTTATTTTTATTTAATTTATAATTTATGTACATATATTAATTTTAATTAATTAATATTTAGGATCTACTTAATTAAAATGTAATAAATTTAAAAAAACTAAATTCTGATATAAATTTAGTTCCAAATTTGATTGTGATTGTTATTGCAATATCTCAGCAGAATTCAATTTATAAAGATCAATCGTTCACAACCATTATGTCAAAAAAATTTAATACAGTGTTAAAAATTCAATAAATTTTAACTAATTATTCATCGCATTAAATTTGTACCTCAATGCTCAATGAAATTTTCTTTTCACTCCTTTCGGATTTCAATTAAATCCAAGTTAGAACGAAACCAAAAACCTCATTCATTCCTTCAATTGATTCGCAATGAATTTCTTATTAATTCTCGAATCTCGCACAGAAGCAATTGTTCGATTGAAACATGAATAAACAAAACCCTAGCCACAAAAGACACAACTTTCCTGCAACAACTATAATGACTACAAAAACAACAATAACGACAATAACAACAAAAACTTTAGTAAACACATGTAGACCGAGAAGTGGAAGAAGAACAAAGCCTATTGTCAATAGAAATTGCAACAGTGGAAAACGTTTGGCCTCAAGGCATTCGAATTGTCTCTGACTTTGTTGCCTACTTTTAGGCGCATTCAATTTGTCGGTTGCACTTGTGGCATCTTTCTTATTCCTCCTCGTTCTCTCTCACTCTTTCGCTCCTCTCACTCATTCTCTTCACATCACCTTCTCTTGAATTCTCTGTTCACAGTTCTTCTTTATTCATTTGTCTTCCTCCTTCTCCTGTGAATTCCTTATTCTTCTCATCCCTTCTATGAGGATACTATTATCCTGTAAGCTCCCTATTCTTCTTTTCACCTCACACTCTAAGTCGCCATCTCTCTCTCTTTCTCAGATATTCTCAAATACTCGAATATTTACATCCATGGAGATCCCTCTCAACCCATTAACTCTCTTGTTTCCATTTTCCTTCTCCTCGATCATTCTACAATTTCAATCCCCTTTGTACTTTTTTCTCTTTTCACTCCATCTTTTCCTCCTTTTTTCTCCTTCTTTTTATTTATTTCACTCTTCCCATCTTCAGTCTTACGGTTTTTCCTTTTCACTCCTTCATTTCTTTCTTCCTTCCTCATACATTATTATTTTCATCCTCATCTTCGATTTACTTTCACTAGATTTCTTCCCTACCCTTTCTCAAAGTTTCATAGACACCTGCATCCTTACCATATTTCTTCCACCTTCTCTTTCCCTACTTCTCCTCCTTCTCTTTCACTCTGTTGCAGTCTCTTCGAACCCATCTCCTTATTTTCCTCTCCCTCTCCACACTATTGAATCTCCGTAAACGGATTTGATTACATTTGAACATGGTCTTTGTCTAGTCTCTACCTCTCTCACTCCTTCACTCACTCTCACGACCTCTCTTACTCCACCTTACTTTAATCTATCTCTTTCTCCCTTATTCACTAAACCTGTCTCATGCTTTTCTCTTTCGTATTATGCGAGATGCACGAGTGTAATTGTCTTTACTCGTGTATCTCTGTGTGTCTGTGCACTGGTATCTATATAAGTGTGGTTGTGTTGGTATTGGAATTGCATATGAGTGTGTAAGTGTGTGTGTGTTTGTGTCTCATTTGTTTATTTGTTATTTGCATGCAGTCTATTTATTTGCGAACCTCAAAATATAACTTAATACTTGTATTTTTCAGAAGTAAACTACGAAATTACAACGCACACAAGGATAACATTCTCCATTGACGTATGTATGTATGTGTGTGTGTGTGTTTATGTCGATATGGTAATGTTGCTCTGTAGAAATTACTTCATAAATTGTTGAGGATCCACAGACAAAGCGTACGTTGGATGGTTTTATTTAAGGTCTGATGGTATTTTTGCCTAATTTCCCCCGAATGTTTCTCTAATTGACTTGGCTTTTGTAAGCTCCAAGCTGAAGTCAATATATGAGGAAGAAGTGAGAGGCAGAGGATGAGAATTTGAGATAGACAAACAGATATAGTGCTAGAGCAGGAGACAGAAGACAAAAGTGATGGAGACAGAAGGCGAAACTTAATTTAATTGAATTGTGCAAAAATAATGCGAACGACAAACAATTCTTCAACCTCACCTATCCGCCCTCTGAATGGAATGTGTGTGTGTTATTGTCACTGTGTGTGTGTGTGGTTCGCGTGTGTGTTCGTGTATACGACAAAATGCATTTATGTGAGCGGGAATCTTCTTAAAAGCTTCACAGCAGGAATCGTCAGGACATCGAAATCGTCATTGACATCGAAAGAACGTATTCGTTATCGGCAGGACTTTTCAACAGACGACAGTTGTCAGGACTTTTTGTCGGTCGAGAGGATTTTCCGCGAGGACTTTTCATCATCACGACGACCAGGACTCGTCTTCATCAACGTCGAGACAGACAGACGGACGAATGGTCGGACAGGAGTTCAATAAAATATTAAATATATATTATTTGCGCACATTTCGCCGCTAAGCGCATCACGCCGTCCCAGTAAATGGACCGAGGACTTTGGTGGAGGAAGAGAAGGAGAAGGGAGAGGAGGAAGGAAGGAAGGTGGGCGCGGTTCGCCACGAGACCCAGAGCATATTGCAGCAGGGATTCTGGGGTAGATTCGACTGCAATCGACGAGCGGTTGGGGGCAGCGCGTGTCCCTCGTAAGCGGATTGGGGCTTTGGATGGCGAGTCATTGAACACGACGGTCGATGGAGGAGAGATGAATTGAAAGGGGAAGGAATGGTGAAGGAAAAGTATGGGATGGAGGAGTGAAGAGGTATGGAATGGAGAAAGGAAAGGGATAGGAAAAGGGTAGTGGAAAAAGCCATTGAAACCTGCACGAAGCACTCTGGCCACAAACGATCGACCTCCCCTTTCTCTTTCTACCTTCGAAAACAATTTAAGTTCTCGCTCAATTTAAATTAAGAACCCCTTCTCTCAACCTCTCGCTCTCCATCTCTCTAACTCTCCCTCTCCACCTCTCTTTGGTTCCTTCGTGTCCCTTTTCCACGTGTCCTCATTTCGACAAACACTCTCACTCCCTCTCTCTCTCTCTTTCTCTCAATCCCCCTTCGAACTCGGTCGTAAATCCATTACTGTGACCAGGTCGGTCACTCGGTCCTGGTCCCCGGTTTCGGAGCGAAGGGAGTCGATCTTGTTTCTAATCAAAATTCCGCCATCGAACGCACGTTCGCGTGGGCAACTAATTTCCATGCGGCGTGCAATGGCCACGACACGTTCTCTCTCACTCCCTCTCTCTCTCTCTCTCTCTCTCTCACTCTCTTCTGTCTCCCCCTCACTGTCGTCTGTCAGCTTCAAAACATGTGATACCTAAATTTGAGAAGAATTCCGGACGTGAATGCGAAAACCGGAAGAGTGGATTTTTCAACGAACGATAGCCGAATGGATATCCCAGAAATGTCCAGTAGTCTGTCCTTCTTTCCTGGTGTCAGTCTGTTCTGCTATCTGTCCTTGTTTGTCTGTTCAGTGGAATGTCTGTCCATTACTTTCTCCCTCCCTCATTTGGTCATTCTGTCTATCTGTCTGTAGGCTGATTGTCTATATCTCTATTTTTTCTCAATTCAGAACTCTGTATTCTGTCCGTATTTTCAATGTCCGGCAGTCTATTCATATGTATGTCTGTATTCGTCTATCTATCCGTTTGTATATTCGTCTGTCTACTCATCTGTCTATTCGATTGTATTTTTATCTCCCTGTATGGCGGTCTGTCCTTCACTTCGTCTACTGCCTGTCTGTCTCTTAATCTGTCTCGATATTTTTTGCTTGACTTTTTGTCAGTTCATCTGTCTCTCTGTGTCTAGTTTTCTCTCTTCTAAACATAGTTGTTATTAGAGGAGGTTGGCGAGCGCAATTTAAACGGTAGAGGAAAAAAAACCTAAAATCGACAACAACACTAAATACAACAACAATAAAACCATCACCCGAAAAACAACGGCGACATCAACCGGAAGCCACGATGTCATCGAAGCAACGACTTCACATTTAAAACGAGAGTTGAACCCGATTCAGAGAGAGAGACAAACGTCCATGGCCATCAAACACACCCTCACTCCCCTCTCTGGCCACATTCGCTCACTACGCCTCCATCCCCCACGCCTCCCTCCACCACTCCTCCTTCCACCACACACGATTCCATGATACCACGGTTTTCTCTCGCTTCTCCCTCGCATATCAATGAACGAACAATCCCTCGGCTCAAAACTAGTTCAAACCTCAAAACAATGTTCTTCAAGAAGCACTAGACGAGGGTCTCCGTGTTGACGAAATGGAAAAAACAAAACTACGGAAGGACTTCGTCGTCCTCATCATCGTTGAAACAAATGGCCAACGTTTTGAGGTGTCGCAGCATATTTTCATTGTTTACTTCTTGTTGCCGTTGTTAGTATTATTACTGTTGTTTTGTTATTACTACTGCTATTGTTGTTGTTGTTGTTGTCATTCCTTCTGTTGCCGATGATTACATTATGCTGGTATAGGTGAGGTGAGGGTACCTGGAGATTGCTCAACATAAATTCTTCTCCCCTTCCTCCATGATGGCGGTCGCTTTTGGTAACAATCTCAATTTATGCTTAATTGTTTTTGGTTCTCGCCAGGCTCGTGGCCTTCATTAGGGTCGAGAGGAGGGATGTAGGTGGAGGAGTGAGTGTGGGGATCTGTTACTGGAGAAAAGAGGAGGGGCACGTGATGGGGATGGGGAAGTCGCGACGTGATGCCTTGTTGTCCTAAATACGAGGGTGTTTCGTCCTTAGGAGAGGATTCGAGATTAGCATCTCGTCATGGTGATGGCTGAGAGAGAGACAAAGGAGAGGGCTCGAATGGGTGTCAGGAGAGAGAGAGATAGAAAGAGAGTGAATGAGTGTCAGAAAAAAGAGAGAGAGAGTGAGAGAGTCGAGATGTCAGCGGGGAAGTAAATGAATTAATTTTCGTGGTCTACAACTTGCGGTGAGGACCGAGGTCGTTCCTGAAATTAGAAAGCGGAGGACAAAAACCGAGAAGAAAAGGTGGAGGAAGAAGAATGTGAATAGATTGTCGGGTGCAAGTAGTTTAATGAGCCATAAACACGAGGCTAACCACCTTTTGGAGTCTCTTTCACAACCCCTCCTCCGAATCCCCTCCCCCTAGATGTCACCCTCTATATCCCCTCGATGTCCTCTCATCGTCCCTCGAAGTATCAAAATCGAGCTCACAAATCATATCCCTTGGAAAACCCGATAATTTCTGTGCTCTTTAGAAAACGTTTAACATAAATTATGGTTTAAATTTCCATTTTGGTGTTCTGTGTTTTTTCATCGTTGGTGAAGTTTGGTCCAAACACACTTTTAACCCCTTTAGGCTTTATCTTCCCTTCATTCCTCTGTGGCCACCTTCGTCTCGAAGCCACAGACGACGCATTCAACAAATCGAATCGGAAAAGTTTTCCACATTAAATCACCACGTTTGAGGGGAAGAAATGGTTTGGAGTAGCATAGGTCGTGCTGTCAGGTTTCTGAGGATGAACACTTGGGGTCTGTCTAACTGCCTGTCCGACCCTGCTGTCTGTCCGACGGAGACTACAATCCGTCCTTTCAGACTACTATTCGGACTTCCTGCTGTCTATTCATTCTTCTCTATGTGTTCTCTTCTTCTTTTTCTCGGTTCCTTCCAGTTGTATACCTGCCATTCGCCCCATATGCCACAACCTGTCTGCATCTTCTCTCCCTCTAGTTCTCCTCCTCCTATCTGCTATTATCATATCCTACTACCCTCCTTCTGCCTCCTGGTAAATCCTTTTCACACCCCACCTCATGCTCTCCTGATCTCCCAAAAGGCTTCAAATGCAATATTGAAAAGGAGGCAAAAAATATTATTTTCATATTATGTAAATTTTATTGTTTTGCACGTAACACGAATCAGAATAAAAAAAAACAAAAACCTGTACGGAATATCCTTGGAAAGGTGAACGAAAGATTTGCAACATTTGACTGGGGCCTCGCGAATGTTTCTGGGATTAAATTACAATCATTTCAGCGACGTGAGGGACGTTCGAGTCGATTTTTCCCAGTCGGGCCGTTTCTTTTTATGCGAAAGAAATCCTTGAGCTTTTGAAGGATGTGATGGATATCGTTCATTGATCCCGGCACTTGAGGAATTTTTTCATTCTTTTTCCATTATTCATGGCAAGATTTCTTCAATATGTTGATATAGTGGTTTTGGTATTTACTTGAATAAAATAAACAACTATTTCTCCACATATCTAGGATTTATTGGTAGTTTACCTTTATTTATTTTTACATAATTTAAATAAAAATCTTCTCATTTTCTAATAGTAAAATTTGTTTACCTCAACATATCTTTCATTTTCTAATGAAAATCCAGATTAAAAAAAATATATATCTATCGTAATCTCAATAATCTCAATATCGATTGAAATCGATATTCACCACAGTTTCCGAGCTCCTTCTTCTTCATTTGACGTTGACTCCCCAGCAAACTCAGCCTTCTTCTCCCCATTCTGTCTCGGCCTTATTCCCCAGCCGATGTCCTCACATAAAAACCCCCAACCACTCCTCACGACCCACATCGTCCCCATGTTGCCGGTGTTGCCTGCTGTTGGCATAATTTAAAGCCATTCGATGGATTTTGTTTAAAAATCTTATCACGCCCGGATTTAAGCCGAATTTTGTCACCAAAGTGGCATTATACCATTATTGTTGTTGTAGTTATAGCCATTGTCATTCTTGTTGTTGTTGCTATTGGCCCTTTGACGCTTTACCATGGTGGATGGATATCCATTGTTGTGTTGATGTTGTTATTGTTTTGATTTTGTTAGTGCTGTCGATGATGGTGTTGGTGTTATTACTATTGTTGGTGTTATTATTGTTGTTGTTGGTGTTATTGTTGTTATGGGTATTTTATGCAGCTGCACGAGTTACACAAGTGTTGCTAATGTCGTTTCCATTGGGTCGCGTCTTGGCGGCAACAGCAACAGCAGCCTGTTCTGGTATTCAAATAATTGACGTTTAATGCATGCCTAATGCTTGCTACAGCCACAGCCAATGTCCTACATACATCGTCACTCTCCCCTCCAACACCCCCCTCTCCCTTATTCACCGCTATTCCCCCGTCTATTGTCCTCAGAAGGTTTATCGATACGAGTTATCGATACACGATATGGAGAAATTTTCGTGAGGTGTTTGAGAAATAAATTCCATCTAAAAGAATGTCTAACGGTAAGTCTTTTGTTGGAGTTTTTGGTATGAAAATATAATATCAATATATTTATTTAATTATAGAATTCAACAGTAGATGTGAACTTTTCAATTGTATTTTATCCTATTGTTATCTACTGAAGGAAATAACACCTGAGACCTAAACTTGGATTCATGTAATATTAAATGCATTATTAATACAGAACAAAATTAATAAAAATAAATGTTTGAAAAATTATTGTGGATTCTGATTTAATGTATAGTGATTAAGCATTTAGTAAAATTCTTGTATTGAGATTTTCATTTCGTTAAATTATTTAATATTTCTCTAAAAAGTTTCTTTAATTAACTCTACTAATTATTTTGGTTTATTTCTTATTCCGAACATTACTTTTTTTTTCCGAACATTTGTAATTTCTCCTTCCTTCTTCCACTCAATGGTTTTTACCTCGAGGAACTAATTTAGCCAATGATGGATATTCTGGTTTCAATAACAATTGCTTTCTATCCGTTCTCATTTTAACCAGCTTTTGTTCTTTCGCTATCGCTCGCCTTCTGCATCGCTGTCAATCGCAGGATTGTCTGAATTTCTCTATTCCTTCTATTTTTTCTCTTTCCGCAGTTCTTTGTCTTCTTCTCGCAATCTCAATCTCTCTCTCCCTCTGGTGCTAATTTCTTGCCACTTTCAATGCGATTTCGAAGACAAATGGCAGCTCCTTGGGAAAAATCTGTGTAATTAGGCGAGTAATTAGTGGGGATTTTTAGTTTTTAAATAAATGAAAAGCCACCCAGCTGTGAGAGAAAGAGAAAGAGAAAGAGAGAGAAAGGACGAAGAGTGAGAGAGACAGTTGCTCAAGGTACTTTTACATCATGGAACAAAGTAAACAAATTGCTCCAGTTTAAGCTGTTTTTTTTTGTATTTTTTTTTAACATGATGATGTGATTGTTGTTGTAGTGGTCATGTTATTCAAGTTGTTTTCGGAGTTGTTGTTGTAGTTGTTTTGGAGTTATTGTTGTAGTTCTCATTGTACTTGTTGTTATAGAAACTTTTCGCTAGTCGTTGTACATTTTTATTTCAAGGATGAAATTGCATGCGCCACCTAGCGGCCGGTGGACGAAAAAAACATGAAGTCCAAAGGAACGATAGAGAGAGAGGTGGGCGACAGAGAGAGAGAGGAAGAAAGTCCCAGTAGATGGTGAGTGAAGGGAATCAGAGAAAAATGAAAGAAAGGAAGAAGAGAACAGAAAAGCTGAAATCATGATCAAAGTGCGAGGAAGGAGAAAATAACAATGAAGGTCGACGTGGAAAGAGCGAGAGAGTGGAGTGTTAAGAATGAAAAGGAGAGAATGAAAGGAAGAGAGAGAGATAGATGGATTTATGGAGAGCGAGAGAGAGAGAGAGGCAAAGAGAATGAGAGAGATAGAGCATGGCCAGTAACCGCTGCAATTTTTCGTGCCACGGATTAAACCGAAGTGGAAGGACGTCAACCCGAAATCCCTCAACTGCCGCCCACGTGTCTCGCCGTCCACAGGATGCGTTGTCCTTTTTTTTCTCAGAGTATGTGGACTTCGCTACTTCTTCATGGTCGTATTGTTATTGTTGTTGTAGACGGAGATGGAGGCGTTGATGGCGCGCCCCAAGGGTTGGGGGCGATGAGGGCATTATTCAAAATTACTTTCGGAGGATTTGCTGCATCATTTTCGCTCAACCTTCGTTCTTCGTCTCTCGTCCTTCCGGAGGACCTCAGCGGCTGTTGTAGTTGTTGCTGCGAACAAGAAAAAAGAAATTGTCAATGCGAGTTAACATGAATAAAATGGAGAATAATTCACTCGCCCACTCGACGTTGCTCTCTCGTTTTTTTCTCTGTTGATATTACGAGTCTCTCTCTACCTATCCTTATTTCTCTCTCTTTCTGTCCCTGGTCCATCTGACGGTCTCACGGTCTGTCGTCCTGCGGCGTCGCACAGGAAGCTCGGCTAAAGCAGATTTATGCGCTCTGCTCGCAGAACTCATTTGAGGCCGGAGCCGGCGCCGCCAAAAAAAAAACCTAAAATAGAACAATCCACGGCTCGACGTCCTTCGTTTCATCATGAGGTTTTCGTCCCTCAAAACGCGCCAGAAATTTGCATCCTTGTATGCGACGGCGATGAAGCCGACGTTGGCTTCTCGAGGACCTCAGCTGACGTCACCGTCAACGGCGCTGGTGCCGCCTGAATTCCAATTGTTGTTACTTTTGTTGCCCGCCACCGTCGCCTCTGGACAAGCATGAAAAATGCGAAGGACATTCAGCATGACACGTGCTTTCAAAATTTAATCGTCCTCGAGGGTTGTCGTCAGACGAGTTCCTGATAGATTGGGTCGTGTTCTGGTAGCTATTTTTGTATTGTTGTTGTTTACTCTGATATTTTTTTTTCGTTGTTACTCTGATTGTTGTTCTGGTTACTGTTATTGTTGTCGTTACAGTTTGTATAGTTTTTTTTAGTTATTTTGATTGTTGCTCTCATATTTGTTGCTTGCTTTTTCCACTGGAGTGCAAGTTGTTTTCATTATTGTTATTTTTCTGTACGATTTTTTGCTCTCTATTTCATTCTCAACGAGCGTTCTAGTGGCTCAGGATTAGGCGAGAGGACTTTCGTTTGGAGCTACTGAAATCACGATCCTGTCCTTCAACTTAAGGTGTCCAGTATTTTATTTCACTAACATTTCCTTGTCGCAATTCAATAGTTACCCTTGCATCGGATCAGGTGATGGCGGTCCTTCAATCGAGCTCAATTTTCAAGATTCTGAAGGAAAACGGGGATTTTTATTTTAGAAAAATTTCAATGAAATATCAATCTCATAGGCAGATAAGTAGGATTAAGTTTTCTTTTATAGTTCGACTATTCAATTTTGAATGACTTCATAACTCTTATAATATAAATTTTTGAATGCAGAAAACAATATCATAAAGCCCTCACTACCCTCTTCACCAATCTCTCCATCCACCTGGTCGGGAAAAATATCCTCAAAACCTCAGCATATCATTCCCATATCCCGAGGGCGTCGTAAACGAAAGGGTTTTCAATACAAAACTATAAATTAATTAACGATGTTTCGTTCGATTTCGACTCAATTAAACGCGTTACAACGGCAAAAACAATCGAAATAATAGCAACAAAAATACAAACAAACATCAGTTACGATAAAACCAATAAAGGTAACAACATTGAGTTGTCGAAATTTGTTAAAACTGAACACATCTCGCCGTGTACTGTGATCGCGGATGTGGAAAAAGAAGAAAATAATAAAAAATTATGTTGAAATTAAATGCTTTAATTATCGAGATCCTGGAGTAGGTTCATGTTATTTTTGTTGTTGATGGTATAGTTGTTGTTGATGGTATAGTGGTTGTTGTAGGTATAGTTTTTGCTTGATTATTTGTTGTTGTTTTTTGGCTTTCAATAATTTTTATATGTATGTGTGTTCATCGATTGTAAGCTGTCCACTTAAAGCTGTGTTTAATGGAACAACAAGGCATGCGGTGAGATTTTGTTGTTGGTCTGGTTTTTGTCATTGGTATTATTGTTGTTGTTGCGATTATTATTATTGCCTTTTATGTAACTGTTGTTATTGTTGTTGTTGATGAAATTAATTGCTGAAATAATTAACTTGGCCTGAGGCTAAAAACAATACGAGAAATCAATACGTGTGGTTGTTGTAACTGGGATTTTTGCAGAGATTGTTGTTGTTGTTACTGAGATTGTTGTTGTTTCTGAGATTGTTGTTGATGTTATTGATCTTGTTGTTGTTTCTGAGATTGTTGTTGTTATTGTCACTGAGATTGTTGCTTTTACTGGAGTTTTTCTCAGTTGTTTGGTATTCATTTTTGTTGTTGCAATACATGTTGAGGTTGAATGATTTATTGACTCAAGGTTCGGTCGCCAGTTTTGCTTTTAATTAATATTTCGATAAATACTGCTTCTTCTCTCTCCTCATCCTTATCGCTTCTTCCTTTTTCGCGTTTTCATTTTAAAAGCTTTTACTTTCAATTATTAAAAGATGACTTTAATTACCTCAGGCTGTTGTGTGAGGTGGCAACTCTCTGACTTATCGCCATCTCTGACTTGGTCTTCAATTAAATCACTGGCGCCAGTTTCATGATTATTCTCCCACGTTCAGTCCTCAACCTCTCTCTCTCTCTCTCACTGTCTCTTCGCTCATTTCGCTATCTCACAATTTATCTATCTCTGTTCTATTGTCGAATGAAATCCTTTGTCTGGATTTCTATTCATCGCGACGATTGGGGGAAAGCTTTTCATCTAAGGATTAATTTTAGTGGCGTTGCCACATAACGAAGAATATTTTCAGAAATGGATGATTTCATAAATTTTTAAATAGCACATTTTATAAATTTTTTCGATAGACAATTTCATACATTTTTTAGATAGAAAATTTCATAAATTTTTTAGATAGAAAATTTCATGAATTTTAGATAGAAAATTTTATAAATTTTTTAGATAGAAAATTTTATAAATTTTTTAGATAGAAAATTTCATAAATTTTTTAGATAGAAAATTTCATAAATTTTTTAGATAGATAATTTTTTAAGTAGTAAAAAAAGTAGAAAAGAAAAAGGGGGAAACTAATAGTGGAATTCACGCAAAATGCATTCGAGTGAATCAAAAAAGTGAATCGATGTTTGTTTTATTTTTCATAAATTCTTCTCATATATTTTCACACAATTTTTTATACAATTTCTAAGATGTTAATTATTTGTTTTTGCTTTATATTTAAGAACAATCACAACGAACATCTCATTTGAAGGTTTTATTTCGTTTTAAAAATTTCTAATATTACCTAAAATTGCAAAAGAAAACACTATTTGTATAATATTAATGTACATTAAAAAATAAAGTGCTTAATATAATGCTTAGAGTAAAAATTTAAATTAAAAATATATTTTATTTTTCATAGAAATCACAATTTTGTTGTTGTATGTTTTTATATTTGTTTTATTTATTTCTTTTCTTCTTGAAATTATGCTTTTCATGTGTAAGCTTAGATTAAGACCCTACAAAGAGTTAAACTAGCGAGCTACTAAAAGGTAAAACTCTCACATTTCGCACGCTTTTGTGGATAAATAAAGAAATATGATTTCGCTGATGGCAGATCATGGAGTGGAGTAGGAGGGAGATAACTTAGTTCCAGGATTCTAGGTCAATATGTTTACCATCAGATTGATTTTTGTTTGTTTTTTTTTGTGTGTGTTTTATTTATGTGATTCTGCTTAAAGCAATCGTATTTTTTAGATAGAAAATTTCATAAATTTTTTAGATAGAAAATTTCATAAATTTTTTAGATAGAAAATTTCATAAATTTTTTAGATAGAAAATTTCATAAATTTTTTAGATAGAAAATTTCATAAATTTTTTAGATAGAAAATTTCATAAATTTTTTAGATAAAAAATTTCATAAATTTCATTAATATAATAATTTCATAAATTTTTTAGATAGAAAATTTCATATATTTTTTAGATAGAAAATTTCATAAATTTATTAGATAGAAAATTTCATAAATTTAGGTTTTATTGTAAAATTGTTTTAAAAAATTTTTTTCTAAATTTTCCTCACACGTTTCTACAGGTGGCAACACTTTTGCTAGACAAATGCTCACTTTGTGATATTCAAGTGATTGAATGCTTGCGATGAATCAGTTGTGATTTAGTTTTTGCGTTTGTAATTGTTGCTATTTAACTCGTTTTGTCATTGTTGTTTCTGTTGTTCTTGTTGCTTTTGTTAACAAAGATCTCGGAGAAGTAATTAAATTCATTTAAATTAAATTCATTTAACCACGGCAAATACAATACAAACAAAAGCAACAACAACCACTTGGATAGTTCAAATGAAACATATAGATGTTGTGAACTGTTGTTGTGATTTCGGTGTTCAAGTTGTTGTGATTTCTATGTTAAAATTGTTGTTGTTGCTCAGATTTACATACAATGAATTTCATCTCAAGTGATTTCATTTCATTAAAACTATAATTAATCCTGTTGATATTCTTGTTGGTGTTGTTATTGTTTATATTGTTGTTGTTCTTTTTCGTTGTTGTTGTTATTATTGCCATTGTCGTTATTATTATTGTTCTTGTCATTATCATCATTGTACACGCCTCATCGAGCAAGAGCGATGACAGTCATCATTAATGTCGCCATCAGAAATTAATTTCCATTAATTAGTTGTTTTGTATTTTCCATTGAAATACGAGCATGAATTATCTTTCATATCAGAAATTCGCAGAAAATTCGTCGTGTTTCAGTTCAAAGAGAAAATATAATAGTGATCGAAATTACAAAGGTCTCGAGAACCGTTGTCTTGTGTGAAATGTTTTCATCTTTCATCAGTTTTAAAAACCCTATGGAATAAATAGAAAATCTCTAAATGAGAGACCTCCCACGATGCTATCTAATTAATACGAAATCCTTGACCCTCATCCCTTGAACTTTTACAATTTTTTATGATCACTTTGTTATTTGTCCTCTCACACATCGTTGTCGCCAAAAGCCCCCACCATGTCTTTTTGCATTGGGTTTCTTTTGCAAGCTCCATTTGTGGCCATAATTAGTGCGATCGACGCCTTCGGATATTTTTCCAAAGATTCGCAACAACACCAACAATGGATGCAAAAACAATAATAACACCAGCTACAACAACATTAACAACTGCAACAATAATAACTCCAACAATAACAACATCAACTCCTAGAGCAATAACAACTCCAACAACAACTCCAAGACATTTTTAAAACAACTCAAATATTTTTGCACTCTGTGGCAACAACATGTGTTTATTGTCTGCCGACATGTCAACGACAACAACAAAAACGAAGACGATGACAACAACTGCTACAACAATAATAATAATAACAACAACAAAAACAATAATATCAACAAGAACAACAACTGAAAGAGACACTCGTACATCAGGATCGTTAAAGGAAGCTTCTGCATGCGATCGTAAAGCGGGTTTTATATCTCGCACGATATGGCTGGCGTTGCCACTCTTTGCGAAATTGTCATTTAATTATTTTTCATTGCCTTTTATTTTTTATTGTTTTCTTCTTTTGGTTACTGTGACAACAGTTGTTGTTTTTATTTTTGGTGCTGTTTTTGTGGCATTTGGTGTTGTTTATTGTTGGAGCGGACTTAAGAAATACCTTGTGGAAAGGGAGGGAGGAGGAGAAGGGGAGCGAGAAGAAGAGGGAGTTAAAGAAAGGGGCAGAGAGAGACTGAAGGCGAGACAGATAGACAGAGGGAGGGATAAAGAAGGATTCATCATTGTGCGAATCTTAGCGCCCAGCTTCGTCTCTCTCGTTCTCGTTTATTTTGTTGCACTAGAAAATTGTTGTTGGTCGTGAAAACTGTTGTTGTTGTTGCAGTTGGTGTTCCGTGTTTTCCGTGGGTTGTAATTATTTAAGTACCATTTTAATTTTCCAACCACACACCATGTTTACGACTCGTCCACACTTTGCATACTTTTAGGCGACGCCGATGGTTTAAATTTCATTAGCAAACTCTCCAAACGATCTATCGCCTTCAGTCGCAGAGGAGAGAGAGAGACAGAGAGAAAGGGTGAGACAGAGAGAGAGAGACAATAGAGAGTGGAGAAGGACATCTTTTTATTGCAACATTGTCACGGTTTACGAGATATTTGAGTGGCGTGAGAATGTGTTCGAGGTGACATAAAAGCCCATCAATGGGAGAAGAGGCAAAGAGAAGCAGAAAGTTGAAATAAAGACATTGGGCTCATCAGGACCACGAATTGAGAAAGAAGAAGGAAGGGGAAAGCTGGATGAAGACGAGGAAAAAGTGCGGAAAAAGCTTATGAAGAGAAAGAAAAAGCACTTATAAGAAAATCTGAATGAGTAAACCCTTGTAAGAAAATTTTAATGAAAAAAAACCTGAATAAGGAAACTCTACTAAGAAAAAGAGAAAGAGTTTCATTAACCACGACACCGAGGTGATGTGAGAAGCTTCTGTAACCCAAGACGAGCGGATTTTACGAGTTCATCAGGTGAATTTTACGACAATCGTGCAGTGATAAGAGAAGTGCTAACAAAGCGTGAGGTTTATGAGGTTGTTCTGTCAAGAGATGGAGATGCTCTTGCAGGTGTTAACGGAACTGGAATCGTCTTATAGAACAATATTAACTATTTAAAGTGGTTTACAATGGGATTTTAAGGAACTTAGGAGAAATATCTAAAAATATTTAGAAAAATCCGGAAAATTAAAAATTTCGAATTATTCAAGTGACTTGGCTTAAAAGAAAGAAGGAGTCCTCTTCTTTCATTTGCGGTATATAGTCCACATGAAAACTTTAGCCGCGCCGAGTCAGCAAAGTGGGAAGGGAAAATCCGGAAATTTATAAATTTCATATTTTTGGAGTCTTGTAAAAGTTTGGAGAGGTTCATTTTAATATTTTTTTCTTAAATAAATTTAATGTTTTTTCGAGTTAATAAAAGTTAGTTTTTTCGAGGTCTAAAAATTAGTGTTTAGAACTCGAAAAAATCATACTCCACTTTAACCCCAATACTTATTTTAATTCGATCTCAAGTACAAACAAAAATTGCTTCTCTCTATTTTAAGAAAATTCAAATTTCTTGCCGCTGCGTGTTCTTCTTCGCTCTTTTCCCTCGTTCTTCTCTCCGACGTCCCCAGCGATCGCATTGACAAATGAGATATTTATTCAAGCTGTCAGTTGAATGGTGTCGCCGCAAGTTAAACGATGCGATCCGGCAACACTGAAAGGTGACAAGTGAGGGATTTACAAATATTTCATTTTTCGAGAGGGGTGCGATTTTTTTGTTATTTTCGTTGTGTTGTTTATTGGTTTTTTTTGTTTTTGTTCCACTCTAAAGAGTTTCCAATGTGATCGTCGTTCGCCTCGATTGCTCCAATTAAGTGCGATCAAAAGGCGAACAAGAACAACAAACGATCCGCCTGATCGGTGGCACATGTTCCGACTCCACAATTGCCCCCCCACCTCCTTCTCTCACCCCAGTCGATGGATCCTCCCCCTTCGATCCGCCCCTCTCGTTGGCTGCGGCTTCCATCTGATGTCTGATGTCATAAATGCCCGCTTTCTCACTCGGCGAGCTCGTAAAACCGCCATATATCTGTCTGCATCTGTCTGTCTATGCGATCTCCGTGCGGCTAGCGATTGTCTGTCTCTTCAGCTGTGTCTGTCTGTCTCCCTCTTTGTTCCTCCAATCAACGTCTGCCCTTTTCTCCAGTTTCTCCTCGCTTCGTTTTCCTTCCTTTGTTTCTACTTTTGTCCCTTCATCCAACATCTGTCCGTCCATCCAACGTCTGTCCATACCTCAATCATTTGTCTGTCTGTCCCTCCCTCGTCTGTCTGTGACTTGTCAAGAAATTAGCGCACTTTATGTGCGACAAGTGCAAACGACACGACGCGACACAAATTGTTTTATTTTCTGTTTTGTTGTTTCCATTTATATTTCTTCCTCAAGTGCCTGGCGCTTTCTCCTCAAGCCCTTCTTCCTCTACTACTCATTTCTTCTTCTTTTCTTCTTTATTTTTACTCCCTGTCCTTTTCTTTGTATTTTCCTTCCTTGATTCATTTTTGCGACTTTTCCTAATTTCTCTTGTTGTTTTTTTGTTTTTCTTCTAAAACGCAGCAGCTCCTTGCGAATTAATCTTTTGACATTTTCAACATTTGCGCTAAAATTTTCCTCTTCTCGTATACTCTCTTCTACCCCGTCCTTATCATTGCTTCTCTTTCTCTTACTTCTCCTCTCCTTTGGTTGCCTCTGGTCGAAGTCTGGACGGAAGCCAAGAAGTCATAATGCGTCCACAGTGCGGCGACGACGGCGGCCGCCTCCTGGCGAGGCCTCGAGGGGAGGTGAAAGCGGTGGCTGCTGCACCAGCTGAAACTCGTCTCCTCCACCGAGATCCGCATCATCTTCGGTTCTCCCTCTTCGACCCCCTGCCAAAGGCGCATAAAATTTCCGTAACGAGCGGCGACCAACGACGAGCATCTGCCGAAAAGTTGAGAATGGAAATCGTTTCTTCTCCTCCACTCCCTTCTCTCTGTCGTTCTTCATACAATCCTCCTCTTTCTTTTTCTGCAATCCAGATGAAGAAGGAGAGACAGGAATCTCCTTCTTCATCTCATCGTCTCCTCTCCTTTGTTATTTCCATTGTTGCCTTTCTCCTCCAACCTTATCTCTTTCCCCATCCTCGTCTTTCCTCCATCCTTCTTTTCTTTCCATCTTCAGTCTTATCCTAGTCCTCGTCCTCATTCACATTCTCATTTCAGTCGTCATCGTGTCCTTCTTCTTAATCGTTGTCCCGTTTTCTCATCATTGTCTTCTCTTCCTCATCGTTGAATGCTCTTCCTCATCGTTGTCGTCTCCTCCATCGCTTCTGTCTTCATTTTCATAACCATGGTCTTGTTCTCGTTCACTCTTCATTTCGTCTCTCTTTATCATCTCTTTCTCTCTCTCTATCATATCTTTCTCTCTCTCTCTCTTATCGCTATCTCGCTCTCATCTCTCTCCTTCTCATCTGTTTCTTGTTGCCATCTCTTTCACCAAAGACTATTCTTGATCTTTCGTCTCGGTCACCTTCGTCTCTTTAGCCTTCGTTTTGGACGCCGTCTCTCGACCTAGTCTTCCTCTCTCTATCCTCCATAGCCTCCAATATCCCTCGACGTCCCTCTCTCCCTACCCATCTTGTTTCCTCCCCCACCGCCTCTATCGTCTCTCTCTCTCTCTCTCCTTCCCCATCCTTCCACCATCGTCTGCACTGCCATGAAATTAATGGGTTCATCGAGTGGATTCAGCCTCGTTCCGCCTCAGACAAACGACTTCCCAAGGAGGGGTCCGGGGATCGTTGGAGGCAGAGGACGATTGTTTTTATGGCGCAAATTAAATAATGACGAGATGCAACATATTTCAGTCGTCGGACGACGACGACTACGGCAGACGAGTTGCATTTGCTCTGAATGCGAATTCTTGGCTCGCAATAAACGATGGCGGCATTTTTGCTATTTTTGCCCCCAACGTCTGTTGTCGTCGAATCGGTTGGCGACGCGAGAATCGAAGTGGGGTTGGCGGAGGGGTCACGGTATGGATTATGTTGCATACGCTGGTATTTCAGATGGCATTTTAATTTTTATTTTATTTACTTTTGTCTTTCGGAACAGTCGGAACGACTTCAATTCATTGGAATGATTTCAACACATTGGAATGAACAGTGAATGAATTCATTCGATTCCACTGCTGGTAAAAAATTCTTAAAACAGAATCATAAATAATAATAATAATAAAAATATTCGAACATATTCTTCAATCCCCATCCAATATTTCATCGTCACTTATCCCATATGTATAGAAATAATTTTAAGGAATGAAAATCCGCCAAAGTTCTGCAAATAAATACGATATTCCCGCAGTGGATAGAACAAAGACAGATATTGAAATTATGATTAATCATCATCGGCTACGTCAATAGTTATTTTCTTTCCATTCCTATCTGATCCCGATCTCCGACTTCTTCTCATTGGCATTGCATTGACATGGCAAATAAACCTAATCTTTTGGATAAACGATAGGAAGACAACTGCAATACCATGACATGAAACAAACATATAACAACAAAGACATCTATACAAATAAGTAACAACAACATCAACCACAAACAAACACAAACCACAAACAAACATAAGGCTAAACAAATAAAAACGCAACATTTCGGGAATCGAAATAAAAGCAAAGGAGACACAAATAAAAAGAAACGAGAATAAAAGAAAGGATTACAAGCGAAATCCGCAAAATTAGCACAAAAAGTCCTGCGTGAGGACGAGAAGATGAAATGGCTTGAAATGAACCGGAAGTCGGATGAATGGGACAAAGAGGAAGAGAACTATTGACAGTGGAGGACTTCAAGAGGATTACAAGGATCGTCAAGGGATCGAGGAAGAAGAGGAGGAGGATGAGGAGACCGACTGTTGGGATGCCATATTTTCTCACTCATCAGGGGATCGAAGGGAACCTCGACTAGGGTGAATGGCGGAAAGAAAGGAAGAGGGAAAGAGAAGGAAATGAAGAGAAAAATATGGTGTACAATAGGAACCTCATGAAGAATCGTATGCAAAAAAGGGCCTTCGAATGCTGACAGTTGTTGGGCTAATCCGCTCAGTGTAGTGACCAAGAACAACAACAATTTGACAACAACAATTTCAAATACCCCAAACAAATGTCAAAAATGTTGCGATGAACCCAACATGTGGTGGTTTTGTTACAACTACAACATTAATAATAACAATTACAACAAAAATAAAACTAAAAAAAACAACAAAAACATAATCTAAAAACACAACAACAGCAAGCAGTAAAACTCCAACAATGAGCACAGCAAGGTGTCAGCAAGCCAATAATTATACCCAACGACAATGGGCCAATAGTTTGAAGGCCTCCGAGGAGTGGTGCGAGTGAGACGGCAGATATTTCGCCCCTATTTGAAAAATTCAAATTTCAAATGATTCTTTCTCCGTGAAAGGTTTTCCGCGGGCACGCGCGTCGCACGCCTTTGTGTCAAATGTCAAAAAGCACTTAAGCCAAGGGTTGTTTTGACACCTCCGAGGCGATCATCATCGGTGCAGAGACGAAGGGAAGGAGGGAACGTCGGACCAATGTTGCCAACACACGCACAATGGTGGTGGTGAAAATGACGTTGTCGTTGGTTGTTTTTGTTGTTGTTGCACAATGCATTGCACCCCTGAAAAGTTTAAATCGCCCTCGAGTCGAGTGAAGGGAATTTCAAGAATATTTTTAAATACTAATTAGCTATGCAGCAACATTAGCCTGCAGGCACCTCTCCCTCGAACCCCTTTCAACCCCCCTTCTCTCTTCACCCTCTTTCCTCCGCCCTTCCTCCCTCCCATCCTCCTTCCAACCCTTCCTCCACCCTCTTTCCACCCTCTTATCGCCCTCCATCAGATGACTTTGTCGCATTTAAGGGTTTAAATTTAAGCTGTCAAATTATGGTGATTTTTATTCAAGATGAACACAATGGGGGGTGTGGGGGAAAGAAAGAGGCGGAACTAATCGGAATTCGGTCAGCAGGAAGTGGGAAGGAAAAAAAGTCAAAGGGAGTGAGTGAGAAGGAGAGAACTTCATGTTTTCTAAAAATATTTTAAAATGTTTGATATTATTCGAAGACCCTCATCATTGGCTCTTATATCATTGAATCAATTTCCTGCATCGATTTCCTCTTTCTATTGATTTATTCTTCCTCTTTTCATTTGATTAATTTTTCCTCTCTACACCGAACAATTTTTCTTCTCTGTACTAATAAATTTTTCCCTCAACAACATTGATAATTGCATTTGTAAAACAACAACCAAATATCATCCTCATTCACTATATAAACAATTATAATTAGAATTCACCTCTTTAGAGGAAATCTCACCACACTAAAAGAATCGTTCTCCTCCAACTCTTCGTCTTTTTATTCTCTATTCCTCCAGTGGTTTGCTTTCTTCATCTTATTCCGATGTGAAAAGAATGAAAGAAACCCCCACCATTATTTTGTTGTACTCTTCACCCTTTGAAACCCCCGGCCATCGTTCTCCCACTCACCAGTAGCAGAAGATCAAAGCGTGCGCGGCGTACTTTATTTACAGTGGCTTCCGTTTTATTGGGCCACATTGGGCTTGTTTGTGTAGACCATCACTGTGTTTGTCTTCCGGGGGTCCCAACTACAGGGTGGTTGTTGAAGAGGGAGGGGAGGAGGACGTGGTTGGGGTTTTCGGTGGCCTCCCGCTTTGTTGTCTAAACAATTTTGGCATTTTGTGTCATCAAAAGAAAATGAGTTAATAGACAAATAATCGACGGACGTCTTCAATCATTGCCACTATCACTATTTCTTTCATGCTTTCAATTCTCCTCTTCTCCTCTCTTCATTCTTTGAAATTTTAACCCTATCTCTCTCTCTGTCTCTTTGGCCTCTCTCTGCCTCATAGCTCTTTCGCCTCCCTCTCTTATGTTTCATGGGTTTTTAGGAGGAATTTCTTTTTCTGATTTCAATGTTTATTTAGGAAACGCAATGTTTGTTGTTGTTGTTGTTTTTGTAGATTATGCTTTTCTTCTTGTAGATTATGCTTTTGTTCTTGTAGGTTGTGATGTTGTTCTTGTAGATTATGTTGTTGTTGTATTGGTCGTGGTTCTTATTTCTGTTTGTATTATTTACTGTTGTTGTTGTTGATGTCTTCATTCGTCCGTCAGTCAAGGGTTAATGTTGTTCCGCAAACTGATTGAAACTCTTTCTTGTTTTGACGTTCGCTGCTTCGTAGAAATTAAATATTTATGGAGATTTGGCCTAATTAGAAAGAAGACCAAACCTGGGGAAAGAATTTCCAAAAATTCGTCTTCTCCTTTCATCCATCTTCTCTCTCTCTGTTCTTCTTCGTTCCAACTCTAGCCATGGTTTCCATTGAACCATTGATGGCTTCTCTCGAAATTAGATCAAAGCCATGCATTCCTCTGTCGCTGCCCCATCCACATTCGATTCGGACTCTTGGGTTGACAATTTATGAAAATACCTGGCTGAAATCCGCATAAATATGGAGTTCATTGTGCTTCTATGGCTTCGATTGGAATTCAATTCAATCGGATGAGGCGGGTGGGATTCATCGACCCCTGCTAGTGGCGACCCGGGTATCAGTACCATGGCATCTCTCTCTATCTCTTTGTTTATCTCCCACCGTCTTTCTCTATCGCTCTCGGTGTCCCCGCCGTGTCTGCCTCATTCGCTCCTTGTCTATCGCCGTCTCTCAATCTCTCCATTCATGAAAATGCAATCTCATTAAATCCCCCGCAGCTCTCAAGGGTGCCCCATGTCGTCTGCCATCTCTGTCTGTCCTACTTCCCCTCCCCTCGTTGTTAATTCGCTTCTGTCTCTGTCTATTTTCCCTCCCTCTCTCTTACTCCATCTTTACTCTGAAGTCCCATGGAGCTGCTGCCATTGAAATTGAAATTTTGCAGCATCGAAGAGGAGTGACTGCAGGTGATTTGGTCGGGAGAGAGAAAGGTGGAGAAGAGAGAAAGGGATGGAATTTCGGTGAAGGTGAGGTGAGGTATGGGGGAGGGTGTGACGACGCCATGGCGACACACATTCGGCAGGGAATAATTCCAATTGATTATTTGCGATTAGGCCAATGAAGCTTAAAATTACCACATAAGAAGAGAGATGCGCTGCGTCCATGGCCACCAACATGGACGCAGCATGCAGTGGTCCTTCTCTCTCTCACTTTCCAACAACATCCTCTACAACAACAACATCCTCTACAATAATAATACCATTCTCTCCAACAACAATCTTTGGATCCTTAGCTTAATAATCGAGTCACATACGAACATCGTGGACGTCGGGCGAACGAACGCACGCAATTCCAACGGACGAACAATAGCTCGGCCCACTGTGCGTTGTCGTCGTCGTTATCGTCCTTCTCGCCGATGTCATACTCTTTGTCGTCTCGTCGTCCTTTGAGCTTCGTCCTGAATGAATGGCTTTCATTGTTTTTGTTGTCTACGTTGCATCCCCGAAAACAACATGTGCCGATGTCCTTTTCAACTCACTCGAACTCATTCTCTCCCCATCTCTCTCTTGATTCACCCATCGCTCGTCCTGGCTGCTATTAAGGACATCTCGCATACGCATCGCAAAAAATATGGCATCCTGCTTTATTTGGCTTTTCAAGCAAAGGATCGCGGGGGAGATGGATGATGTCCTCACTCTTTCTCATTCCCTCTCAGTCTACATAGTTTGCGCTCGCCTGCAAGGATACCTGTGCAATTACGGCAGGATTTATATCGATATTATTAAGGGTCTTAACGTGAAGTTTTGGCCTTTGTCTGCACGGGGTCGTCTTCTCTCCTTCTTTATTATCTTTTCTACTTTTTTGTTTGATATTCTTCGTTGCTGTTGTTGTTATCGTAAGGATTCCTGCTGAAAAGGATTAATTTATATTCTGCCATAAAATCGTCTTATAGTTTACTTTGTTCCCAACGTCTGAGGGTCCGGCGACAACCCTGCTTGAAATGTCGATGACTTCGGGGGCTTTTCCATGTATAGATATTATTTATACGCGAATTTGGTTCTGGGATTTATTATCATGGTATTAGTTGCTTAATAGGATGAGGGAACTTATCGTTTGACTTATCGTTTTATCGCCATGGTTTTCAAATGGAGATCAGGAAACAATTGCTAGAACTAAAACGACAGTATTTTTCGTCTTGCTGAAGCGTTTATTCAGAATGAAGTCACACCCATAGAATATAATCGAACCTTATGGAATAAAATCAAACCCAAGAGAATGAAATCACCTAAGCGACAACTGAACAGAATTCTTTCCAGTCTTCTTACTAAACTCTAACCCAATAAATCTATCCATCGAGCTCTCATTGATTGAAAGGACGGTACCGCCCGATAGAAATTAGTATTCCACTCGTACCAGGACTCAATTACGGCTGAGATTCGTCGTCGACAAAAAGAGTCCAATCGCCATGCATTTCACATTCGCAATTAAATCAAATTAACGAATCACGTTGTCGTTGTTGACGACGACGTCGCCACGATTTTCAAAGGAATTTCGGACACAAAGAGAAACGAACGGAACCGCAGAATCAAACAGAGCTTCGACAAAGTCGTGAATGGTGCACGCAACGGTTTCGATATCGGATACGTTGGCGTGGGTAGCGGTAATGATGGTGTCGGTGGTAGTGCGTGGAATGTCAATGACAAAATAATTACGAGAAGAGCTAATTTGACTAATGAAGCGATGGGTGGACGATATTAGATTAGATCTCGTGATAATATTGGGAATAGAAGACCAAAGAAACGGTAATCCAGAGGTGGGGATTGAATCTAAGAGAATATTTGTGAGCATTTTTGGAATGGTAACTGATATTGGTAATCTAATGAAATTGGAAGGTGAGAAAAATTTTAGGATTAATTTTTCTTCTTCATTTAATGGGATATTATGAAATAACAGGATGAAATCTGGTCATTTTGGGTATATGGTATATGCAAATATGAGTTTTAGACATTTTACTACATATTTGGTACCATGATTAAACCTCTAAAGCCCAGATAAATTTGAAGTTCCTCAAACATTTGAGAACTTCTCGGCTCTTTCTTCAATTTTGAGATTTCAATAAAACTGTCACAATGCAAATTTCCCTCCGGAAAGGACAAAATTTCCCTAAAGACCGTCAAAGTATTTTTGGAAGTGTCAAAAGTTTCGGAATCCATTTTCGAGTCATGAATTAAAAAATCTCGATAACCACAGAGGGAGAAATAGATGGAAATGCTTTGGTCAATGGAACCCTCATCAAAAATGTGACAAACAAACCGATTTAATCCGATGTGAATAGAAGAATATCCCAATGAAAACAGTGGAAAGAGGAATTGAGAAGTTCTTTTTGGTATTGCTGCAAAATAAATCGAAGTTTAGACGGCATTTTGCAACCTGTGTCAAAGTGTAAAATGTTTTTATAAAGATGATGTTTCTGTCGATTCTGGTTTGTTTTTGTAGTTATTCTTGTTTTGTTGTAATTGTTTTTTTTTTTTGTATTTATTTTTGATGATTTTCTTCTTCCGATTTGTATTATTTTTTGTGTCTGTTTTATTCCAACATCCTTTTTTTCTCTCTCAGAGGAAAAAGTGTTGCGATTTTACACGAATATCATTTTTCTTTCTCACACTCTATTTTTTCTCCATTCTCTATTTCTTTCTGTTTCTTTGTTTTTCTCTTTCAGTTCTGTTTCATCTCTGTTTGTCTGTCTCTCGTCCCGTCTCACTCTAATTTTGAAATAGCAATTTTCTTTGATTGCAAAATGGCTGGAGCCGAGTCTTCTTCGCAGTGTTTGTCTGAAGACAATTGCATGGAGGTGATTGTGTGTGTGTCTGGCTGAGTGCGCATGTGTGTGTGTGTGTGTTCTCTTGTTCGTGTGAGTTGAAAAATGATGTCTCCGCCATGGCCAGGTACACGTCATCTATCAGTTGTTGTCTTCCGTGTTTTTGCTTTTGTTGTCCTCTTTTTTGTTGTTTTTGGTGTCCTCTTTGCTGTAGTTTTTGTTGTTCTCTTTGGTTTTGTTCATCCTGGTGAATGAAGAACATGTTTGTTTAAAGGTTGTTGTTGTTGTAACCACTACATAGACACTTACATCTCACACTCACACATAGACAATTCTTCAGGTCTCCAAAGAATTGTTCGCTAGGGTACTTTTGTTGTTGTTGTAATTTTGCCTCGCAAATCGAATTTGAAAACGCATAAACAAAGACAGTCGAATGGACAGAAGGACAGACAGGTGGACAGAAAGAGAGGTGAACAAAAAGAGAGGTGAACAAAAAGAGGGGTGAACAGAAAGAGAGGTGGACAGACGGCGAACAGACATGAGGCGGACATTCAAGCATTTATCAATGCCACAGCATCAACACCAAAAACAACGCCACCGCAACACAACAACAACAAAATCCGCATCAGGAGTCCAACGACAGAAAAACTAGAGCTCAAGGACAATGACAACCAAACAACACCTCATCTTTCTTTCTCATTCTTCTCTCGCTCTCTCATTCTTTTGTCTTCCGGGCATGTATGAGAAAGAAACAGAGTAAAAGAGTCCAAGAGAAAGTGAGAAAAAATGAGAATGAATTCTCTCTGGTTTGAAGGCTCCTCTGAGCTCTTAAGTGCAAATGGAAATTTTTACGAAATTGATGAAAGTTGTTTTTCTGTCCTCGGTCTTCAAATAGAGGTTCTTCTTCGGGATGAGGTAATGGTATGTCGACTTTGAGAGACCAGATCAGGTTTCAGATTTTCCAATTACTTTACGAAATAAATGATTCCTTAACATTATTTTTTTATTATAAAAATACATATGTTTTATTTAAAATATTTTATTATTTCGAAAACTGAATTTTAATTGTTAAACCTTTTGTTTATTTCGAAAATTAAATCTGTATTAAACAAATTCAAATTAAATTATATTTTAATATTATTTTTCATGGTAAAACACGTTTACAAGATATAAATGAGAGCATTCTTTTTAAATATTAAAAATTGCATCTCATAAAAAATACCTGGATGTAAATTTCGGTTCCCGCATTTTTACTCCAGAGAAATATAAGTCTCCGTAATAAAAATAATTTCATGTCTGGTCTGGATGGCGACGAGCAATTAAAACGAGTTCCATCCAACGATGGCCAAAAGAATGGGCCGAGTTTTCTTTGTGGCCAATAAATGCTATTTTTACAATTCACCAGCATCCGCCAGCAACCGACAACTCCTTCGCGTTTCATCCTCCAGCTCCGTTACCAGGACCATCAGCAGAATCTCCTTCTCTTCCTCATTCTTCTTTCGGAGTCTGAACTCCCTTCAGTATCAGCAGAACCTCCATCTGTCCATCGTCTGAGCCATTCACCATCGACCACATCAACCTTCACCAACAGCACAGAAGCGATAACAATAACAACAACAACGACGATGACGTCGGTTGTGGTTGAGAAAAAGAGAGAAGGAAATATTGTTGCAGCCTTCGTCGATTTGTTTCGATTTGATTCTCGCCCCTTGTTTAAACGAACTTTTCACTTTGATGTCTTCTTCCCACGAATGAGAGAATGGAAGGAGATTGGTGAACGAGATGGAGAGAGAGAGAGAGAGAAAGGAAGAGGTTGATGTTGGTGGCTCCTGGTGTTGATTAAAAGCGTCTCAAAGAAATTGAATGATGTTTTCACAACGCTTTGGTTTGTTTTCATTTGCGTAGCCCCGGGACAGAAATATTAAGATAATTAAACAATTTTATTGCGATCTCTGTTTATTTATCCGAGTTTATGGAATCGTGGTACCATCATAGATATCGGGGTGGGTGCGATGAAGGAAAAGTAATCATATCAATGATTCATCAATTTGCAAAGGAAAAATAAGAAGAAAATAAGATTTGTGTACTTGAATACTCAGATCAAGAATCTTCTATTGATTTATGTTATTTTTGTAACTTTGAAGCTCATCATCTTGAGCTTTATATTCCTTGAACCAAGCGTTTTTGACCTCACCACCCAAGTCTGTATTGCATCAGGTGAAACCATCGTAACCTCCTTCATCCTCCGTCACAGCATCCTTCGTCTCTACCACGACTCCAACCACTTGTGCTCATCAATATTATATTCATAGAGATCCTCCATAACTTCCTCATCAACTCGGTCCACACGTAACTCTTTCCTCACTCATCCTCTCCCGTAGTTCGTTCTCCATTTGACCGCATCAGATTCCTTCCATCACTTCTCCAGACACCAGCTCAAATGCCTTCGACCATTGATAGCCTTCTTCACGTTCGCCCCTCGCCACAGCGGGACACCCACAATTCGATTCACTGGCAAATCCTTTCGGATTAACTAAGCACAACCGCATCAGAAGCGAAGGGGGCGGGGGAGATAGGGGCGGCGCCGCCTCAAACTGCAACCGCGGTCGGTTGGCCAAACACATTAGAAGCTTTGTAATCTGTGTTGATGGACTTAATGGAAACATCAGGCCGCAGATAGACAGAAGAACGGACAGACAGACAGACAGAGAAACTAACCAACATACAGAGAAATTGAATAAGAGACAGAGAAACTGAACAAGAGGCAGATGGACAGAAATCCATCGAAGTCGCCTGAAAATATGCAGCTAAGGAAAAAGTTAGTCGGAATTTGTGAACAGTGAATTTTTGGCCTAGAGAGAATGATAGAGAGAAGGAAGAAATGGGCCTTGGAGATATTTGAAAAGAGCTTCTTCAGTTTTCCAGAATAGGAATTCTATTTTATGATTTTACGAATATTTTTCGTTTGGTGTTTTTCTTATGGACATTTGCATAAATCTGCAAATACGCACGTTAATGTTTGCTAATATCAACCGCAATCGCCTCATGCATTTATCATTGTGTCAACTGGGCGACCTCCCGAAATCCCCACAGACAGGAAGCTCACACACACACAGACACAACCAAAGGACTCCTTTGTCCCCACATCTCCCAGCAGCATATCGGTCAATTCATCTGTTTGTCTGTCTATCGGCCTGTATCGTCTGTCTCAGGTTGATGTCTGGTGTGGAAGACGTCATTTCGTATGCTGTACAGCGAGAAGTGCGTTTTCCAAGGAACAACAACAACATCAATCACAATAACTGCAACAACTTCAACAACAATAATGATGATGATGATCACAACAATGAGAATATCGTCAATAATAGCAAAAACAAAAGCAATTGCACCAACAACAAAAACAACAATTGAGTTCTCTCTCTTCATGGTCGAAACTCCTTCAACGTCGTCGCTAATGCAAATGGAAATGAGCAGCTCATCCTTTCTTTCATCTATCTCTATCTTCCACTATATCTCCCTCTTTATCTCTCTCTTTCCCTCTCTCCGTTTCACTCTCTTCCTCACTCTCTTTCACTCTTCAACCCTTCATGACTCCATGACACCTTCAGCTCCTCATTTACGTCTCTATCTCTGCCTCTGCATACGTTATCTCTCCAGCTTTCTCTTGCTTTGTCAGTCTCTCCACGCGATTTCACTTGCTCAGTCTGTTTGTCATTCTCTCTCTCTCTCTCTCTGTATCTCTTTGTATGCAGAAGTCTGTCTGTTTGTCTATCTTTGCATATGCTTTTGTCCTTCTGTGCTTCTGTACTTCTGTCAGCCACATGTCCTTCATGTTAATCCTTTTTTGGCATTTAATTCACGCATTCTGTGCCATCGACTCGAGTGACTCGAACATGGATTTCGTATTAATTCGTGTCGCAGCCGACAGACAGTCAGTGGGCAGACAGACATTCGACATCGCACGAACAGACGGATATAGGACATCTCATTTTGCATATGGGACCACCGACATCATCGAACTGTGGAAAACCAACGGTCAATCGAACTACGGACATCGGACATTGAAACTACGAACATTGGACATTCGAACTACAGACACTGGACGATGGTCTTCGGACATTGCACATTGGTCTTTGCTCTGTCCTCGCAGGTCGTGAGAGGCCAGAGTCGAGCTTTGGCAGCCACGTCGATGGTCGTTGCTTGAAGTTGACTTAATGGGGACAACACGAGATTTGTGGCCAAAGAGAAATTGAAGAGAGATTCCACGTATTCTTGAGAAGTATGAGAAATCGGAATATCTAAAAGTTGATATTTTCTGAGTAATCTCAGGACCGTTCAAAACAAAAAGCTTTCATCTCTATGGGTTCTTCACAATTCCTTAATCTCTTACTCGATCTCTCTCTATTTTTGGCTTTATATCTCAATCCTTTCCTATCTAAACCTCTATCCCTATTCCTCTTTAATATTCATGACTCTCTCTTTCTCTCTCCACCTATCCCCTTTTCATTCCTTCTCTCTCCCTCATCTCTTTTCCTCTCACCTTCTATCTATTGATGTGCTCAACCGTTCGAAAAGTACACATTTTCAATGGTCAACAAGGATCCTTTGGTCTATCCTTCCCTCACTTTTGCATTCGCCTAATTACCGTTATTTGCCGTCACACAACTCACACGACATAACGTGCGACCGTAGGAGACTCCCGTCGTCCTTCTCGCTCTCTCCTTCTCTTTTACGCTGTAGAAGTCGCAACAGGATGCAGCAGAGCCGAGGATTCAGTTGGTAAGGATTTGCTTAAAAGGCACACATACAGTGGGTTAAAGAGATAGTGAAGGACGGAGAGAGGGTGAGAGAGAGAGTGGGTGAGTGAGAAACAGAGTGAAAGAGCGAGAGAGAGCGAAAGAGTCAGTTGTAGAATTAGTATTTAAAGTCACGTTCTTTAAATGAATTCTGATTCTGTGACTTTTGGGATTTGCTTTTCTTTGTATTTTAAATACGTGTATACACATGTTCCTCCCTCTGAGTTAGTGTGTGTTTATTATGCCACACTCTCTCCATCTCTTTCAACACACACACATGTACATCAAAACTCACACACACACACATTGGAAATGCGGTCGAACGGCACGTAGCAGGAAGTTTTAACTTCAGCCTCCTCCATCGTGAAGGTTTTGAGAGGGAGAAAGAGTGTGTTAGAGAGAAAGGGAGAGAGAGAAGGAAGAGGTGGTTGAAATAAGAAGAGGAAGCTGATGGCTTTTTGCAATTTGCATTTTTCAGGATAATCAACCTAGTTACCTGAGAGTTCTCTGGCGGCGCCTCGCGATCCTTGCCACCACATGCTGAAGAGAACTTGGATTTGGTTTTGGAGAGAAGAAGACGTGGTTACCATGGTGTTTGTGTGGAGAAAATGTGCCAACATTTGTATGCAACACAATAATACCAACAACTAAAACAACAACGACAATTAAACAGGGAACTTAAACTAATAACAACAACTGGAACTAATAACAGTCTTGGATTTTGTTGTTGTTGTTGAGAGGATATATTGCTGCGACTTTCCCCTCACCTTCTTCCCACTTTTTCATCCTTTAATATGCCTCCATATTAATAAAAATAATTTCTTGTTTTATCCTGTTTAGTCATAGTAAATTACTACACCATTTTCAAGCAGACTTGAGAAAATCGTAAACAGACCTCAGAAAATCGTAAAGTGACTTGAGAAAATCGTAAAGTGACTTGAGAAAATCGTAAAATGACCTGAAAAAATCGTAAACAGTCCTGAGAAAATCGGAAACAGACCTGAGAAAATCGGAAACAGAACTCAGAAAATCGGAAACAGACCTGAGAAAATCGGAAACAGAACTCAGAAAATCATAAACAGACCTGAGAAAATCGTGAACAGAACTCAGAAAAAGACTTAAGAAACGAACTCGGTAGAATAATTAAATTTTTTCTGGTTTTCTGATAAATAATAATATATTTAAATATTCAATATTTAATAATAAATTGTAAATAATACATATATTCTATAATCCTACTCGCATATCTTGTAGGGCCAGCGCATCTCCATGGAAATTGGAGCTATGTTGAATTGCACGTGAACAGTCGGCCACTGTTATTGTCTCCTTAGCCTCATCAATAAGACGTTACAAAAATTGTAGTCTCTGTTACAAACACCAAGTCCTTGAACTTCAGGGACTCACATCATGTTTGTCACGTAAGTCTTTACCTTGGACCATATTGTTTCAATGGGGTTCAGCTTTGGTGAATATGGACCCAAGCGAAGAACTTTGGTTTTGTCTTGCGTGTAACGGGCAACACCAGCTTCCAAAGATGTGTGACATGGAGCATTGTCACTGTACAATCGCTGTACGACATCTTCGAAATTGTTTCCTTCCTGCAGGAAACTCTCCAAAACACTGCAAAACCATGTATTACATATATCTGCTCTGAATGATCTTCTTTGTCATCATTCTTTGGTTCATTCAGAGCAGGCTAAGGAGACAATAACAGTGTCCGACTGTTCACGTGCAATTCAACACAGCTCCAATTTCCATGGAGATGCGCTGGCCCTACAATATATGCGAGTATTATTAAATACTGAATATTTAAATATATTATTATTTATCAGAAAACCAGAAAAAATATCATTATTCTACCGAGTTCGTTTCTTAAGTCTTTTTTCTGAGGTCTGTTTACGATTTTCTCAGGTCTGTTTACGATTTTCTGAGTTCTGTTTCCGATTTTCTCAGGTCTGTTTACGATTTTCTCAGGTCATTTACGATTTTCTCAAGTCACTTTACGATTTTCTCAAGTCACTTTACGATTTTCTCAAGTCACTTTACGATTTTCTCAGGTCATTTTACGATTTTCTCAAGTCACTTTACGATTTTCTCAAGTCACTTTACGATTTTCTGAGGTCTTTTTACGATTTTCTCAAGTCTGCTTGAAAATGGTGTAGTTATAATAAATTGACTTCTATTCAATTAGTAATTTCAACACGTTCTTCGGGAATCCTTAAAATTCACCACATTGACTCTGTTTGCGTAAAAAATCATTATTACCAAAACGTTATTTTTGTCTGTTTACAATTCACCTCGTTCACTCTCCTTCTCCTTAATGAACTTCTTCCCACCTAATATTCACTCCTTCACCATCAAACGACTTCCAGAACTCCGCCATTTGTCCTTTTGAAATACACTTTACTCCTTCCTACCTCCCTCCGCCTCTCTCTCCTCCCCTTTATCATCCTCTCACTCCTTTCTTCTCTCATCCTTGGTTATTTGACCTCCCCTCCAACAAAAATCCTCCATATGAATCGCCCCACAGAACATCCTTCCTAATTAATTAACACATCCGATAGAGAAAATTCCCACAGTGATCTCGATCTCCCTTCAACCCCTCCCACTCCATTGTGTATAAAAGGATTCTCCTCCTCTCCGGCCTTCCAGCATATTAGCTTCTTTCAATCCCCAAATATCTTGCAAGCTCAGCAGAAGCAGTTTCCAAGGATAAGGAAGGAATCCAAGGACAAGAAAGGAAACCAAGGAGCGGGTAAGAGTTGGTCAAGGAGTCCAGAGAGAAAGACCACAACAACAACAACAATCACAACGACGACGACAACGATGAAGAAGAAGAGGATGCGCCCGGAAGCGCCTGCGGTCAATTTTAACGATGTCATTCACTCAACTTCGTTCCGCTCCACTTCCAACCGATCCCCGCCTCAAACCCAAAATCCTTCTTCGGCTGGTCGTCCGACTTGCAATGTCCTTGTGTCCTTGCATGTGTGCTTCTTCTTTTTCTCCTCCTTCTTCTTCTTCTCCATCTCCTTCTTATTCATCTGCTTCATTGTATTGTTATTGTTGTATTGTTGCTGGTCCTTTAATGAGCCTGTAAATGGATCAGATAAAGCCAAGCAATGAATGGCAGGACATTTCTTTTCAACTGCGTCGCCGGAAAATCACCACAAAGGACGACGACGGAGGGGAGGACGGGATGTGGAGAGGGGCGTGGCCATTTATGCCACAAGTAGCCGGGCGGGATCCCCTTGCTTCGTGTGATGGCGCCGGAGACAGTTTTTAGGGTTATTAAGATTAGGATCGAAGCGAGTGGAGATGAAGAGAGAAGGAACGAAGGAAGATTAAACACAAAAGAAGGTGGTGAGAGGAAAAAGGAAGGTAAAATAAGGATGGCGAAGGAAGAAAGTGAAGAAATGAAGGTAATGAAAAGAAGGCGATGAACGGACGGCGAAGTAAGAAGTCGGAGTAAGGAAGACGAGGCGATGTCCGATGGAATCAATCCAAGGGAGGACAGAAAAAATTTCCTCCTTCTCCCCGAGTCCAGACGAAGAAGATATTTAAAATCTTCTCCATGGAGATTTCTTGGCAAGCTTCTCTTTACTATTTTCCTTTTCTTCCTTTCACTTCTCTTCCTATTTCCATCCCTGGAAGGAATTTCCCAGCTTCCTTTTGTGCTCGCTGTCACATTTGCATTTGCCACAAGATATGAGCGTAAAGTTTTCAGATACAAAAGAATATTTTCCTCTGGCACACTGACACATATTGTGGACATAAAGGACACAAGGATATCACTGACTGACCGTCCGACCGCCTTCTCTGGGAAAAGTTGTTGGAAAGTGTTGTCGGAATTTCTTTATCAGTTCGACATGATTTTCTTTTTACTGGTATGTATTACAGATGGTCATGAATATTTTTTTACCTATAAAATTTTGTTTCTCTTTTGTCTCCCCTTCTGTCTCCCGGAATTTAATCGTATGAGATATATCTAAATTCCATGCCATAAAAATCACATGACTCATTCAATCTCTGCTTGTTAATTAAATGCATTTTCTTGATCAGAGACAAAGGCTTCAAATCCTCTGGTTAATGACGATGATGAGATTCCTTTGAGCACCAAGGATGATTTGTTCTCAATGACGATCTCTTTATCCCTCTCTCCTCATTCTCTCACCTTCTCTATTTGAGTTGAAATAATAATATTAAATTAATTTGATGGAATCCCAATGAGCTTTGTGCGAGAACCAAGTGAGCGACATCCGAATTCCTCTCATGCAACGGTCTTAATTAAATCTAACTCTCTCTCTTTCTACTTTCCCCCTTCTATATATCTCTCTTCCTCTCTTTCTTTCTCTCCTATCGCTCTAATTGTTGTTGGCCCCTTTCTGTGTTTGTATTATTAATCCTTGTTCTTCTGCCTCATGGACGAAGCTTTCAATTGACAAGAGCTCAGTGAGAAATGACAAATACCATTCTCTATCTCTCTCTCTCTCACCCTCCTTCCAAATACCTCTATTTCTCTCTCAAAATACCTCTCTTTCTCTCAATCACCTTCTGTTGCAATCTCTCTTCCAACCTACATTTTCTCCCTCTCCTTCTCGCCTGGAGACTTTAATTAAATTCACAGCTTCAAAGGCTTTTGTTGTGAGGCGCGAATTTCGTATTTGAATTTCGCATTGTTTGTCTCTTTCACAGCTTGTTCTCTGTCCCTCGGAATTATTGCAGTTGTTATTCTTTCTCTATTAATTTTTTTCTTCTAAAATTTAAATAGAATGAGATTTGTGTTTGGTTAAAATTTAAATTTATTCGAAAGATTACAATTTCTGCATATTCATTTGAAAGGAGTGTTGTATATATTTGAATTTTTCATTCTTATTATTTTCCAAACATTATTGCTAAGGATTTTGTTTAATACATTTTTTTATTCAATAAATCCTTTAATTTAATTTTTCTTTGAAACAAGTTTATTGTCCTTGGAATTTCATCTATTTTCGTCCCTCCAACAATTCGTTCACAAACTCTGCGACCGACCTCTAATTGAGTTTCAGAAAACACTCCCAAATAATTACAATAATTATCTCTGTCTCACTCTCTCACACTCTCTACGATGACATTTAATTCCAACAATGACCGCAACCAGAGTATCCACCACAAAAACAACAAGAAAAACACAAACTGAGTAACAAAAACCACCTGGTAAATTAACCACTTTATTTATTTAATTAGAGCTCACGTGATTAAAAACCCCATCGAAATCCCATTGAGAGAGGCTATCGCTTTGAGCCGATGACGAAGGACAGGTGGAGAGGTTTTGGGATGAGGGGCGTCTGAAGGGGAAGCTTTTGAACGAGACGATTCCGGATGAGAGACATCTGAACAAGAGCCACTCATGGAGTGGTTCCCGATGGAGCGACTGCTTATTGAGTGGCTCAGATGAGATCACTTCTGATTGAGTGACTACTGATTGAGTGAGTTTTGATGCAGAGATGACTCATTGAGTGGCCTTCTATGGAGTGACTTTTGATGAAGTGGATACCGATAGATTGAATGCCTTGCGATCCCATTAGCATAACACTAAAATCATTTCATTTAACATATGAATATTCCATCTCGTTATTCCAATTGTCCTGGCTTAAGTGAAAGAGATAAAAACACTCTGATTGTAAATGTGTGTGTGGGAAAGGATAATTTGTTCCTCATGTATTCCACTGAATTTAACTTCCTTGTTCCTGTTGAAGACAAAACTTTCAACGCAGGAACTTCTGTCGTTCCAGTCGTGTTAAACATTTAATGTTCGTTAAGTTGTTTCCATTGTTGTTTTTGGGTTATTATATTAATTATGATTGTTGTTGTAGTTGTACACTTAATTAACATTTATATGATACTTTAATCTATGGAACTCCCACCATCCTACGTCCCTGGAGCTTGAGCGACAATTTTTCGCCGAAGCTTATTAAAATCTGCGGTAACTTTTTAATTAATCATCATCAGCAGAGACCCGGGGGCGTGTGTGGAGAGCTGAAGTTGCGTCCGACAACGAAGTTGAACGAATCGGAATTTTT